>CM065141.1:30994441-31321941 GCA_033026305.1 Cirrhinus molitorella | reverse complement strand
CGACGCCCCTGGTGGAGTGGGCGTGCACCCCCACCGGGCAGGGCACCCCTGTGGCCTGGTAGGCCAAACGAATCGCATCCACAATCCAGTGGGAAATTCTTTGTTTGGAGACAGCTTTCCCCTTCTGCTGTCCTCCAAAACAGACAAAGAGCTGACTCGACCGTCTGAAGCTTTCAGTACGTTCCAAGTAAATGCTCAGGGCACGGACTGGGCATAACAAGGAGAGGTTGGGGTCGCCTTCCTGAGAAGGGATAGCTTGCAGAGTGACCACCTGGTCCCTGAAGGGAGTGGTGGGCACTTTGGGCACATAACCGGGCCGGGGTCTCAGGATAACGTGAGAGTTAGCCGGCCCGAATTCGAGGCACGAGTCACTGACGGAGAGGGCTTGGAGGTCTCCCACTCTTTTGATCGATGTGAGCGCAGTCAGGAGAGCCGTCTTTTGGGAGAGAGCACTGAGTTCGACTGACTGGAGCGGCTCAAAGGGACCTGACTGTAGGCCCCGGAGGACCACAGACAGATCCCAAGAGGGGGCAAGGCGCGGTCTGACGGGGTTCAGCCTGCGTGCACCTTTAAGGAATCGTATAACCAAATTGTGCTTCCCAACCGATCTACCTTCCACCAGGTCGTGGTTAGCGGCAATAGCGGCTACCTGGACCTTAAGTGTTGAAGCAGAAAGGTGTCTATCCAGTCCTCCTTGGAGGAAGGAAAGCACCGTTCGGATGCCACATCTCCGTGGGTTCTCCCCCCGGGAGGAACACCAGTTTGTGAATTTGCGCCATCTGAGGTCGTACAGCCGCCTCGTGGAGGGAGCTCTCGACTGCAACAGAGTGTTTACCACTGCCAGTGGGAGATCTCTGAAATCCTCCTGGTCGCGTCCAGGGACCATACGTGGAGGTTCCAGAGATCTGGGCGCGGGTGCCATATCGTGCCCTTCCCCTGTGAAAGGAGGTCCTTCCTCAGGGGAATGCGCCAGGGAGGAACGGGGGAGAGGAGCACCAGCTCTGAGAACCAAACCCTGTTGGGCCAGTAGGGGGCCACCAGCAGGATCTGTTCTCTGTCCTCCCTGACTTTGCACAGGGTCTGTGCAATTAGGCTCACTGGTGGAAACGCATACTTGAGGAGGCCCTGAGGCCAGCTGTGTGCCAGTGCATCTGTGCCGAGGGGCGCCTCGGACAGACCGTACCACAACTGGGAGTGAGTGTTCTCTATCGAGGCAAACAGGTCGACCTGGGCCTGACCGAAAAGACTCCAGATCAGCTGAACCGTCTGAGGGTGAAGTCTCCACTCGCCCCGAAGCGAAGTCTGTCGGGAGAGCGCGTCCGCTACCCAATTGAGTTCGCCCGGTATGTGGGTGGCTCGTAGAGACTTGACATTGTTTCGACACCAAAGGAGGAGATGGCGGGCTAGCTGTGACATGCGAAAGGAGCGTACACCGCCCTGGTGATTGATGTAGGCTACAGTCGCAGTGCTGTCTGTGCGGACCAGCACGTGTTTGCCCTGAACCAAAGGTCGGAACCTCTTCAGGGCCAAAAACACTGTCAGCAGCTCGAGGCAATTGATATGCCAATGCAGCCGAGGGCCCGACCAGAGCCCTGCAGCTGCTTGCCCATTGCATACGGCGCCCCAGCCTGTGTTGGATGCATCTGTCGTAACCAAAATGCGCCTGGACACTTGTCCTAAGGGCACCCCGGTCCGTAGGAACGAAATGTCTTTCCAAGGACCGAGGGTTTTTAGACATATGGGTGTGACGTGCACCCGGTATGAACCCTGGCGCCATGGCCATCTCGGGACTCGGGAACGCAGCCAGTGTTGTAACGGTCTCATGTGCATCAGGCCCAGCGGCGTGACGCCGGCTGCGGATGCCATGTGACCCAGGAGCCTCTGAAATTGTTTGAGGGGGACCGTCGGGCTGCGTGAGAGCTTCTGGACGCAGCTCAGCACTGACTGTGCACGCTCCGGGGAGAGCCGTGCACTCATGGCAACCGAGTCTAGTTGTATACCGAGAAAAGAGATGCTCCGTACCGGGGCGAGCTTGCTCTTTTCCCAGTTGACCCGAAACCCCAGATGGGCCAGATGGTTGAGAACCACATCCCTGTGTTTGCATACCAACTCCTGAGAGTGTGCTATGACCAGCCAGTCGTCGAGGTAATTGAGAATGCGGATGCCCCTCTCCCGGAGAGGGGCAAGGGCTGCCTCTGCGACTTTCGTAAAGACGCGGGGAGACAGGGAGAGCCCAAATGGAAGGACTTTGTACTGAAATGCTTGACCTTCGAAGGCAAACCGCAGGAAGGGCCTGTGTCTTGGAAGAATCGAGACATGAAAGTACGCGTCTTTCAGGTCTATCGCCACAAACCAATCCTGGAATCTGATGCACGTGAGAATGCGTTTGAGCGTTAGCATTCTGAAGGGGAGCTTGTGAAGGGCCCGATTCAGAATCCTCAGATCCAGGATTGGTCTTAAACCGCCACCTTTCTTGGGTACAATGAAGTAGGGGCTGTAGAACCCTTTCTTCATGTCGGCCGAGGGGACCGGCTCTATCGCGTCCTTCGCCAGAAGGGTCGCGATCTCCGCCCGAAGAACCGCAGCATTCTCGTCCCGAACCTCGGTAGAGAAGATGCCGCTGAACTTGGGCAGATTGCGTGCGAATTGGATAGCATAGCCGAGTCGGATGGTTCTGAGAAGCGAGCGAGAGAGGTTGGGTATCTCGAGCCAAGCTGTAAAACTCTCTGCCAACGGTCTCAGGGGGACCACCGACGTACCTCGGGTGGGTACGGTGTGACTGAGTTGTGGTGAAAGCCCTTTGTTCGGGGGCGTGCTGTCCCGGAGGACACAAGGTGCTTTGATCGCCATAACCGACATACAAGGATCCGTGAGAAGATCGCCTGAGCTCAGGGGATCGACTGACGGATGCGCTTGTTTCTCTGTCAAAGTATGCAGAAGCGCAAGTTTTGCGGTTGAGCATGCTTTGGTGTGTTTTGGTGGCTGGGTACCCCGGAGGGACCCAGCCATGGAAGGATCGACCATCGGAACCGACAGACAAGGATCCATCAGAAGATCGCCTGAGCTCAGGGGATCGACTGATGGATGCACTTGATTCGTCAAAGCATGCCGAAGCGCAGGCCCTGCGGTTGAGCATGCTTTGATGTGTTCTGGTGGCTGGGTACCCCGGAGGGACCCAACCATGGTGGATGTACCGATCATCGTAACCGACAAGGATCCAACGGAGGACCGCCTGAGTTCAGGGGGTCGACTGAAGGATGCACTTGGTTTGTCAAAGCATGCAGAAGCGCCTGAGATGCGGTCGAGCATGCTTTGACGTGCTTCAGTGGCTGGGTACCCCGGAGGGACGCAGTCGCACTGGTTTTTACGCCCAGAGAAGAAAGAAATTGCTCTTAAATTGACCATGTGGTGGCTGTCCGCCGTGAGGCAGACAGCCAGGATGGAGCCGAAGCCCACACTCGTCCCCTCGCCGTGTGGATCTAGACAGGTCAGCAGATCTCTCTCCCCTGGGCGGCTCACTTCAGGAGCGCTTCGAAGCCTGATGAGGGTTCCTAGCGGCCTGAAAATGAGCTAACGGCGCCACCTTCTTGCGAGAACTCGACGGCAAGGCTGGTTTGGGTGCAGGACCAGCCTGAGGCGGGCCCTGAACCAGTCTGGAGAAATGGGGGCGTCAAGAAAGCGAACTTTCTCAGTGTCCTTCATTTCCGCCAGATTTAGCCAAAGGTGGCGCTCCTGGACCACCGTAGTGGACATCGCTCTACCCAGAGCCTGCGTTGCGACATTTGATGCTCGGAAGCATACACAGAACTGAACGCAGTTCCTGCGACACTCTGAGGCGAGATCTCCCTCGTGCAGATCTTATAACACTTTGCCTGGCAGCCAGCAGGATGGCAAAAGTGTGCATGGTGGACACAGCCTGTCCAGAAGACGTGAACCCCTTCACGCTCTGGACGAGAGCCTATGTGGTCCCACCAGGGGGCAGGGCATCAGATATGCAGGCGCTGTACTGAAGCGCCCACCCGCCTGGAGAATCCACGAAGCCTCTCGCGCTGGACCGCCATCGAGGGAAATGAGGGAGGAGGACCTGATATATCGTGTTTCAGCCGAAAAAAAAAAGGCCTATCACGATATAGTCAATCTCGTACGTTACCGAAGCCATGAACACACAGGATGAGGCGGAGGGTTTTTCTCACTCAAACCTGATGTGTTTCGGTTATCTTGTTCAAGCACGCCCACCACTTCAGCGTCTGCTCAAACTGAGACTCGCTCCCCAGCTTGCTCAGTCGAAGCATCAGCTTCCCATGGTTTAAGTCCTCCCTCCGATGCTGCAGCCAACCTCTCAACCAGCTTTTAAGGTTTTGAACAGAGTAAAGTTGTAAAAAGAACTAATAATCTGTCCAAAAACCTAAACGGGGGTCGCGAGGAACGAGCGATCCGCGGGGGGAAACCCGGCGGAACTAACTCATTTCCTATTGCTCGCCATCGACGCACATCGCAGCGGCCCTCGTACCCGGAAGTAGAAGGGCCGAACGGAAGCGGTTGCGGTGAGCCGCGGCTTCGCGGCTCGTGAGCAGCAACCCATAGTTATGTTCCCTTCCGCAAGCAGAACACAAACTATCAACGAAGCGATGTATCAGCGTGAGACTAGCTCAACCCTGAGCACAACGATCGTGCCGATTGTTATTGTTTACGAGGAAACCGCAACCAGGAAGACACGGACGGAAAGGCAAATGTAAACACAATCCATCCGTGTCGGCTCTTTCAGAGAAATTACTCCTTTTCAGGAGGAAAAGCTCTTTAGAGATCGTCGTCGAAGCACCCAGGGGTATTCTCGCTTACCAAGAGAAGGGTTAAAGGGAGAGACCGCTGCTCGTGCCATAGATCCAACGACGAAGAGGTGAGTAATGCTGTTTTCCCCTAAGAGAATACTGCATTCGGCTCCGAAGAAACAGAACAATGAGTGTTGCCTAGCCCCCCCCTCTTATGCCCGGATCTCCGGGGCGGAGCGGGCTATGCAAATACTGCGTACCAATTTCATTGGCCTTTTCTCAAAGCTGTCAGAGGTGTTCGGGCTCTCGAGCGACCCCTAGTCGTCACTTCGACACAACGTCGAACGTGAACGACAGACGGGGAACTAAGTAACGTAATTGGTTCCTTTTTTAGGGAGTGACGCAATATTGTGACGCATTACTTTCCATAAAAAGTAACTAAGTAACGTAATTGGTCCCTTTTTTAGGGAGTGACGCAATATTGTAACGCATTACTTTCCATAAAAAGTAACTAAGTAACGTAATTGGTCCCTTTTTTAGGGAGTGACGCAATATTGTATCGCATTACTTTCCATAAAAAGTAACTAAGTAACGTAATTAGTTCCTTTTTTAGGGAGTGACGCAATATTGTATCGCATTACTTTCCATAAAAAGTAACTAAGTAACGTAATTAGTTCCTTTTTTAGGGAGTGACGCAATATTGTATCGCATTACTTTCCATAAAAAGTAACTAAGTAACGTAATTAGTTCCTTTTTTAGGGAGTAACGCAATATTGTAATGCACTACTTTTAAAAGTAACTTTCCCCAACACTGTTTTTTACTGATGGTGGTACTGATCAAATTGACTTATACTTAAAGACATTTTGGTTTTACAGGTCAACAAGCACCTGTTTGTACACATCGGACAGTCCAACCCCACGTATAGCGATCCGTACCTCGAGGCGGTGGATATCCGGCAAATTTACGACAAATTCCCAGAGAAGAAAGGAGGGCTAAAGGAGCTGTTTGAGAAAGGACCGGCTAACGCTTTCTTTCTCGTGAAGTTCTGGGTAAGATCCTCACAGATACGCCCCAAACTGTGAATGAACCTCTAGTAACTTGCTAATCACTGTTGTGCCATGTTAGTCAGTTACATCATGTGACGTTCTGCCTTTTATTTATTTATTTATTTATTTATTTTATTTATTTTTTAACTAATTTGAATTTGGAAGAGGTGCAAATGTGTAGTTACATGCAAAATTAAAAATGTAGAGTTTTTAAATTCATCAAGTTTTAAATTCAGTTTTAACCATTTTCATCCTTTTGTACTTATTTCAATTTATTTAGTTTTTTTTATTTAATGTATTTTATATTTTCAATAATTTTTTAATTTCATTTTGTTTAATTTAACATTTTAATTATATTTTTAATGTAATTTTTTAATATAAAATTTCCTAATTACGTTGTTTTGGAATTATAATTAAAATAAGACTAATTTGGTGTTTTTTATATATATATATATATATATATATATATATATATATATATATTGTGTGTACAATTATTCATCCTTTTGTATTTATTTTATTTTATAGTTTATTTCATTTATTTTTTATCTCTGTTTAATTTTATTTGATTTTATTTCCTTTTTTTATTTAATTTTATATTTTCAATTATTTTTCATTTCATTTTGTTTAATTTTAACTTTTAATTTAATTTTTTTATATTGTTTTATTTAAAATTTCCCACTTATGTTTTATATATATATATATATTAGTATATATTAGTAGTTTTTATTTGTAAATTACTTTTTGAAACTTGTTAATTTTATATATTTAATTTTATTTTTATTTCATTTTCTTTTTTTTCTTTTATTCTTTATGCTATTTATTGATTTACATTTCATCTTCATTTTGTAAGTGACATTCTGCCTTTATTTCTTTTGGTTTCCAACTAATTTACATTTGGAAGAGATGCAAATGTGTAATTCTCCCAATTATAGGTTACAGTGGCTTGTTGTTTACATGTACACTATATTCACAAGGTTCCTTGTATCTTATTTCTTAAAAAAGACATTTGAAGTTTTAAATAAGTATGAACAGCAAATGAAAATGCAAACTGTTTATTGGCTGCTGTAAATCAGTATTGGTGCGGTGACCCTGTGAAGAAGGGTCTGAGTGTGGGAAGTTGGAGGTCGCTCTTTCATTAGAGAAATCTGAGCTTGGGCACCTGTCCCTCGTCCTGTCACTCCCTCCAAACCACACGCAGACCGCTATTTATAGAGCCGCCAGCCTCCGGAGAGACACTTAAGTATTGTTCACATGCTTAATCGTTGCCTTTTTGTGTATTTGTGAGATTACGTTGGGTCTGTACTCGTTGTTGGTGTTTTGTTGTACATTACACTAAACAACATCTTCACTTAAGCAATACTGTTTCGTTTGGATTTGTTAGTATTTTATTTTAAATAATCGAGTGTGTTCAATAGCATATTTTATATGTGACCCTGGACTACACAACCAGTCATAAGGGTACATTTTTTTAATCATCTGAAAGTAAATAAGCTTTCCATTAAAAGTTTGTTAGGATAGGACAATATTTGGTTGAGATACAACTATTTAAAAATCTGTAATCTGAGTGTGCAAAAAAAATATATATATATATATATTGAGAAAAATATTGAGAAAATCGCCTTTAAATTTGTCCAAATGAAGTTTTTAGCAATGCATATTACTAATCAAAAATTAAGTTTGATATATTTATGGTAGGAAATTTGCAAAATATCTTAATGGAACATGATCTTTACTTAATATCCTAATGATTTTTGGCATAAAAGAAAAATTTTTCATTTTGACCCATACAATGTATTTTTGGCTATTGCTACAAATAAGCGACTTAAGACTGGTTTTGTGGTCCAGGGTCACATATATAAAATAGATGATGTTATATTAGTTATGATTTACATGATATGATTTACATATATATATATATATATATATATATATTTATTTATTTATTTAAATATAAATAATTAATATTTAATTTAAATAAATATAATTTTTTAATTATAGTTATTTTATATATATTGTTTTTCTATCATATATTATTATTTTAATATTAATATTTAACTTGAATCAAAGTTAATATTCAAATGTTTTTAATTTAATACACAATTATGAATATTTAATTTATTATAGACTTTATGCAATATATTTATTATATTATTATTATAATATGCATAAAAATTGAAGACAATCCTTGTTTTGATTTTATTTGTTAATATTTTATTTTAAATAAGCGAGTGTGTTCAATAGCATATTTTATATGTGACCATGGACTATAAAACATAAGGCTCTTTTTTTTTTTTACATTTGTGCATCATCTGAAAGTAAATAAGCTTTCCATTGATGTATGGTTTGTTATGATCAGACAATATTTGGTTGGGATACAACTATATATAATCTGGAATCTGAGGTTACAAAAAAAAAAAATTGAGAAAATCACCTTTAAAGTTGTCCAAATGAAGTTATAATTGAATAAAGTTTAGGTTTAGGGTAAGGGTTTGGGTGAGGCACTTAGTTCTGATGGGTAGGTTTAGGGTAAGGAGCTAGAGATTGCATTGTGTCAGTGTATGTCCTCACAAACATAGCTATACAGAGTGGTGTGTGTAGTATAACAAATGTAATATTATTTGTATGGTTTATATAAATTACTTCTAAATTATTCCATTGAATGTCTGAATACTGGATTCTGATTGGCTGGCAGGTGTGCATTATGTAAGGGATAACTGACAACAGGCCGCAGAAATCCTAGAAAATAATGCACACCTTGAGGTGCAGAGTATTATTTTCTAGGAATTCAACGTCCCAAAGTCAATTATTCCGCTTATACTACAGTTACCACACCTCAAGACATCGTTCAGATGATATATTTCAAAGTTTTGTCCTTAAAATGCTATTGTGAGCAGGATTAATTTCTTACGCAGCTCATCCAATGCCTTTGTTGCTAATTCCAAAACTTAATTTTAGACCTAATGCTTGAGCCGCTGAAAGCAGACTATGCAGTTAATAATGTAGTTTAGACAGACTGACTGGCAGGCAGACAGATGGAAAGAGAGAAAGAGAGAGATTAAGCTGGTGAATTACTTCTGTGAGTCTGTGCTTCTCTCAAACGTGATCAGCAGCAGTGTCTCTACTTATAGTGAAACTTTAAGTTCATTTTCTTCAGGAACAGCGTCAATGTTACCTCGTTATGAGAAATGTCGTGTAGTTTTTAAGTTGTTAATCGTCAGAACAGGGCTAACAACATTAGCGTGTATGCTAACGTGTGTGCTGACTGTTATGTATGTGCGTCTGTAAGAGAGAGAGAGTGGGAGAAATAGAGCATGTGCTTTTCGTACATAATAAAACGTAATTTTGCGGCAAAAATATGGAAAAAATCTGTCATTTTTATCCTGTTGTTTACTGTATTTATTTGTTCGGCCAGTGTCGTTATGGGTTTTGTTTAGTTTGCTGTTTTCGGCTGTGAGGATCTTTGAAATAACTGAAATACTGTGGCGAAGTGATATAGACATGTAATGCGGTTAGAAGCTGCCTGGAACTACGTTCGCCGTGCGTTTCCCTGAAAATAATGCACACCTTCAGAACGTTCGTCAGCCAATCAGATTCAAGCATTCAACGGCCCCATTATACTATGTTATATCATCACCTCGGGTGTGCATTATTTTCTAGGAATTCAACGACCCATTGTCAATTATTCCTTACTTAATACACACACTGAAATCCCTAATAAGTTGACTGAACTAAATTGATTGAGTAAACTTGTTGCCTCAATTTAATTGAGTAATGGGGTATTGCAAAACTTGCATATTTAAGTTTATTTAACTAATAAATAATAACTTAAATAATTTAGTTCACCAAACCTGGTGCTTGTTTAGTGTACTTAAATGATTGTGTTCACTTAACTTGGTTTTGAGAACATTTGAGTAATCAAACTCAATTTTTTAAGTTAGCAGAGCTTAAAATTCTTATGACAAGAGTGGCGGGGCTGAAAGCCATGGGAACCAATCTCAGCCTTGCTTCCATGCAGTGGAATAATTTTTGTCATTAACTTCGTCAACGACATTTTTTTAACAGACGAAAACGAAACGATAACGAACTAAAATTCTTGCATGACAAAAACGATGATAAAAATCTACTGCCATTTTCGTCAGCGAATAAAAATGAGACGAAAATGTTAGGGAGGGACGATTTGGAAAGAGATTCTTTCAGAAAAATCTGTTGCGTAGTAGGAGGTTAGATGCGTACAAACCGACGGGACACAAGCTAAAATACACTTGCTGCGCGTCTAATAAAACGTTCAAAAATGTCAATATGTGGGAGAAGTGCAGACATATGGATACATTTCACGACGCAAGAGAGAACTCAATTCGGTCTTGTTTTCTGAGTACAGACACTGAAGCAAACACACAGAAAGCACATCTCACACTCTTTCGCGTTGCATGAACTGAGAAATGTACAAAAAATTATCTCGAATTGTCCGTTTTGACGAGTATTCACGTAAACACAGCCTTAAATGAACGTAAACAGTAAAGGGAAAGTGTATCAGTGCATTGCATCCATTGCATTCGCGCATTCGGTTTTAAAGGGACAGCAGCCACATTTAGTTGCTATATTGTCGAGTCACAGACAGATGTTTAACTAAGCAACAAAAGAAAGACAGAAAACCACACACTGCTCTTAACTGAACTTACGTAGCCCTAAAGATTAATCTAAATAATTTATAGAAATAAATGTCTGTTTGAATGAAGAATATGGTTAACAAGTGACTATAAAGAATGCATCATTAGCCGATATAACCATTGGGATTTCATTGAAAAGAAGACCATGTTCTTTATGAGAAGTGGTTTTATTTAATTTTAACATTAAGGCATGTTGTGTATCACAGCAGTTAAATGTGTGTGTGTTTATCATGATAAAACCTTAATATCAAACCTATATAATGAGTTTGGAAATTTTAGAGAAATTCTTAATGAATGCATTGCACTGTAACTAAACCCAATAAGTTTTAGCCGATTTAGTTGACTAAAATCATATGATATTTTGTTGACTAAAACTAGACTAAAACTAAAAACAATTCAGATGACTAAAATATGACTAAAACTAAATGGCATTTTAGTCAAAAGACTATGACTAAAACTAAATCAACATTTGTTGTCAAAATTAACACTGCTTCCATGGTCCCAGCCCACTAATCATAACAATAATATATACAACCTGCTTCCATAAAAGTCACATTCATTCAGACCTTTATAGCTAAGCACTAGTTAGCTGTAACACATCAGCACATGCTAATGTAATTATCAGAAGGACTTTCAATATATACTTGCATTTAAATTGTCCAAGAACATGCAGTATATGCAATCTTCAAATTTTGTTGTCCATCCTCAACCTAACCACAGGCTCTACTCTACAAAACCAACATGTAAATCCTAACATAACACAACATTTAAGTACTAACTTATATCTCCCCATGTTAATCTTGTGCAAAAACACACAAAATAACACTTAATTTCAACATTTATTTTCCATCTTGTCTGATGCAAAGCATGATGGGAACTAGAAAACTCAATCATTCAAGCTCAGTTTACTACAACGACATTTTGAGTTTACAGAACTTATTTCAGTGAGTCCAATGAACTTTCATTATTATTTGAGTGAAAATAACACATTTTATTTAGTTCAGTTCACTGTTGGTTTTACAGTGCAGGTAGTTCGGTGCGGTGCTTTAACTGATGCACACTAACGCACAGAGAAAGAGAGAGAGAGAGAGGGAGAGAGAGGGAGAGAGAGGGAGGGAGAGAGGGGGGTCGGAGATCGCACTGTGCTGTGCACATACATAAACTTGTTGTCAGCGCTTCCCTGCCATTCTTATTAATAAAATAGAGAATGTAAGTGTACGTTGCGTTGCATGTTGGGTGCGCCGCCGCCATTCTGGGAGGATTTAATCGCGTTGCATGATAATTTTGTTTTTCACTTAACCTTTGTAGAATTTGGTTTACAATGTTTATGTGATTACCGTGAGAACAGTGTCACCTGCTGGATGCTTGCAACCTCCAGCTCTCGCTCTTGAAACAATGCGGAAGTGACTGAAGCTGCAGTTCATCGGCTGGCCGCTTGAGGCTGGCTCCAAAAGGGAGCAAATCCCCATAAACATGTTTACAGCCTGGTACAAAAAGTGGTTCCCTTATCAGTCGGTCTCTCCGAGTCACGTCGGAGACCGACGGATTGGGATCTCGCTTAGAGAGACCGATCTACTTCGTGTGTGCTAAACACGCCAATGCAAATTGGCATGCGCTGATTGTGTCCAGCTGCAGCTCATCACAGCGTGAGTATATAGCGGCGGCTGGTGCAGCGCATAGTCAGCTTTTCGCTTCGGAGCCGATCAGTTCGAGTCTGCAAGCAAAATACAAACTCTAAATGAGTCACGCTCTACGGACAGCTCGCGTGTGTTGGCGGCACGGCGCTTCAGCGGCGGTGGTCTCCTTGTCGAGTGGATTTAGCACACATTAGGCTGCACTACCCCCTTTTGTGTTGCTTCGGCCATCTTCCCTGTGCGCCTCAGCACCTAAAGAGCAGTTTCTAAAAGAGCATTCACGGGTGGCTCGCCTTTTTAAAGGCGACGTTGCATCTGTACCAATGTGACGTTACGTTGTCAGGATGACGACGTGGGGTCAGGTATGGATGCATTTCCACCTGTGCGTTTCTGGATGCGGTCGTTACCTGGCGCTGGGTGATGGTCACAATCGCTGCCTCACGTGTCTGGGCATTAGCATGCTGAGACAGCTTTTGTGGATGAGTCATGCTCTCATTGCGGGAGTATGACCATCACGGAGTTGCGGACTGCCAGTTCCTCTGCTCAGATCTACCGTTCCTCCTGGCAATGCTGGGCGGACTCTACCTCTGGCAGAGAGCTGACTGGTCTTACGGTGGCAGTGAGGAATTCAGGGGGTTCCTCCTTTCACCGGCACTTCGTAGCCTGTGGAGCAGCCAGAGGGACGAGTTGGACCTCCCCGTGGGGTACCACTCGTATCCTTTGGGGCTCCCCCCGACGACCGGATGTCGATTGCTGCATCGGAGGGTGAGCCAGACCTCTCTGGGGAGGATGACCCGAGCACACTGTCGCCCACCGGGCAGACAGTAGTGCCGGATGCGGACTCAGAGATGATGGCTATGCTTGCCTGGTCCGCCGAGAGGGTAGGGCTTGAATGGAAACTTCCATCACGTCCCATATCCTGTTGGTTGGATGATTGGTATTTTGGGGTGGCTTGCTCTGGTTCTCAGGGCCCCACCCCAGTGCCTTTCTTCCCAGAAGTGCATGATGAGCTCGCTGGGGCATGGATGGCACCTTTTACTGCCAGAAACCGCTCCAGTGGTGCATCCTCCCTCACCACCCTTGAAGACGGACACGGCTGTCCCGTCGGTGGAGCGTGCGCGCCGCTTCCACCTGGCGGGGCAATCCGTTGCCCCCTTCCTCGGCCTATGGGCACTCGTCGGCTCTGACCGGCAGTGCCTATGTGGCCAGTGGGAAGCTGGCTCCGTCTTACACGCTATGGTGTTGTTACAGCTCCATCAGGCCAAGGCACTGAAGGACCTGTACGAGGGTGGTCACAATCCGGAAGTTCTCCGAGAACTCTGCACCACCTCGGGCCTCGCGCCACGTGCGACGAAGGTGACCGCGTGGTCTCTGGGTTGTGCGATGTCCACTATGGTGGTCCAGGAACTCTGGCTGTGTCTGGTTGACATGAGGGGTACCGACAAATGCGGTTCACAAACTCCCTTGTGTCCCAGGCTGGCCTCTTCGGCGACGCAGTGGAGAACTTTGCCCAGCAGTTCTCTGCCGCACAAAAGCACTGAGGACATCAAACAAAACATCCTGCCCCGGCGTGCAGCTGCTGCCTTCACCCAGCCGCCGATGGCAGCGCCTCAGCCTGCTTGTCGCCGAGGGCGCCCCCTGCGTCCACCCTCGTTCCCCGCGACACCCGCAGCAGCCATCACTCGTGTGGCGCAGTGGAACTGGGCGCAGGTAGGCCGCCCCACCTGTCCTGGCCCCCGTCAAACCTGGCGGCAAGCGGAACGGCAAGAGGCCCTGGGACAGGCAACCCAGAAATGGATGGAGCTGCTCTTCAGGAGATGGTGAATGTGCCTCTCCCTCCCCCGGGGGAGGGCCGGGTGGAGAATCCTTAAATAAATGAGAAAAAAAAAAAGAAAGAAATCTCGACAATAGAGCGGCTTCCTCCATCTCTGGGTCGGGAAGTGTTGGACGGACTATCTCCGGACTTCACTCACCCTCCCCTCTCGCCAGTGAGCAGCAGTGGATGGTCAGAGCGCTGTGAATGTGCTACCCCATCCCGTCTGCCAGAACGCAGGTAAGAGTCTCTTGCACACAGCACACAGACACTCAGACCCCGCTTCGGACCGGCACAGAGACGCCCGAGCGGGGTCCCTGCGTTCCATCTCGCTGCACCACCATGGGTATGTCGGTGGTTTCATTGGTGCCGCTCGTATGTTACCTGGAAGCCTGGTCAGGTCTTCCCAGTTCATCGTGCTGACCCCTTTGGACCATCAGACTCGGCTATGCGATTCAGTTCGCCCGGCGCCCTCCCAAGTTCAGCGGCATCCGCTTCACCTCAGTGAGGGCTGCGGATGCTCCTGTTCTGCGGGCAGAGATCGCTACCTTGCTGGCGAAGGATGCGATAGAGCCGGTCCCTCCAGCCGATATGAAGTCGGGGTTCTACAGCCCCTACTTCATAGTACCCAAGAAAGGAGGTGGGTTACGGCCGATCTTGGATCTGCGCGTCCTGAACTGAGCACTTCACAGGCTCCCGTTCAGGATGCCAACGCAGAAACGCATCTTCGGATGTGTCCGTCCCCAAGATTGGTTTGCAGCGATCGACCTGAAGGATGCGTACTTTCATGTTTCAATCCTTCCGCGCCACAGACCATTCTGCGGTTCGCGTTCGAGGGACGAGCATGTCAGTACAAAGTCCTTCCCTTCGGGCTGTCCCTGTCCCCCCGTGTCTTCACGAAAGTCACGGAGGCAGCCCTGTTTCCCCTCAGAGAGCGGGGCGTTCGCATCCTCAACCATCTCAACGACTGGCACAGTCTCGAGACCAGTTGTGCGAGCACAGGGACATGGTGTTAGCACCTCAGCCAGTTGGGACTTCGGGTCAACTGGGAAAAGAGCAAACTCTTGCCAAGGCAGAGGATCTCTTTTCTCGGGATGGAACTGGACTCGGTCGAACAAACGGCACGCCTCACGCAGGAACGTGCCCAGTCAGTGTTGAACTGCTTGAATACGTTTAAGAGCAGGACAGCGGTCCCACTGAAACATTTTCAGAGGCTCCTGGGGCATATGGCGGCAGCAGCAGCGGTCACCCCGCTAGGGCTGCTCCATATGAGACCGCTTCAACATTGGCTCCACGACCGGGTCCCGAGGCCTGCCGCCAAACCTTCAACCCGTGGTCAGACCTTGCCTTTCTTCGGGCCGGAGTGCCCCTAGAGCAGGTCTCCAGGCATGCTGTGGTTCACACGGATGCCTCCACCACCGGATGGGGGGCCACGTACGACGGGCAGAATGTGTCAGGGGTTTGGACAGGCCCTCAACTACACTGGCACATCAACTGCTTAGAGTTGCTTGCAGTACGCCTTGCTTCGTCTCAAAGGGCGCTTGCGAGGCAAGCACGTGCTAGTCCGCACGGACAACACTGCGACCGTTGCGTACATCAACCGACAAGGTGGTCTGCGCTCCGGCCGCATGTCGCAACTCTCCCGTCTCCTCCTCTGGAGTCAGAAGCATCTGAGGTCGCTTCGTGCTGTTCACATTCCGGGCCTGCTCAACCGCACAGCCGACGAGCTGTCACGAGCTGCTCTTCCCGGAGAATGGCGACTCCATCCCCAGACGGTTCAGCTGATTTGGAGACATTTCGGGGAGGCTCAGGTAGACCTGTTTGCTTCTCCCGAGACGTCCCATTGCTAGTTGTTCTACTCCCTGACCGAAGGAACACTCGGCTCGGACACACTGGCACTCAGCTGGCTGCGGGGACCCCCAGTGAGCCTTCTAGCACAGACACTGTGCAAGATCAGGGAGGACGAGGAGCAGGTCCTGCTAGTAGCACCATACTGGCCCAACCAGACCTGGTTCCCAGAACTTATGCTCCTCATGACAGCCCCTCCCTGGCGTATTCCTCTGAGGAAGGATCTACTGACTCAGAGATGGGGCACCCTATGGCACCCGCGACCAGACCTCTGGAAACTGCATGTCTGGCCCCTGGACGGGACGCGGAGGTTCTAGGTGGTCTACAAGTAGTGGTAAACACCATCACTTCGGCGAGAGCTGAATCCACGAGACATGTTTACGCCTTGAAGTGGAACCTGTTCGTCGTTTGGTGTTCCTCTCACGAAGAGGACCCCCGGAGATGCCTGATCGGAGTCGTGCTATCCTTCTTGCAGCAAGGGTTGGAGCGAAGGCTGTCTCCCTCCACCCTCAAAGTCTACGTGGCTGCTATCGCTGCGCACCATGACCCCATAAATGGGAAGTCGGTGGGGAAGCATGACCTGGTCATCAGGTTCCTCAGGGGGGCGAGAAGGTTAAATCCTCCCAGGCCCCCCTCCATACCCTCTTGGGACCTGTCCCTGGTGCTTACAGCACTACGACAGGCCCCATTCGAGCCTTTGCAGACAGTCGAGCTGAAGTTCCTTTCAATGAAAGCCCTGCTCCTGCTAGCATTGGCCTCCATCAAGAGGGTAGGGGACCTGCAAGCATTTCGGTCGACGAGTCGTGCCTAGAGTTTGGGCCGGCAGATTCCCAGGTAATCCTGAGGCCCCGGCCTGGCTATGTGCCCAAGGTTCCCACTACTCCCTTCAGGGACCAGGTGGTGAGCCTGCAAGCGCTGCCCTCGGAGGAGGCAGACCCAGCCCTAGCTTTGCTTTGTCCTGTCCGAGCCTTAAGATGCTACGTTGACCGGACACAAAGCTTCAGGACCTCAGACCAGCTCTTTGTCTGTCACGGAGGTCGGCAGAAGGGGAATGCCGTCTCCAAGCAGAGGATGGCCCACTGGATAGTGGATGCCATCACCCTTGGCTTATCAGGCACAGGGTGTGCCCTGCCCGCTTAAGGTACGAGCTCACTCAACCAGAAGTGTGGCATCGTCCTGGGCGTTAGCACGTGGCGCCTCGCTGGCAGATATTTGTAGAGCTGCGGGCTGGGCGACCCCCAACACGTTCGCTAGATTCTATAGCCTTCGTGTAGAGCCAGTATCCTCCTGTGTTCTCACCTCAAACGGGTAGAAGCACTGAGTGGACCTGGCTCGGGTCGGCTTGTTAAAACCGCTCCAGAGCGTCCAAATAGTAGACCCTGTTGAGCTCCTCCGTCCCCTCGGTGCCAACGTGGCGGAGCGTTCGGTGCCAGGCCCTCACTCGATGAATCCTTGAGAACCGGTCAGGGCTAAGGGCCCATATGAAAGACCTTAAATGGATCCCATATGTGTATTTTCCATGGTATAGCCTTCGAGCCCGTGTTCCCCGGCAAGAAATTGCCTCTAGAGGATGCAAATCACCTCAATATTCCATATGTTCCTGAAAAATGAGACGTATGTGTAAACGCTTCTAACCCTATGGGAGGATGAGGCTCCGCATGTCCCAGTGCTCCAGCCTCACTGCAAGAGGGTAGTGCTAAGGTATACAGTGACTGGTATTCTTGTTGCGAGCCCCCGCTTAAACCATAAAGGGGGCGTAGAGGCTCGCTCAGGACACTGGAGGAGGACAGTAGCCGTGGCGTTTTCCATAGGGATCCCAATCCGTCGGTCTCCGTTCCCTCCTTCAGGGAACGAGGGTTACATACGTAACCGAGACGTTTTGGTTTTTACAGCTTGTTTTGCCCTTCATGACAACTGAGGGGGGGGGGATTTTTTTCTTACTCACCCGTTTAAATGATATTAAGCATTAAAATTCTGCATAATTAAGGGCGTGGCCAGTTGAGTGACAGGTGTCAGGCAGCCGTCACATTACCTCAGCTTATTCCAGCAGTTGAACTTGGCATCTCAGCCGTGTTATAGCGTTTGTTTTTTCTTAGGGTGTTACTTTATCAGGATTATTTTAATTAATTTAAAAACTAGACATCTTAGCTCCACCCACGTCCCACCTCCAAAATGGTGACAACAGGCCCCGCCCAACTTTTGCTTCAGAAACCTAAGGGTGACGTCACTGACACTACGTCCATGTTTTTTACGGTCTATGGGTAGAATATCCAAATAAAAGTCTGTATTCAACAGAAGTCCATCAGTTTCTTTGCTGTAAACTTTTAAATGACAAAGTATAAATATTGTCATTGTAAATATTCATGTTTCTACAGAACGGAGAAGAATCAGAGATTGTGCGTCACATTCAGCGGACAGACACGAACACGCTGTGTTTTTATACTTATTTCAACAAATGACAGCCAAAATAAAAACCGTGGTACAGCTTGTAGCATTTAAAAACGCTGGTTTATGTACTACACCAGTGATGCTAAAAGACACGCAGATGAGGCCAGGATATTAACACGATGCATTTACTTACACGTGAAAGGGTTTCCTCTGTTTAGAAAACCATACGAGGGAAAAACATACAGGAAAACACTTAACATGGCTTATACATTAAAACAGACAGTTCAGAATTTAGGTGCATCTGTTGTTTTTTCTACACAGATATGCTTTATTAGTAAGGTGTGTGCATAATGTGCTCTTTATCGCTGTTTAGGTGCATAAGGGAAACGCTTAACGTGTAAACGTGTTGCGTTCATATTTTGGGCTCATGTGAGTATCTGCACATAGTATGCCTTACAATTTTGTTTTTATCACTGTCTTGGTGCATTAAGCCACATGAAGTGTTTCTGATCAGCATTTTAGAAAGTCCCTGTTCAAGTTCTGCTCATTCAAAGCCTAGAGAGTAGGGGTGTAACGATTCACTGGTTTTCTCGATGCATCGATTACAGAAAAAGTACTAAAAGTTCATTTGCAAGGTATTTTTTTATTAAGAACATAAATATGTACATTTATACATAGCATGAATTAAATATATAGAATATAAGAACAATATAAAGAAATATATTGTTTTTTATTAGCCTATGTAAGCCAAGATTTTAAAAACGCTTAAAAAGTAGGCATTTCATGTCATACCTTTGCATGATGTCCGCTTCTTTATCTTATTTTCATAAAATAAAATGCTACAGCATTTGAACGCAACTTCATGCATGTGACAGATAATGTTAAACCTTCGATCGATCTTGAACATGGATTTTTGAATCGAGAATTGTTGATTTCGGCTATTAATCGATTTAAAACACTAAGAATCGAATGAAACGTGATTTCTAAAGCGATTCAGTGATCTCAAAATATATAAATTACTACAAACATGAATTAACGGACACCTTGAACAGCGTTGTTCATTTCCTCACATCTCTCCCTCACGAGCTTCATTCACTGCCTGCCACTGGATGGCGCACGCCCTCACAGACACATTTTTGAGGCTTGAGCAGCCAGCGTGTGATCTCTTAATATTCTGGCCAGTGCTGCTAGAAGTAGTTTTACTTTTAAACTCTGTCATACCATTGGCATTACCTGAGCAGTTGAAAGCCGTGCATTTGGATGGAGAAAAACAACGTAAGTCTCTGAAAGCATACGCACAATTCCATTGAACGTAAATGACGTTTTAACCTAATGTAGTTAAACCAAAAGTACAACAGAAATGGCCAAAATAACCGCAGCATTAGCAGCAACCTTAAAATAAGAGCGCGAGGTTTAACGTCATCTGTCACATGCATGAAGTTGCGTTCAAATGCTGTAGCTTTTTATTTTATGAAAATAAGATAAAGATGCAAAGGTGCAAAGGTGTGACATAAAATGCCTACTTTTTAAGCATTTGGCTTATATAGGCTAATAAAAAACAATATGTTTATTTATATTGTTCTTATATTCTATATATTTATTTCATGCTATGTATAAATGTACATATTTATGTTCTTAATAATAAATACCTTGCAAATGTAC
Organism: Cirrhinus molitorella; assembly: GCA_033026305.1. Taxonomy (NCBI): domain Eukaryota; kingdom Metazoa; phylum Chordata; class Actinopteri; order Cypriniformes; family Cyprinidae; genus Cirrhinus; species Cirrhinus molitorella. The sequence continues at coordinate 31,302,110 of CM065141.1, read as the reverse complement.
TTTTAGTATCCTATACTAAACTGGCATAAAGTGTGCTAAATTGGAAGAATAGTGCTGAAGTCCAACTAAAGATGAAGTGAAGTATATTTGATTGTGCTGAAGTGGAACTATTGCAAGTATATTTCAGATACAATTTAAATCTTGCATTTAAATACCTTTTTATTTAAAGATAATACAATCCTCAGCAATAGTGACATTAAAACACATTTTAGGCTTAATATTAAGAAATTCAAATCAAGTTTAATTATCATTTTTATATCAAAGTCTTGAGGGATTTATTAGTAAATATGTTAATAGATTTCAACTATACCTGGTTTGAAATAAATGTATTTTAAAAATAAAGGGTAAATGTCTACATTTCATACCATAGCATCATTAAACTAACATCCAACAGTGGACAAACATGTTTTAATTTATTTATTTTTTGCTTTGACTCCATTAATTTGCCCCCTGACTAAGCATATAAAGAATTTAGGGGAAGCATTTAAATAACCCTGTGAATACACTTAAAGTATGCAGAATCCAATCGTTAATAATCGAATCGCATCGAATTTTATTGTGAATCGTCTGGAATCGAATCGTTCTGAATGTGCAAAAATCATTCTTGAATCGAATCAAAACCCAATGAATCATGAATCGAATCGATTCGCTGTTTAGCCAGAGATTCATAGCCCTACTAGAGAGTCATACTCGCAAAGGTGTTGTTAATTATTAAACCAAACAAAACTAACACTTTCAAAAACACAAAGCAATGATCCTTTTATTGAGTGACAGGCAGTGGGTTTAATCGGTGACATTTATTAATAGATTTACTATCCGGCGTCTTCTCGCCATCTCCGCGAACTGCTGCCCTTGGTGTTTTTAGCTCATAGAAAATACGAAAAACATACTGCATTCTCAGAGTTACTATTGCAATTCTCGATGCAGCATGATGTGAAACGGCAGCAAGATCCTCCCACTATGGTGGAAAAACAAAGCAATTTCCCAGAACTCAAACCAGCAACTCAAATGACGCCAGCTTCACATTCTCTATAGCCTTGATACTAGATCACTACATTATATTCCTCAGCAACCAGGTGGTTAAACCGCTGCTTTTGAATTAATTCGTTGTTATATCTGAAACTCATTTATTGACCAGTATGCACGAAATATGTCAGTATATGTGACCCTGGACGACAAAACCAGTCTTATGTTGCACAGGTATATTTGTAGCAATAGCCAAAAATACACTGTATGGATCAAAATTATCGATTTTACTTTTATGCCAAAAATCATTAGGATATTAAGTAAAGATCATGTTCCATGAAGATATTTTGTAAATTTCTTACTGTAAATATATCAAAACTTAATTTTTGATTAGTAATATGCATTGCTAAGAACTTCACTTAGACATCTTTAAAGGCAATTTTCTCAACATTTCGATTTTTGGCGCTCTCAGATTGCAGATTTTCAAATCGTTGTATCTCGGCCAAATATTGCCCTATACTAACAAACCACACATCCATGAAAAGCTTATTTACTCAGCTTTCAGGTGGTTTATAAATCGCTATAAAGACTGGTTTTGTGGTCCAGGGTCACATATCATCATAAACACAGTGCTCTTTTGTCTTAACTGAACATAAACAGATGAGAAAGAAAATGCATGTGTAACAATATTTTTTAGATCTGTGTTCGGTGCTAAAGAGACAGCCCTCTAATAAACGTGCCGCCTGTCATTAATGTTGATCAAAAAACCAAATCAAAGCATTAACTGACTGAATATCTTTTGCAAATTTAATGAGGATTAATAAATATTTTATTTATCAAAAGAAAACTCTGCAGTGTTTTTAAACTTTTTATTTCAATTTCTGTACCTGACATTTGTTCAGTTTTATTTATGCCACTGCTAATTGATTAGTTTGATCCTATTTTATTACTTGTCTTTAACATTTTAATGGTTGAAATTGATATTAGTCTAGTTTTTTTTTTGTGTAAAACCATAGGCAAAAGAAAGAATAAATATGTTTGACTTAAAACGTGTAAAAGACATGTAAATGTTTGACTTAAAATGTTTTAATGGATTTTTTTTTATCTTATTGGAATTGGAATTAGGAATCGATAAGAAGTTTAACCCCCTAATTGTCACCCGTTTCTTCATCATTTTACAAATACATTTTAATTTAATCATGACAAACTATGTATCGTTGGAAAGGTCTAAGACTCCTAAAAGTAACAGATTAATTTATGACAAGTGTGCACCTTAAAATTCTACTTCATAACAGGAGTTCTGACCTTTGTCACAAAAAGACTTTCTTTGTTGCCTTTTTCCGTATCACGCTTTAGAAATGATAAGAAATTATAGATCACTTGAAAACTTCAAATCTCAAAATTCATCCTTTGAAACCCATTTTAAAATCAGACATTGCACTATGATGGAAAATGCACATCAAAATCGTATTACAAAATGTTTTTGTTCATGAATTATAAAAAAAAAAAAAGTTTAAATACTGCATCAACATGTATTTGTTTAAAAATGGGAGTGGCAGCTAAAGGGTTAAAAATCCTTTAATGCACAGCGAACCATTGATTACCCCTTACATAAACTATTTTATTTATTTATTTTATTATCATTATTTTCATTTATTTATTTGCTTATTTAATGTTGTTTTATCCTTTTTTATGTCATTGCATCCATTTTATTCCATTGCATAAATTGCCCAAGTAATCCTAACTCAAACTAAATCAAGAATCCTAGCATCAGTATCATCTTCTGAAATGCTGGCATCATGACACCCAGCAACACACGAATCGTTCATTAAAGAGCATCTGAGACCTTTATCAGAGCCCGAGGGCCTTCAGGTGTCCGAGAAGAAACATTAGATATATTAAGTCCATTAAGAACGTGGCGATAAAAAAGCGGCATCGGCGCTCATAAGTATAGGTCATGACTGGGGCGTCCTCGGGCACAGGTTGTCATGGTGACGTTGACAGGCCCACGAGGTCGTTCTCCAAAGCTATGGCAATCTAGATTACATTTCACGCCGGATACGGCCGCCGTCTCGCACCGCGCCTTGCGGCCCTGTCCTAACGGATCGGCCCGTGCTTTTGAAGTGCGCTCGCAATCCGATTTGAGCCGGTCGTGCTAAATTGTTACACAGGCAGCCGGACGCGCTAATGCGATTTGGAGCGTCGCGGGTAGTTGATTGTAATTGGATGAATTCCCGCGCAGAGAGAGAGGGGCGAGCGGCCGAGTGCCGATTCAGCGGAGAAATGAAGATAAACGAGGGAATAAAGCGGAGGGGGGGACGGGGACGGGGCTGTGCTCTTAATGGGACGTTATGAGGATGCGGGCACGGGGGAAAAGGTGAAGCTGCTTTAGCTCTGCGCTTGCTGTGAATTGTGGGATGCGATGATGGCTATGGAACTTGCCTCTCGGCTCTCGCTGACCCTCCTGTTCATCAAACAGATCATCAGCTGGGATTTGCACACCTGAGGCTTTTGTTTTAGAAACACACACGTTTAGATTTCACACTGAATCACTACAGACTCACAAGTTTTGTAAAGAAAATGTAATATTATTAATTAATTAATATTGCCGAAGTTTTTTTGTTTTTTTTTACTGTTATTGTGTGTATATATATATATATCAGTCATTCTTGAGAAGTGGGACAAAACATGTCCAGCAGTTATAACTGTTATTAGTTTTAAAAATAAAAATATTTTCAAATTATAAATGTTATGGGGATTAATTATAGAATGTATTTAACACAATTATCCCCTTCAGTTTAATTCTATCATTATTATGTGAAATCTATGAAATTTTTTGTCTCCTCACTACATCTAAAACACAGAGAAGGGTTCATTCATTCATATGCTATAAAATGTTTTTTTAATGATGAAAAAGAGCTTGTTTTTTCAAAAACAACACGTAATAATATATGATATCAAAGCAAGGTTGTTTTTCAATGACACATGTTTAATAAGGTTTCGAAATTGTGTCTTCACTTTTTGTCAACAACTTGATTAAAATCTACTAAAATCAGGAAATATGATGGGCAGCTATCACTCTAAGAACCCCCTTGCCGCAGTGCTCCTCTGCAGAGTACATCAGTGTCAGACAGGCTCTGCTAAGTTTTATAGTTTTAGAATATTTTTAATTGTAATGTTAATATTTCCTGTGTCACAACCGTAATACGTCAACACCATCTTCCAATTTCTGAGGAAATTATTTGAAATATTTAGATCATTTCATTTTCCAGAAGCAGGTTCCATTAGCCTCTAGCATCAACAGAAAAAAACTAAATAGCTACTACATGAACTTCATTTGTTTTGTGAAAGAAATGCAAATTTGTCAACACCGTCAGATGTCACCACCATAAGATTTTGTGTTCCAATGATATATCAAAATACTTAAATGTGACTCCTGAATAGAAGCTTCAAAAACAATAACATACTCTCTGTTTGTTGTGTTTGTTTTAATACAGTAATTGATTGATTCAATGCATTTGATAGTTAAAATGACTACAAATTCAGGTTTTGGTCACCACCGTCAGATGTGTCAACTCCGTCAGATGAATATTTTGACAATATTTCATAATGATATTTTATATTTGTTGTTGAATCGTTGGTCACATGTGTTAATGTAATCTGTCTGCTAACTTGAGAATGTGTTTTGAAATGTTAAATACATCTAGAATTCTGTTAAAGATAAAGATTAAATTATATTACACAGTACAAGTTAAAAAGCCCATTTTGTTTGAAAAACAGAAAGGTTGGGAGGTTGTATCAAAGCATAGTTCAGTATCTTAGTGCATATAAGATACATAAATGTGGTTTCATTTGTCTGAGTCCATGTTTTTTTTTTTTTTTTTTTAAATTTTGCACCCTGTTTTGTCCCACTTCTCAAGAATGACTGATATATATATATACACTTCCGTTCAAAAGTTTGGGATCAGTAAGAATTGAAATGTTTTTTTAAAGAAGTCTCCTGTGCTCATCAAGGATCCATTTATTTGATCAAAAATACAGAAAAAAAGTAATATTGCAGAATGTTATTAGAGTATAAATTGTTTTTTTTTTTTTTTTTTTTTTTTTTAATAATATGCTTGAAAATATACCTAAAAGCTGAATTTTCATCAGCCATTACTCCAGTCTTTAGTGTCACGTGATCCTTCAGAAATCATTATAATATGCTGATTTATTATCTATGTATTTTCTATGTTTTTTGGAAACTGTGATTCTTTTTTCAGGATTCTTTGATAAATAAAAAGTTAAAAAGAACAGAATTTATTCAAAATATAAATCTTTTCTAAAAATACAAGCCTTTGCTATCCCTTTAACACATCACAATTTAACACAACCTCACTCAATAAAAGTATTAATTTCTTTCAAAAACAAGAAAGAATAAAAAATTACTGACCCCAAACCTTTGAACGGTAGTGTATATATATATATATGTACATACATACAGATAGATAGATAGATATAGATATATTAATTTTAGATATTTTTATCTAATATAAAATATAAAAAGATTGTATGTAATATGTTTATATTATTCTAATATGACTAAAAATTGAACACAGTCCCTTGTTTTGATTTAATTTGTTAATATTTTATTTTTAAATAAGGGTGTGTGTGTGTTAGAAAGCATATTTTATAAATTAAATCGATTATATAAAATATATGGAAAATTTAATAGTGTTTATTATATATAAACACACATAAACACACACACACACACACACACACACACACACACACACACATATATATAAAATGGTTAATATTAAATTATTACTGTATATTATTTATTTCATTATTAAGATATGAATCATTATTTTGTAAATATTTTATTTCATTGTCTCTCTTTATATATAATATTTATATCAGTATAAAAATATTTAGGATTATTTGTATATGTTTATTGATGTATATGTTTGTAAAAATTATTTGTATTATGGCATTATTTTCATGTTTTCAACACACTTTGCCCTCCATACACACACACACACACACACACACACACACACACACACACATATATATAATATAATATAATATAATATAATATAATATAATATAATATAATATAATAAGGACAGTTAAGAAATATATATATATATATATATATATATATATATATGTGTGTGTGTGTGTGTGTGTGTGTGTGTGTGTGCATATAATTATTATATTACTTAGAATATTACAAATATAGATTTGTTTACTTATTTATTTATATTAGAAATTTATACAATATACAATCTAAAAATAAGTTTACTTTTTCATTAAAAACTTTTTACTTTTACTTTTTACATTTTCATTAAAAATACTTTATACTACATACATAATACATACATCATAAAATCTTAGTATCATTAAAATAGCCTTCAAATTTGCATTATGACCATGAGAATTTGGGTGGAGATATGCTTAGTTATAATTTACAGTTATAATATAATACTTATTTTTTAGTTTGTAAGTACTATTTTAATAACTTCTCTAACTTTCTAAATAAGGAATTGTGTTCAGTAGCATATAAAATTGATATTATTTTTATTTTAAATAGTTATAAACAATATAATAATCTTTACTAACACGAAAACATAATTTAAAAATATATATTATATATAAATTATGATATGATTTTTTCATTTAAAATAAGAAATTGTGTTAACAGCATATATTTGATATTATTTAATTGTTATAATAAGTTTATAATAGCTTATAATAAGTTTAAAAAAATAATAAAATAATATAATAATTATTAAAATAGGCTTCATATTTTAAGATTTAGATTATGAGAATTTGAGTGGAAATATGCTTAATTCTAATTAGAAATATATGTACAAATGTAGTTTGTAAGTTTTAAAATAAGGAATATTGTAATTTAATCTGTTTTAAATAAGGAATTGTTCAATAGCATATATAATTGATATTATTTTATTTTAAATAGTTATAAATAATATAATATTTATTCATATGAAAATATAAAACTTGTACAAATAATGTATATTTATAAAGTACTATATTATGATTGTTTAAATTGTTTTGTTTTGCATTTTGACAATGAGCTTAATTTTTATCTTAGTGTCATTTGTTTATGCAAAATATAAACTAATATTTAATATCTTTTTGATTTTGTCATGAAATGTGTCCCAGACATGTTTTTAATGGTTTTGTGAAATGCCCCCAAATTTGTTCTAAATGAATTTTTGGTAACGCTTTAAATTACAGCCCGCAAAGAACTATGTAAGTATGCTGAACTTACAGCGTACTTATAAAGAACGTACGTGTAGGTATAAGGGAACAATATGTTAAGTTCGGGTAATAAGGGGGTAATAAGACTGATAATTAACCTGCAAAGAACTATGTAAGTATAAAGAATTTACGGTGTACTTACTGTGTAATTATAAAGAACGTACGTGTAGGTATAAGGGAACAATGTGTTACGTTCGGGTAATAAGGGGGTAATAAAACTGACAATTAACCCGCAAAGACCTATGTAAGTAAACTGAAGTTACACCGTAACTTTGTTGTAATTACAGTATACCTATTTAATACATCCATGTAGGTATAAGGGAATAGCATGCGATATTTGGGAAATAACGGGGGTAATAATCTGTGAATTTTTTTTTTTTATTATACTGTAGCCTATCATTTATAACTAGGCTATTTAAAACTAAGGGCTACTATAATTAGGCTACATCGTATGGTACAGTGTACTGTATATGGCCTAAACAACAGTCTTATGTTGTGAATATGATTTAAAAAGGATACATGATGGAGATTTCACAACAAAGCTAGACATCCAGTGAAATGAGTTGAGTTTATAATTTATCATTCACATGTCTCCTTACCTTATGAAAGCTTATTGATTACCCTCTTGTATCCTTTAATATTAAATATGTAGCTACGCTATAAGAAATAGTCTATCTAGGCCTGTAAAAAACATTAATATAAAATTATGAAAAGTACATCGTCTTTTTAAATCATATTCACAACATAAGTTGTTTAGGCCATATACAGTACACTGTACCATACGATGTAGCCTAATTATAGTAGCCCTTAGTTTTAAATAGCCTAGTTATAAATGATAGGCTACAGTCTAAAAAAAAAACTTTTCACAGGTTATTACCCCCGTTATTTCCCAAATATCGCATGCTATTCCCTTATACCTACATGGATGTATTAAATAGGTATACTGTAATTACAACAAAGTTACGGTGTAACTTCAGTTTACTTACATAGGTCTTTGCGGGTTAATTGTCAGTTTTATTACCCCCTTATTACCCGAACGTAACATATTGTTCCCTTATACCTACATGTATGTTCTTTATAATTACACAGTAAGTACACGGTAAATTCTTTATACTTACATAGTTCTTTGCAGGTTAATTATCAGTCTTATTACCCCCTTATTACCCGAACTTAACATATTGTTCCCTTATACCTACACGTACGTTCTTTATAAGTACGCTGTAAGTTCAGCATACTTACATAGTTCTTTGCGGGCTGTAATTTAAAGCGTTACCGAATTTTTTTCCTCAAAAAAAAAAAAATTCAATGATAACCCATTGAACATCAATGTATGATACTATCAGTGAGTTTTGCATTTATTACAGAGATCTGAATGGGTGTATGTCATGTTTTGCAGGCAGATCTGAGCATCAACCTCCAGGACGACAGCAGCTTCTTCTACGGTGTATCCAGTCAGTATGAGAGCTCGGAAAATATGATCATCACCTCCTCCACTAAAGTCTGCTCGTTTGGGAAACAGGTGGTGGAAAAGGTGGAGGTAAGAATAAATGTGACCTGTCACAACGTATTTACACCAAAAACATCTTACGGCCAGCACAGGCCCATCTAATTGTTTTAAAGGCTATAAGAAATTATATTAGTGGTCAGATCTGGAGAAAGATACCCTCCATATGCAAATATATCAGCATATGAAGTCATCATAATTGTGTTATATGGCATGTATGTGTGACTTGTGTTCAGTTCGAGGTCGTTTCTGAAACAATAATCATCTGTGTGTCTTTCAGACAGAGTATGCGCGCTTTGAGAATGGCAGATACGTCTTCAGGATCCATCGGTCACCGCTGTGTGAATACATGATCAACTTCATCCATAAACTCAAACACCTACCAGAGAAATACATGATGAACAGCGTACTTGAAAACTTCACCATTCTGCAGGTACATGCGTTTCCTAATGCCTGAAATACACTATACAATAGAAAACTGAAATACAAACATGAAAACCAAGATAGGTTCCGTTCGCATTCGTTTCTGTGCGTCAGGTGTAGAACCTGGCTCCAAATAAACAATTAAAGGTTGCAGAAGTAGTAGGTCAGCTTGTTGGTGCTCAGACCATACGCTGCACACTGCAACAAGTTGGTTTGCATGGGCATCGTCTCAGAAGGAAGCTTCTTCTAAAGCTGGCTCACAAAAAAGACTGCAAACAGTTTGCTGAAGACAATAAACTCAATAAAAAAATTAGTCCTTACTGAGCTCGACTGAGTTTGAGGATGCAGCCTTCCATTTGAGAAGCACCTCTTGCTCATTAATAGTGATTAGAAGTCTGATTCATTTCAATGAAAAGGTTGGTTCAGATAGATCGTTTTAATGAACCAGTTCAAAATTCTGAAGTTACTTTCGGTGGAACTGGCTCGTTGTTCACAATTTTGAGCACTGCAAGACAGAATAGATCATACGCCGCACACTGCAACAAGTCGGTTTGCATGGGCATCGTCTCAGAAGGAAGCCTCTTCTAAAGCTGGCTCACAAAAAAACCTGCAAACAGTTTGCTGAAGACAATAAACTCAATAAAAAAATGAGTCCTTACTGAGCTCGACTGAGTTTGAGGATGCATCCTTCTGTTTGAGAAGCACCTCTTGCTCGCTAATAGTGATTAGAAGTCTGATTCGTTTCCACGAAAAGGTTTGTTTGGATAGATCATTTTAATGAACCAGTTCAAAATTCTGTTATTTTTCAGTGGAACTGGCTCGTTGTTCATAATTTTGAGCACTGCACGACAGAATAGACCATATGCTGCACACTGCAACAAGTCGGTTTGCATGGGCATCGTCTCAGAAGCAAGCCTCTTCTAAAGCTAACTCACAAAAAAGCCTGCAAACAGTTTACTGAAGACAATAAACTGAATTGTCATCCTCATGAGTTTGAGGATGCAGCCTTCCGTTTGAGAAGCAACTCTTGTTCGCTAATAGTGATGAGTCTGATTCATTTCCACAAAAAGGTCCATTCAGATAGATCGTTTTAATGAACCAGTTCAAAATTCCGAAGTTATTTTTCGGTGGAACTGGCTCGTTGTTCACAATTTTGAGGGCTGCACGACAGAATAGACCATACGCCGCACACTGCAAGAAGTCGGTTTGCATGGGCATCGTCTCAGAAGGAGGCCTCTTCTAAAGCTGGCTCACAAAAAAGCCTGCAAACAGTTTGCTGAAGACAATAAACTCAATAAAAAAAATCCTTACTGAGCTCGACTAAGTTTGAGGATGCAGCCTTCCATTTGAGAAGCACCTCTTGCTCATTAACAGTGATTAGAAGTCTGATTCGTTTCAACGAAAAGGTTGGTTCAGATCGCTTTAATGAATGATGCAGCCTTCCATTTGTGAAGCAACTCTTGCTCACTAATAGTGAGTCTGATTTGTTTCCACGAAAAGGTTCGTTTGGATAGATTGTTTTAATGAACCAGTTCGAAATTCATAAATTATTTTACAGTGGAACTGACTCGTTGCCCACAATTTTGAGCGCTGCACGACAGAATAGATCATGACGTGATCGATGATCTTGAATCTTTGAGTCTTTCCATCTTAAATAAATGCTATATTTTAACCTTTCTATCAGCCAATGATAATTCTGAATGAAAATACAGAGAGCACAGGTCAGTGGCCAAGAGCGCATCTGATTGACAGATAAACCACAAGCTCCTACAGTATCTCACAGATGTGGGTACACCCCTCACATTTCAGCAACCATTTTAGTATAACTTCTCAAGAGACAATACTATAGAAATGAAACTTGGATATATTTTAGAATAGTCAATAGCCCCGTTCAGACTGTCAGCCCAAATCCGAATCCCAATTTTTATGCAAATCCGATTGAAATACGATCATATTTAGATAGATTTCATATAGTTAGTTTGGACTGAATGAAATTAAATTGGATTTGCGTAAAAATTTGGATTTGGATTTGGACTGACACCAAATCCAAATTTTTTTGCAAATCTGATTGAAATCCCATCATATTTAGATGGTCTAAACAGGAACAAACTACATGAAATCCGATTTTGACATGAAATTGGATTTGCATAAAAATTTGGATTCAGATTTGGGCTGACAACAGTCGATTGAAATCCGATTTTGACATGAAATTGCATTTGTGTAAAAAATTTGATTCGGATTTGGGCTGACACCAAATCCAAATCCAAATTTTTATTCAAATCCGATTGAAATCCAATCATATTTAGATAGTCTGAACAGGAATGAACTAAATGAAATCCGATTTTGACATGAAATCCGATTTGCATAAAAATTTGGATTCGGATTTGCATAAACATTTTGCATAAAAATTTGGATTCGGATTTGGGCTGACAACAAATACAAATCCAAATTTTTATGCAAATCCGATTTTGACATGAAATTCGGATTCAAATTTGGATTCGGATTGAAATTAAATTTGGATTCGGCTGACCACAAATCCGAATCCAAATATTTATGCAAATCCGATTGAAATCCGCTCATATTTAGATAGTCTGAACAGGAACGAATGACATGAAATCCGATTTTGACATGAAATCGGATTTGCATAAAAATTTGGATTCGAATTTGGGCTGACACCAAATTATATATTTACTGTCCTCTGAAAATAACTCAACATACAGCCATTATTGTCAAAATAGCTGGCAACAAAAGTGAGTACACCCTATGTGATAACATCAGTATGCATGCAAAGCCACATGTCCTATTCATCATGTTTATGTTTTTGTCTGCTATTTCACAGTTCATACAAAGTTGTGTATCTTGCATTAGAGCAGTTAAAATTTGGTGCTTTAAGTACAATTCTCTCATACTGACCACTGGATGTTCAACATGGCACCTCATGGCAAAGAACTCTCTGAAGATTTGAAAATTAAAATTGTTGCTCTCCACAAAGATAGCCAAGGCTATTAAAGGTTCACTAACACCCTGAAACTGAGTTATACTACAGTGATCAGGGTCTTACAGAGGTTTTCCAAGATAGGCTCCATTTGGAACAGACCTCACAAGGGTCGATCAACGAACTTGAGTACTCGTTCTGTGCATCAGGTGCAGAACCTGGCTTCAAAAACAGATGCATGAGTGCTGCCAGCATTGCTTTAGAGGTTGCAGAAGTAGAAGATCAGCTTGTCAGTGCTCAGACCAAAGTGGGTTTGCATGGGCGTCGTCCCAGAAGGAATCCTCTTCTGAAGCTGGCTCACAAGAAAGCCTGCAAACGGTTTGCTGAAGACAACATGTCCAAGAGCATAAAATACTAAAACCATGTCTTCTGGTCTGATGAGACTAAGATAAATTTGTTTGGCTCAGATGGTGTCCAGGATGTGTCGCAAAGCACCATGTGTCTAACATCCAGCATCTCTGTGATGTCATTATAGAGGAGTGGAAGAGGATCCCAGCAATAACCTGTGCAGCTCTGGTCAATGCCCAGGATGATTAAGGCAGTGCTAGATAACAATGGTGCTAACACAAAATACTTTGGACACAGTATTGAGTTCACTTACGGTGTACTCACTTTTGTTGACAGCTATTCTGAAAATAATGGCTGTATGTTGAGTTATTTTCAGAGGACAGTAAATCTATACTGCTATACACGCTGCACATTGACTAATATAAAATATATCCAAGTTTTATTTTTATAATATTATCCCTTGAGAAGATATACTAAAATGGTTGCTTAAATGTGAGGGGTGTACTCACTTTTGTGAGATACTGTATACCAATGTTGTTGTTAATGTTCTGTTTTTTTTTTGTTTTTGTTTTTTTGGTGTATAGTTTGCTATTTTTCGTAAAGCATCGATTCCAGAACCAGGAATCTGAATCAATTCCAAAAATTTTACAACCGATCAGCCCTAGCATCAGCTTATCCAGACTAATAATAATAATATCCAAAGTAAAGGTCATTGCACACTGAATCCGAAAATTTAGCATTTTAAAAAATAAATACGACCACCAGTTGTGTCAATCAGTGCCTCCTTTGTCCATCATAAAAAAAAAATTGAATTTGATTTTCTGTGTTTTCGCATCCATTGCACTCATTTTGGTAAGGAAAGGATGACAAATACAAAAAAACCTAACAAAAAAAAACGCATATGAAAATTTCGGACTTTAAATCAGCAAAAAATCTGGGCAAAAATCTTATTCCAGGCTTTAGACATCACTTCCATTAAAAATGAAACATTTTGAATATACATGTATATACTTTCAAAATATATACTGTATGTGCATGTATTTATATGTAATATAAATGTTTTTTTATTTTTTTATTTTAGATGTGATTAATCATGATGATTTTTGTTCACTTGATTGGACACCTATTCAAAATCATTTAAATTATTCAAAATTATTGAAAAATCAATTTTGAGCAATAATTGAAAATACTTCATATTGTACATCACCTAGTCCTACTTTGTCACTAAAATAAAATGGTCAACTCTGTATTATCAACCCACTGCCATCAAAAAATATATCAAACAGAAAAATTCAGAAACTTTTTGATCATATATTACTTTCTTATGATTTCACACAAAAACAATAAATGCAACAACTTATAGTATTATAACAGAAATTATGATACATTTAGAGTAAAAGTAAAACTCATTTTTGAGCTTACATATCTATTAGAGTCCTATACAAAAAGTGTTTTTTGGTCACATTGTGAAGTGATTCCTGCAGCTCAGCAGTAAGTCAAAGTCAAAGTCAAAGTCAAAGTCTGCTTTATTGTCAATTCTGCTATATATACAGTACATACATACAGAGAATTGAAATTGCGTTACTCTCAAACCCTAGATACATACAGGTAACATTAACAATAACAAGAAGTAAAATACAATTACGTACAAAAATAAATAATATATAAAAATACACATTTCCAGTAAGAGTCAAGTAACAAAATAAAGTGGCATTAATTATAAAGATGTATGAAAGATAAAGTGACTTATGAAGATAAAGATAAAGTGACAATGGCAGATAACAGTGCAATCCAGACAAATAGTGCAATTAATGTGTAGTGCAAGAGCTTAATAGTCTGTGTATGTAGAGACCAGTGCTCAGAGAGTCAGACGTGTTATGAGGTAGATGGATGAGGTAGTGAATCGTGGGGGGGTGTGGGGTGGGTGGGTGGGGGGGTGGGTGATGTGATGTCTCAGAGGTCAGGTACATGGGGCAGAAAGAGGAGAGAGGGGGGCGGGGGGCGGGGGGCGCGGGGGGGGGGGGGGGGGGGGCAGAGTCGGAGGGAGTTCAGCGTCCTGACAGCCTGATGGATGAAGCTGTCTTTCAATCTGCTGGTCCTGGCCTGAAGACTGCGCAGTCTCCTCCCTGATGGCAGCAGACTGAAGAGGCTGTGTGACGGGTGGGTGGGGTCACCAGCAATGCTGAGGGCTTTTCGGGTGAGACGGGTGTTGTAAATGTCCTGGAGGGAGGGGAGAGAGACACCAACGATCTTCTCAGCTGCTCTCACTATGCGCTGAAGTTTCATCCGGCTGGATGCACTGCAGGTGCCATACCACACAGTGATGCAGCTGGTCAGGATGCTCTCGATGGTGCCTCTGTAGAAGGTGCACATGATGGGGGCTGGGGCTCTGGCTCTTCTCAGTTTGCGAAGAAAGTAGAGTCGCTGCTGTGCTTTCATGGTCAGTGCTGTGGTGTTGGCTGTCCAGGAGAGGTCTTCTGTGATGTGCACACCCAGGAACTTAGTGCTACTCACTCTTTCCACGGTCGCACCGTTGATGGTCAGAGCAGCATGCTGAGTGTGCACTCTCCTGAAGTCAACAACAATCTCCTTCGTCTTCTCTACATTCAGAGAGAGATTGTTGTCACCGCACCATCCGGCCAGGCGGCTCACTTCACTCCTGTAGTTTGTCTCATCACGGTTGCTAATGAGACCAACCACAGTCGTGTCATCCGCAAACTTGATGAAGAGGTTGCTGTTGTGTGTCGGTGTGCAGTCATGGGTCAGCAGAGTGAAGAGGAGGGGGCTAAGCACACATCCTTGAGGGGCCCCAGTGTTCAGAATGATGGTGCTGGATGTGTTGCTGCCGACCCGTACTGCCTGAGGTCTCCCGGTCAGGAAGTCCAACAGCCAGTTGCACAGCGATGTGTTGAGTCCCAGCTGAGACAGTTTATGAGTGAGCTGTTGAGGGATGATCGTGTTGAATGCTGAACTGAAGTCTATGAACAGCATTCTGACATAAGAGTCTTTTTTGTCCAGATGTGTGAGTGCAGAGTGGAGGGCAGTGGAGACGGCGTCATCGGTCGAGCGGTTTGACCGATATGCAAACTGGTAGGGGTCCAGGGAGGGGGGGAGGACAGACTTGATGTGCTGCATGACTAGTCGCTCGAAGCACTTCATGAGGATGGGAGTAAGTGCGACTGGGCGATAGTCGTTGAAGCAGGATGGAGATGATTTCTTCGGGACTGGGATGATTGTGGTAGCTTTGAAGCATGTGGGAACAACAGTCTGACTCAGGGAGATGTTGAAGATGTCTGTGAAGACATCAGTGAGTTCTGCTGCACAGTTTCTCAGAACACGTCCAGGGATGTTGTCAGGACCAGGAGCTTTGCGTGCGTTGATCCTGCTGAAGGATCTTCTCACGCTGTCTGTGGACAGAGTCAGCATCTGGTCGTCAGGAGGAGGTGGAGTCTTCTGTGCAGTGGTGCTGTTGTGTGCCTCAAAGCGAGCAAAGAAAGCGTTCAGCTCGTTCAGCATTGGGGTGGTGTTGTCACAGGTCCGCGGCGGGGGCTTGTAGTCCGTGATGGTCTGAATCCCCTGCCACAGGCTCCTGGTGTCTCTGCTGTCACTGAAACGATGGGCTATCCTCCTGGAGTACTGTCTCTTAGCCTTTCTGATGCCGCGTGACAGGTTGGCTCTAGCTTTCCTCAGACCCGCCTCGTCTCCAGCTCTGAAGGCAGCGTTGCGAGTCTTTAGAAGTCTGTAGACTTCCCCTGTCAGCCACGGTTTTTGGTTGGGCCGGACGGTGATGGTTTTTCTGACTGTTACATCCTCAATGCACTTGGTGATGTAGGCAGTGACAGTCTCTGAGTACTCCTGGAGGTCTGTTGTGTTGTGGTATGTAGCAGCCTGTTTGAACATGTCCCAGTCAGTGGTGTCAAAGCAGTCTTGAAGTGCCTCTGACGACCCTTCTGGCCACACTTGAATTTGTTTTTGAACCGGTTTGGTGACTTTAACGAGCGGTCTGTATGCTGGCATTAGCATAACAGTGATGTGGTCTGAAGCACCAAGGTGGGGGAGGGGTAGGGCTTTGTAAGCTCCTCTCTGTGTGGTGTAAACAAAGTCCAGTGTGTTGTTTCCACGTGTTGGAAAGTCTATATGTTGTTGTATTTTAGGAAACACACTTTTTAAATCTGCATGATTGAAATCCCCAGCCAAGATGAGAAAAGCATCTGGGTGGGCTGTCTGCTGCTCACTGATGTGCTGGTAAAGTTCATTCAGTGCCTCACTCCTGTTGTTGTTATTGGAGCTGGGAGGGATGTATACTGCAGCAAGTATTATGGCTGTATATTCCCGCGGTAGATAGAACGGCCGGCACTTAATAATCATAAACTCCACCAGGGGTGAGCAGTGTTTGCAGACCACAACAGTATCGCGGCACCACGCATCATTGGTGTAAACACAAAGTCCGCCGCCGCGGGTCTTACCTCCCTCGACGAGCACTCTGTCCGCTCGATAGCATGTTAGCTGGTCGAGCTGAATGGCGCAGTCCGGAACGCTGTTGTTGAGCCATGTTTCCGTAAACACAAAAACACAACAGTCTCTTACAGTCCTCTGAGTTGAGCGCAGAAGTCGGAGATCATCCAGTTTATTATCCAACGAGCGTACATTAGCCAGAACAATGGTTGGAATAGCTGGCTTGTGTGGGTTAGCCACTAGCCTAGCCCGGATACCTCCGCGCTTCCCCCTCTTTTGTTTCCTCTCACACCGCTTGTGGCGCATCCACTGTGGGTGAGGTGCAGTAGTGGGGGTCGGTGATGGAGTAGGCCTCCGGAGAAGACAATGGTCCCGCAGCTCTTGTACGAGCGTTGAGTTTGGATTTAAAACTGTGGTCTTTCCGACATCTAGCAGAAACTCACGACTGTAGGTGCGTTTGAAGACAGATGGACGCGACAAATACGTACAAAAACACTGTGACTTACAAGATAAAAAACACGAAAACACCGATCTGTCGGGAGAGAGAGAAGCCGCTGCGTGTGCACGCGCCGCCATCTTGGATGAAATTGATCCAATCAATTTCATCCAAGCATGAGTTAATTGAGTTTAACATCAGCCGTCATGACAGACTCAAGACTGCTGAGGAAATGAGAAATGAGGCTGTAGTGTGTGACAACAGCTCCAGTGTGTGGGACATCGCCTTCACTCTGAGACCCCGAAACAATGAGCCTCTCACCCAACACAACGGGACCTCACACACAAACACACCGTCAATAGCCGATTGAGTCCATGACGACTGAGAGTGACGCACACAGACCAAAACACACACACACACACACACACAGAATAGACCATCACTTTACATACATATTAACATATATTAAAACATTGTGCAAAAAAAAAAAAATCTAAGATTACCAGATTAAAGTTGTGATATTGAGAGAATAAAGTTGAAATATTACGAGAATGAAGTCGAATTTATGAAAAAAAGTCAAATTATTAATTTAGTCAAATTAAAATAATGTTGAAATTGCGAGAATGAAGTTGAAATATTATGAGGATATAGTTGAAATTGAATGAGAATAAAGTCAAAATTACAAGAATGAATTAAAAATTACGAGAATAAAGTCGAAATTATGAGAATAAAGTTCTGCTTTATTCTTGTAATATTTCTACTTTATTCTCGTAGTATTTCGATTTTATTCTTGTAATATTGCAACTTTATTCTCATAATATTGCAACTTTATTCTCATAATATTTCAACTTTATTCTTGTAATATTTCCGACTTTATTCTCGTAATATTTCAACTTTATTCTTGTAATATTTCAACTTTATTCTCATAATATTTTGACTTTATTCCCATAGTATTTTGACTTTATTCTTCAAAATATTTTTTCTTTATTCTTGAAATATTTCTACTTTATTCTTGAAATATTTCTACTTTATTCTCATAAATTCAACTTTATTTCCATAGTATTTCGACTTTATTCTTGAAATTTTTTATACTGTATTCTCAGAATTTTGACTTTATTCTCAAAATATTTCCACTTTATTTTAATAATATTTAAACTTTATTCTTGTATTATTTAGACTTTATTCTCTTAGTATTTCAACTTTACTCTCGTAGTATTTTGACTTTATTCTCGTTATATTTGACTTTATTCTTGAAATGTTTTCACTCTATTCTCATAAATTCTACTTTATTTTCGTAGTATTTCGACTTTATTTTAAAAATATTTCAACTATATTCTCGTAATTTTGACTTTATTCTCAAAATATTTTCACTTCATTCTCGTAAGATTTTGACTTTATTCTTGAAATATTTCTACTTTATTCTCATAATATTTCGACTTTATTCTCGTAAGATTTTGACTAATTTCTTGTTATATTTCGACTTTATTCTTGAAATATCTTTATTCTCGTAACTTTGACTTTATTTTTGTAGCATTTCAGCTTTATTCTTTAAATATTTCTACTTTATTCTCGTAATTTTGACTTTATTCTTTAAATATTTCTACTTTATTCTCGTAGTATTTTGACTTTATTCTCGTAAGATTTTGACTTTATTCTTGTTATATTTAGACTTTATTCCTGAAATATTTTTACTCTATTCTCATAAATTGAACTTAATTTCATAGTATTTTGACTTTATTCTTAAAATAGTTCTACTTTATTCTTGTAATATTTCAACTTTATACTCAAAATATTTTTACTTTATTCTCATAAATTCAACTTAATTTCATAGTATTTCGACTTCATTCTTGAAATATTTCGACTTTATTTTTGTAGTATTTTGACTTTATTCTTTAAATATTTTTACTCTATTCTCATAAATTCAACTTAATTTCATAGTATTTTGACTTTATTCTTTAAATATTTTGACTTTATTCTCGTAGTATTTTGACTTTATTCTTATGTTTCGACTTTATTCTTGAAATATTTTTACTTTATTCTCATAAATTCAACTTAATTTCATAGTATTTTGACTTTATTCTTGGAACATTTCAACTTTATTCTCATAGTATTTTGACTTTATTCTCGTAAGATTTTGACTTTATTCTTGATATATTTCGACTTTATTCTTGTAGTATTTTGACTTTATTCTTTAAATATTTTTACTCTATTCTCATAAATTCAACTTAATTTCATAGTATTTTGACTTTATTCTTGAAATATTTTTACTTTATTCTCATAAATTCAACTTAATTTCATAGTATTTTGACTTTATTCTTGAAATATTTAGACTTTAGTCTCGTAGTATTTTGACTTTATTCTCGTAAGATTTTTACTAATTTCTTGTTATATTTAGACTTTATTCTTGAAATATTTTTACTCTATTCTCATAAATTGTACTTAATTTCATAGTATTTTGACTTTATTCTTAAAATAGTTCTACTTTATTCTTGTAATATTTCAACTTTATACTCAAAATATTTCGACTTTATTCTCGTAGTATTTTGACCTTATTCTTATGTTTCGACTTTATTCTTGAAATATTTTTACTTTATTCTCATAAATTCAACTTAATTTCATAGTATTTTGACTTTATTCTTGATATATTTCGACTTTATTCTCGTAGTATTTTGACTTTATTCTCGTAAGATTTCGACTTTATTCTTGAAATATCTTTACTCCATTCTCGTAAATTCGACTTTATTTTCGTAGTATTTCAACTTTATTCTTTAAATATTTCTACTTTATTCTCGAAATATTTCTACTTTATTCTTGAAATATTTATACTTTATTCTCGTAATCTTAGATTTTGTCAATTTTTTAGCGTGGCACTAAAACGCTGCCGTAAAACAAAGTAAAAGTATGAAATAAAGTAATTACACACAATAAAATATGTATTTGATTTGATACTATAACATAATGTCTCTTCTGCCTATCAAGGCTGCATTTGTTTGATCAAAAATACAGAAAAACTGTGAATATATTTTAAAATGTAATTGATTCCTGTGACGCAAAGCTGAATTTTCAGCATCATTACTCCAGTCCTCAGTGTCACATGATCCTTCAGAAATCATTCTAATACTGATTTGAAATGAAAAGATCAGAAAAGTGAAGTGCTGCTGATTGACTAAACGCTGTGGTTGTGTGTGTTTTGTAGGTGGTGACCAACAGAGACACTCTGGAAACCTTGCTATGCATCGCGTACGTGTTTGAAGTGTCCACCAGCGAACACGGAGCCCAGCATCACATCTACAGACTAGTCAAAGACTGAGAGCGACTCCTTCATGGCTCATTGATGTACACTACAAACGCCGCAGCGCCCCCTTCTGGACGCAGCCCACACTCCTGCGCTTCTCCTGCAGCGGACACACTGGGCTAATGACTCTCTAGTACTACTGTTGCTCAGAGGCACAAGCAGAGAATCTGCCGGAAAGGCAAATCTGAATGTCATGACATTTGAATTTCTTCTTTTGTATAACGAGAACTGTAATAGCAGGATGAAATGCATGAGAAAGTTCGTTGGTTTTTCTTAATTTCATCTCATTTTAGCCCCAAAAGTGTTTGTGTTAGTGTTTGTTAGTATGAGAGTGATGCTCACTTTTTTTTTTTACAAACCAAAGGTGGACAAACGGCAGTTTTTCTTCTTATATCAGGACAAACGTGGACGCCAAACAACACTTGAGTACTGAAATGTTTAAGTGATGTGTTTTTTCGTAGATTTGCTACATTGTATTTATCAGCCATATTCTTGAATGTGGAAAACTTAAAGTTAAACTTAAAACAGTCGAACGTGAAAGAAATATTTGGAATAAAGAGCGTGTGTTATCCCTTGAATCTGATTTGAAGTTATTTTGTTCTTCTGGTGCTCATATATATATATATAATTTTTTATTTTTTTTCTAGTTCTACTATGAAAAAAAGCTTTTAGTTTTAGTCTGAACTTTTAAAGTAATAAGATTTAGCTATATTTAATTTACTAACAGACATATGCAAAATAGTCATGTTTGTCTTTAATTAAGCAACAAATGCATTGCTAATAACTTTATTTTTATTTATTATATTATTATTATATTCCAAAATATTTTTATTTTTTTGATAAAGCAACTAATTCATTTCTATTATTTTATTATGTAGGTAATAATATTTAACTTATATACCACAAAATCAAGCAACAATGCACTAATATTGTATTTTATTATATATTTATTGTATTATTTATTTATTTAGTTATTAATTTATTATTATTATACAAAATGTGTGTGTGTGTGTATATATCATTATTATGCAAATGCATTTTAATAGTTATTTATTTTTGATATTATATATATTTATATATATATATATTATACTGCAAAGGCAAGCAACAAATGCATTGCTATTACTTTACTATTTTATTTATTATAGTTATTTTATGATTTAGTTATTTTTGCTATTATTAATATATTATTATTATTATTATTATTATTATTTTGTATGTACTTTGTAATTTTTATTATTATTAGATTAATATATATGTTAAACTACAAAATCAAGCAACAAATGCATTGCTATTATTTTATTTTATTATATAATTTATTTATTTATTTATTTATTATTATACTACAAAATATGTTATGTGTATATATATATATATATATATTGTACTAGAACAATATCAAGCAGCAAATGCATTGCTATTATTTTACTATTTTATTATAGATTTATTTTATGTATTTATTTATTTTGGTTATTATTATTATACTACAAATGTTTTTTGATGAAGCAACAAATGCATTGCTAGCATCTTATTATTATTTTATTATATATTTTGAATATTTTATTAAATATTTATTATTTCCTTAATATTTTATTTACTGTTATGTATTAATTTATTATTACTAATGTATTATTATTATTATTATTATTATTATTATTTTGCATTTATTGTATATATATTTTTTACTATTATATATATATATATATAACTACAAAATCACATTATATTTTTTTTTTATTATTATACTACAAAATACGTTGTGTGCGTGTGTGTGTGTGTGTGTGTGTGTGTGTCTTTTACTATTTTATTATAGAATTATTTATTATACTACAACATCAAGCAGCAAATGCATTGCTATTGTTTTACTATTTTATTATAGATTTATTTTTTGGTTATTATTATACTACAAAATAAATTTTTGATGAAGCAACTAATTCATTGCTAATATCTTATTAGTATTTTATTTTATATTTTTAATATTTTATTAAATATTTATTTATTATTTCCTTAATATTTTAATATTTTATTTATTGTTATACTGCAAAAAATGTTGTGTCAGCGATCAATTGTTTTTCTTTTCTTTTCTTTTTTCTTTTTGTTTTTTGCAGGGTCATAAAGAAATGTATAGAGAGATTTTTTTTTTTTTAATAAATAAATGCTTCCAGTAAAAGACTATAGAAGACACAGAAATAATATTCCCAGGAAAAAAAAATATATATATTCATGATTAACTTTTCGTCCTTTATCGAAAAAGATATAGCTTTTTTCTTTTTTTTAATTGAAGAACAATAAACAACATTATTACAGAAATACAGGCAACAAAAACAGAAGCTCCAAAGGTGGTAAGAATAAAATAAAATAAAACAAACAAAACAAAAAGAAGACATTCACAGGACACCAAATACAGATTATATAGATGAAGCTGTATTTGTCCCTTCTTCTGTCTCTGACGTCACAGCTTTAATGTTTGAAGTTTGAAGAGGCTCCTGCGCCATCTAGCGGTTGAAACATCGCTACTGCATCGCACGATGCCATTTTATTCAGTTTCTAAAATATAATAACAGTATTCATTGACATATATTACAATACTGACACTGTGGAAATATTAGCATTCTAGCACTTAATGAAAATAATATTGCTTCATTCACTAAATGATCTTAACTCCAGGCTCCTGACTGGACTTGATCCTGATGCACATGAAGAAGTCAACTTAAATGTCAGAATAAAGGTATCAGAATTGCTAATAATGCCAAGAATTGACACTACTTCTAATCTGTGAGGTCTTTTCGGCACCCGCAGCCAATGTTCCTGTCAAGCTACACGGTTGCCCTTAAAATTCGCCCGCTCCCTTGGGTTGGATTAGGCCTTGAACTTCAGCCTTGGCTCTGAGCGTTGGTTCTGCAGCCAGTGTTTGCAGGATTCATAGATCTACAGTATTTTGGAAAATGGAGTGTGAAAGCGACTCGGCTACCTGATCCAAGTCTCCCTTGGCAAACTGACGGCTGTAACACACACAAACAGACGGGGAACACTGTATCAGCTCCTGTGATTCAGCTGCAATAATCCTCTCTGATTTCTCCAGAATGAATCAAACACTTCTCATGTGAGGAACAAAGAGCCACTGCTGTTCCACAGGGCAAGGCTTTAGCTTGTTTGACTACTCAAAAGATAATATAAGAAAATATAACTAAATTACTTTGTGTTTTATAACAGAAATCTGACTCTAAATCTCTCCTTTCTTCATTCAAAGTTGATCTAGACAAGTACATGAAAACTATCCATAGTTAGCTAATCCTAAAGCAGGGAAAACATTTGTATTTGTTTATTCCTTCTTTCTTCCTTAAAACTGTACTGCCTTAATGGTTTGATGTTTTGTTCTGTTTGATAATAATAAAAATAAAAAAAAACATCAGGAAAAAAATGTCGAAACGCTCTCCAAAGCTCCGATCTGAATCAAAAGATTCACGAACCTGCTCCAAAATACCGATCTAAATCAAATGATTCGCGATACGCAAACTCACGATCTGAATCAAATGTTAGCCTAAAAGAATATGCAAACCCATTTCAAAGTTCCGATCTAAATTAAAAGATTCACGAACTCCGAAGTTTTAAATCAAATGATTCGCGATCCGCGCTTCTAAATCGATATGAATCAAATGATTCACGATATGCAAAGTCCCGATTTGAATCAAATGATTCGTGAACCGCCATATTAAAATGATTCGCAAACCTGCTCTGAAGTTCCAATCTAAATTAAAATATTCACAACCCACTCCGATCATAAAGTTCTGATCTAAATCTAATGATTAGCGAACCATAATTTCAGATTGAGCCTTCAAATCACAAATTGATTCGCGAATTCGCTCTGAAATTCTGATCTGAAAAAAAAAGATAAAATAATTTGCAATACAGACTCTGAATTCGATCTAAATCAAATGATTTGTGATCTTAGCTCCGACTTTCAAACTGAAGGATTTGCAAACTCTCTGTGAAGCTCCGATCTGAATCAAAAGATTCACGAACCTGCTCCGAAATTCCGATCTAAATCAAATGATTCGCGATCCGCGCTCCTAAGTCGATCTGATTCAAATGATTCGTGAACCGCTATATTAAAATGATTCGCGGACCTGCTCCAAAGTTCCAATCTAAATTAAAAGATTCACAAACTCTGATCACAAAGTTCCAATCTAAATCTAATGATTAGCGAAACATAATTTCAGATCAGGCCTGAAGTCCGGACTTCAAATCGTGAATTCTGATCTGAATAAAATAGATTAAATGGGATGCGGGCTCCGAAGTCGATCTAAATCAAATGACTATGATTCGCGAACCGTCAATCAGATCAGAAGATTCACGAACCCACTCCAAAGTTCAGAATCCAAAAATATGCAAACTCACTTTGTTCCGATCTAAGTCAAATGATTCACAATCCGCGCTCCTAAATTCAGAACTGAATCAAATTATTCATGATCCACACTCCGAAGTCCCGATCCGAATAATGATTCGCGAACCATAATTTCAGATCAGGACTCGTAGCGCGAACCCGCTTTGATCAAGTCCCGATCTGAATCAAATGATTCGCGATAAGCGCTTTGAAGTCCTGAACTAAATCAACCGATTTGCGATCCGATTGGAGCTCTTCGGAAAAGCTTTTTTTCACCCATCACTATGTGCTTTTTAAAATCTTTACAAACGATGTCGAAATTCGAAAATGAATGCTTGATGTGGATTTTGCTAGTGAATCGTTTGAACTAAATGATCGAAGTCACGAGTTTGATTCAATCGGGGAGATTCCAGCGTAAATGACTCACTCAATTGATTCGGTTAGTCTGTTCCTCCGCTTTTAGCGCCTTGAGCCATGTTTATACGACACTGTTAGTAGCCTAGTGGCTTAGCTCTCTAGTTTTATGACATTAACAGAAATAAGTGAAAAAGGTATAATGTTTACAAACAAAATATCCATATTTACATATGTAAAATGTAGGCCTATTTGATATAACAGGTTAAACAATTCAATTTAGTTTTTTTGACGGAGGGAGTCAGACTCAAGTCCACAAGCTGCTTGTTAAAAGAACAAATTTATTGCAAAGTATAAAAAATGGGCGTTTCTTCAACTTTTAGCCTTGTGAAGTTGAAAAAAAAAAAAAAAAAACTTGTACAAAAGTCATGTAACAAAGTCTCATACGTTTGTCTATTTTTTATATTAAGTTGAGCATGATTTCATCAATTGTGGATACATTTTTAATGTGTGATGAGAACTTTTTAAAAATGTTATATATATATATATATATATATATATATATATATATATATATATATATATATTAAAATGTGTGTGGTGATGGAAATAACAGGGTGTTGTGGAAATGACAATGAATTAACGTGACTGTAGCGAAACAGTAGAGATATTTATTAGAAAAATTAAACTCAATTCACATAACCTCAAGTCATTAACCCTTGTGCATCAATTTAAAAACTTACACATTTTTACAGGTTCATAGAGGACAAAATGTCCATGTCAAAAAAAGTATTGAGAGTACAGACTTAAGTGTGCTCTCATTTTAAAGACCCTTGACAGATTATTGTTGAAGTTGAAAAGTTGTAACAAATTTAAACCAAAAAAGTTATGGAGGTTTAAGTTTATGAAAACGATTTATGAGCATTATACATATATATATATATATATATATATATATACAGGTCCTTCTCAAAAAATTAGCATATTGTGATAAAGTTCAATATTTTCTGTAATGTACTGATAAACATTAGACTTTCATATATTTTAGATTCATTACACACAACTGAAGGTAGTTCAAGCCTTTTATTGTTTTAATATTGATGATTTTGGCATACAGCTCATGAAAACCCAAAATTCCTATCTCAAAAAATTAGCATATCATGAAAAGGTTCTCTAAAAGAGCTATTAACCTAATCATCTGAATCAACTAATTAACTCTAAACACCTGCAAAAGATTCCTGAGGCTTTTAAAAACTCCCAGCCTGGTTCATTACTCAAAACCGCAATCATGGGTAAGACTGCCGACCCGACCGCTGTCCAGAAGGCCATCATTGACACCCTCAAGCAAGAGGTCTGTGGGAAGGAAAAAGTGTGGCAGAAAACGCCGCACAATGAGAAGAGGTGACCGGACCCTGAGGAAGATTGTGGAGAAGGACCGATTCCAGACCTTGGGGGACCTGCGGAAGCAGTGGACTGAGTCTGGAGTAGAAACATCCAGAGCCACCGTGTACAGGCGTGTGCAGGAAATGGGCTACAGGTGCCGCATTCCCCAGGTCAAGCCACTTTTGAACCAGAAACCAAAGTACTTTTTTCGGATGAAAGCAAATTTTGCATGTCATTCGGAAATCAAGGTGCCAGAGTCTGGAGGAAGACTGGGGAGAGGGAAATGCCAAAATGCCTGAAGTCCAGTGTCAAGTACCCACAGTCAGTGATGGTCTGGGGTGCCATGTCAGCTGCTGGTGTTGGTCCACTGTGTTTTATCAAGGGCAGGGTCAATGCAGCTAGCTATCAGGAGATTTTGGAGCACTTCATGCTTCCATCTGCTGAAAAGCTTTATGGAGATGAAGATTTCATCTTTCAGCACGACCTGGCACCTGCTCACAGTGCCAAAACCACTGGTAAATGGTTTACTGACCATGGTATTACTGTGCTCAATTGGCCTGCCAACTCTCCTGACCTGAACCCCATAGAGAATCTGTGGGATATTGTGAAGAGAAAGTTGAGAGACGCAAGACCCAACACTCTGGATGAGCTTAAGGCCGCTATCGAAGCATCCCGGGCCTCCATAACACCTCAGCAGTGCCACAGGCTGATTGCCTCCATGCCACGCCGCATTGAAGCAGTCATTTCTGCAAAAGGATTCCCGACCAAGTATTGAGTGCATAACTGAACATAATTATTTGAAGGTTGACTTTTTTTGTATTAAAAACACTTTTCTTTTATTGGTCGGATGAAATATGCTAATTTTTTGAGATAGGAATTTTGGGTTTTCATGAGCTGTATGCCAAAATCATCAATATTAAAACAAAAAAAGGCTTGAACTACTTCAGTTGTGTGTAATGAATCTAAAATATATGAAAGTCTAATGTTTATCAGTACATTACAGAAAATATTGAACTTCATCACAATATGCTAATTTTTTGAGAAGGACCTGTATATATACTATAAAACATTTTGAATGAAACAACTCAGAAATTGAAAGATAATCAAAGCCATGAAGTTGTGTTCCAAGTTTGAGGTTCATATCTCAAATTGAATAAATTAGCTACAAATTAGCTTTTAGTAAGATTTTGTTTTGCATAAGCAATAAACAGGAATAGTTTGCTTTATATGCCAAACTTGACAAAATGGCACCATCTAGTAAAAAGTAGTCAACATTTTTAATTTTGAAGCCTTAATAAATAAAAGCCTATTAACAAATATTGCATTATTTTATAGTTAAATGGCCCGAGGATTTAAAAAAAATCACAGTTTTAATGGGTTTCAATGAGGACAGTTTTGTCAAAAGGTGCTGAGAGAAACTATTTTTTGTACCTAGTGTAAAATAGATTTATTATATGAAATGGGGGTGAAATATTAAAATTCCAATGTACTTTGTAACCATAAATGACATTTCCAGAGTGGTGGAAATTACATTTTAGTCTTTTTTTTTTTGTAAAGAAAAAAAGATAGCTTCACTGATTAACTTTGAACATTTCATGTATGCAAAATACTCTTATTTAACTGAAAATGTGCAACTTTTTAAAAAACCCTTGAAGGTACAGCATGTTTGGAAATGACGTAGAATAAATATATGAACTGGTCAAGCAATTTTACCTTGATTTTTCTTCATTTGTTGTTGATGGAAATTTAAATTCCCTCCATGTCCAACATGTGCTCTGATATCACTGAACATTTCCATAGAAACCACCTAAATAATTTTCACACAAACTTTTTGAAGATAAATTAGTGGCCGTTCATATGTAGCGCCAAAAAAAATGCGTGGCACCTTTTCCTTCTTTGCAAAGAGCTCTATTGCGCTCCCGTGGCGTCTGCCGTTGCTATGCAACAATGACCTGCGCTCTCCACGAAGACGCGGAAGTTACAGCGGAGGATAAACGGATTTCTAGCACTAAACATCGCTTGCAGCATCTCTGCTACTAAATGTATTTAAAAATGTTATCCCTGTAACAGCTGTGATCAGCTGTTCCTCCATCTTGGCTGAGCTTTCAATGTTGGGAAAGGAAGAAGCTGATTGATTGGTTCTTGTCACGACTTGAAAATGACACAGATACTGTGCAACAGCTATATTTTGTATAAAAAGTAATACTGATAGTGGCCTCACATTAAATACTGTAATGTATTTTAATTATTTTGCCAGTGCTTAATAATAGTTACCAGATCAGTCATATTTTTAAACTGTATTTTCATTGTGTTGATTAAAGTCTGGGTGTGCGACAAGGAGAAAACTGATTTTGACACTTATACGGAGGTTGAAAAGTATGAAAAAATCATAATAGAAAGGTAGTAAAAAGTTTCTAAGGAGGTTTTATTGTTAGTTTGACAAAAAAGAGGAATTTGCCCAAAATTGTATGTATATTTAAAAATATGATCAAAGTACAAGTAAAAGTGCCCATAAGAATCGCCCATATACGTGATTGCTTAGAAGCAGAAGCTCAAAAAAGAATTTTTTTCAGCAGTCACAGTTATTTATTTATGGGTGAACAAACGAATGAACTTAGAGAACTGAAAAAAGGATGTGCTCCAAACCCTGGCGCGTTCACGCTCGCCTCACGCGCGTTCATTATCACCGCACACCTGTTACCTGCGCAGGTTCCGCTCACCTGCGCCAGAAACTTTAAGGGCGCTTCAAAACAACATGCCTTGACTTTCCAGCCTCGCGGATAGGACGAACGAATCGCGCAATGACCGTCCCATGGAGTTTGCTGTGGATTCTGGCGTTGATCTGCTCCTCGGACTCCAGCTGCTCTCCGACATCTTACTATAAGAGCTGCTGGATCCGCAGATATCCCGGACTGTATGTGGACATAGAGGAGTCTCAGCGCAGAGGAGCACACATTCTGAAGCTTTACCAGGAGGAGTCTGCGTTAAAATGCAGCAGAGCCTGCTGCCTTACAAGAAACTGTGAGTTTATGCTTTAAAATGAAGAACTGACTACCTCAAGTAGCATCTAAAACTCATTACTCTTGTCTGAATGTCATTGCATTAGGTAAAACATCAAACTAAGTGCTATTTAGTTGAAAGAAAGACAGTACAAGCAAAACATTTCACATTAAAACGTTTTATACATTTTATACATCATTAAAACAATTCATAAACGTGTTAAAGACACTAGTGTTTGTTTGTGGTTAGTTGAACATGCTAATAGTTAATGTTATTAAACTTGAGGAGAACTGACTTCATACATTGACTGAAAACACATTAAGGCTTTAAAAATGAAGAAAAGTGTTGGTTGCAAAGAGAAAAGTTGTAACAAATTGAAACCAAAAAAGAAACAACTCAGAAATTGAAAGAAATTCAAATCCATTCATCTAAATCTAATCTAAATTGTGTTCCAAATTTGAGATTAATATCTCAAAATATGAGCTTTTATTAACATTTTGTTTTGCATAAGCAATAAATAGGAATAAAGCAGTTATAAGCATATAAAAATGGCACCATCTAGTAAAAAGTCATCAAAATTAAAATTTGAAGCCTTGTCAACAGAATAAAAGCCTATTAACAAATATTGCATCATTTTATAGTTAAATGGCCCTAGGATTAAAAAAAATTCACATAACATTTCACACATTTATACATTTTATACATCACAAAACAATGTATAAACGTGTTAAACTTGAAGACACTAGTGTTTGTTTGTGGTTAGTTGAACATGTTGATAGTTTAATGTTATTAAACTTGAGGAGAACTGACTTCATACAAGAAAAGTGATGGTTGTGAAGAGAAAATATCTATGTGCAACCAAATACACAAGTTATTTAGACATTTTCTCTTAATTTCGAACATAATGTCTATAGTTTTAGTTTAAAAATGTCACAAACAAAAAGTTTAGCTTGAGAAAGGATAAAATAAGACAGATATCCTAATATTTACATTGATTCATTTCGTATATGTTGTTAGCGACTTCAAAATAAGGAATATCACAAGCAATTTGTCATTAAAGAGTCAAAAATATTTATAGTTTGAAGCAATAAGTAATAAAGGTACAATGCTTTATATAGTAAATAATATAATGGGAAATAGTTGTATAATAGCTTTGTTGACATTTTGGGGTTTTTGTTTCTTAACTATATTAATAATGCATGTAAAAATGATTGCTAATATTATTATAACAATTTATCATTATGACTTAAAAATAAAAATGTATTAAATAATGTGGTTGCACTGTATAATGGAAATGCATAAATCTGTTTTTTTTTTTTTTTAAGTACAATTCAGAATCCTCTACAACCAGAAAGTTCATGGACTTTCTAAATTAACTTGTTATTATGAATTGTATGTGCAGTCTCCTGCAATCTGGCTGTGTTTCATTTCAACACCACTCAGGACAGCGTGAACTGCTTTCATCTTCAGTGTCCGACCCTTGACAGCTGCATTCCTCACCACAGAGGAAATGTCATCCTCTATAATGTCACTAAAGGTGAGAAACTGCACACTGAAATCTACTTTTGTTTGAGGAAATGTAAAACCATAGTGACCTTTCTTTTAATGAAGATCATTCAATTTGTGAAATGATTCACGTATCCGCTCTAAAGTCCCATTCTGAATCAAAAGATTCGCAAATCCGCTCCGTTCTGAACTGAACTAAATTATTCATCTGTACTCTGAAGTCACAATGCAAATAATGATAAACCATCATTTCAGTTTGGGACTCGTAGTGTGAATCATCCAATTTGCTAAATTATTTGCGAAATAGACTTGAAGTCCCAATCTGAATCAAATGATTTGTGATACATGTACCGAAGTCCCGATTTGAATCAAAAGATTTTTTTAACCTGCTCCGTTCCAATCTGAATCAAAAGATTTGTGAACCCGCTCTGTTCTGATCTGAATCAAAAGATTTGTGAACCCGCTCTGTTCTGATCTGAATCAAAAGATTTGTGAACCCGCTCCGTTCCAATCTGAATCAAAAGATTTGTGAACCCGCTCCGTTCTGATCTGAATCAAAAGATTTGTGAACCCGCTCCGTTCCAATCTGAATCAAAAGATTTGTGAACCCGCTCCCTTCTGATCTGAATCAAAAGATTTGTGAACCTGCTTTGTTCTGATCTGAATCAAAAGATTTGTGAACCCGTTCCGTTCTGATCTGAATCAAAAGATTTGTGAACCTGTTCCGTTCCAATCTGAATCAAAAGATTTGTAAACCCGTTCCGTTCTGATCCGAATCAAAAGATTTGTGAACCTGTTCCGTTCCAATCTGAATCAAAAGATTTGTGAACCCGTTCCGTTCTGATCTGATTAAAATTTATTTGTGAACCTGCTTAGTTCTGATCTGAATCAAATGATTTGTGAACCTGCTTCATTCCGATCAGAATCAAAAGATTTGTGAACCCGCTTCATTCTGATCTGAATCAAAAGATTTTTTAACCTGCCCCTTTCCGATCTGAATCCAAAGATTTGTGAACCCGCTTTGTTGCGATTTGAATCAAAAGATTTGTGAAGCCGCTTCGTTCTGATCTGAATCAAAAGATTTGTGAACCCGCTTCGTTCTGATCTGAATCAAAAGATTTGTGAACCCGCTTCGTTCCGATCTGAATCCAAAGGTTTTTTAACCTGCCCCTTTCCGATCTGAATCAAAAGATTTGTGAACCCGCTCTGTTCCGATCTGAATCAAAAGATTTATGAACCCGCTTCGTTCCGATCTGAATCCAAATATTTTTTAACCTGCTCCTTTCTGATCTGAATCAAAAGATTTGTGAACCCGCTCTGTTCTGATCTGAATCAAAAGATTTGTGAACCCGCTCCGTTCCAATCTGAATCAAAAGATTTGTGAACCCGCTCCGTTCTGATCTGAATCAAAAGATTTGTGAACC
Source organism: Cirrhinus molitorella (assembly GCA_033026305.1). Classification (NCBI taxonomy): domain Eukaryota; kingdom Metazoa; phylum Chordata; class Actinopteri; order Cypriniformes; family Cyprinidae; genus Cirrhinus; species Cirrhinus molitorella. Next base: position 31,269,424 of record CM065141.1, on the reverse strand, counting down.
CGCTCCGTTCTGATCTGAATCAAAAGATTTGTGAACCCGCTCCGTTCCAATCTGAATCAAAAGATTTGTGAACCCGTTCCGTTCTGATCTGAATCAAAAGATTTGTGAACCTGTTCCGTTCCAATCTGAATCAAAAGATTTGTAAACCCGTTCTGTTCTGATCCGAATCAAAAGATTTGTGAACCTGTTCCGTTCCAATCTGAATCAAAAGATTTGTGAACCCGTTCCGTTCTGATCTGATTAAAATTTATTTGTGAACCTGCTTAGTTCTGATCTGAATCAAATGATTTGTGAACCTGCTTCATTCCGATCAGAATCAAAAGATTTGTGAACCCGCTTCATTCTGATCTGAATCAAAAGATTTTTTAACCTGCCCCTTTCCGATCTGAATCCAAAGATTTGTGAACCCGCTTTGTTGCGATTTGAATCAAAAGATTTGTGAACCCGCTTCGTTCTGATCTGAATCAAAAGATTTGTGAACCCGCTTCGTTCTGATCTGAATCAAAAGATTTGTGAACCCGCTTCGTTCCGATCTGAATCCAAAGAGTTTTTAACCTGCCCCTTTCCGATCTGAATCAAAAGATTTGTGAAACCGCTTTGTTGCGATTTGAATCAAAAGATTTGTGAACCCGCTTCGTTCTGATCTGAATCCAAAGGTTTTTTAACCTGCCCCTTTCCGATCTGAATCAAAAGATTTGTGAACCCGCTCTGTTCCGATCTGAATCAAAAGATTTGTGAACCCGCTTCGTTCCGATCTGAATCCAAAGATTTTTTAAACTGCCCCTTTCTGATCTGAATCAAAAGATTTGTGAACCCCCTTTGTTGCGATTTGAATCAAAAGATTTATGAACCCGCTTCGTTCCGATCTGAATCCAAATATTTTTTAACCTGCTCCTTTCTGATCTGAATCAAAAGATTTGTGAACCCGCTTTGTTGCGATCTAAATCAAAAGATTTGTGAACCCGCTTCGTTCTGATCTGAATCAAAAGATTTGTGAACCCGCTTCGTTCCGATCTGAATCCAAAGATTTTTTAACCTGCCCTTTCCGATCTGAATCAAAAGATTTGTGAAACCGCTTTGTTGCGATTTGAATCAAAAGATTTGTGAACCCGCTTCGTTCTGATCTGAATCCAAAGGTTTTTTAACCTGCCCCTTTCCGATCTGAATCAAAAGATTTGTGAACCCGCTTCGTTCCGATCTGAATCCAAAGATTTTTTAAACTGCCCCTTTCTGATCTGAATCAAAAGATTTATGAACCCGCTTCGTTCCGATCTGAATCCAAATATTTTTTAACCTGCTCCTTTCTGATCTGAATCAAAAGATTTGTGAACCCGCTTTGTTGCGATTTGAATCAAAAGATTTGTGAACCCGCTTTGTTGCGATTTGAATCAAAAGATTTGTGAACCCGCTTTGTTCTGATCTGAATCAAAAGATTTGTGAACCCGCTTCGTTATGATCTGAATCCAAAGATTTTTTTAAACTGCTCCATTCCGATCTGAATCAAAAGATTTTTGAAACCGCTTTGTTGCGATTTGATTAAAAAGATTTGTGATCTACACATGATTCATATGATTCATGTTCCACACTTTGAAGTCCAGGTCTGAATCGAATGATTCGCAATACAAGGTTTAAAGTCCCGAGCTAAATCAAACAGTTTGCGATTCGTGATACACAACAGCATCCATTACTATATGTGCTTTTTAAAATCATTTTAAGCGATGTCGAAATTCAAAAATGATTGTCCCTTTTGACCTGGTTATTGCTAGTGAATCGTTTAAAATGAATGATCAAAGTCACAAGTTAGAATCAATCAGAGCGGTTTGTTCATCCACTTTTGTATACATATTTTGAAGCTGAAAAAGTTGCATTGTAGTATTTTGGCATGAAATTAACATTCAGTCAGTAAATCTAGTTGATGAGTATAAAGGTATGAAGGTTGTTCATGTCACTCAGGTGTGGATCCTGACCTGTTGGTGTTTGGGAAGTACTTCACCACCAACCTGCGTGTGCTGCCTCACATGTCATCCTCACGACTCAATATTTCAGAGCCGCTGACCTCTGACAAGCGTCAGTTCAACTATCCACCCAACCCTCCCATCCGTTCCATCAGTCCTGCCTCCACTAGCACGAAAAAACCCACAACCCCCCAAAAAACCACTCGTGCTGTTTCTACTGCACATGAAGTACAACATAACCTTCCTCGATGTACTACAATACAAGCTACAACTGCTCAAATCACGTCAGAACATGGAGAGAAAATGGACTCCACACTGAATCCCCAACAGACGACTTCTACGCCACAGTGGGCATCAATAAACCTGCGTCATACGACCACCACTCTGACGGATGAACCTGATACGACTGACACCTTAAACCAAAGCATCCCAAACCTCCCACCAGATTATACAACCACAGCCCACCCAAGCTCAACAACTGATTACTTGGACTCTACTTTGACCTCTGTCCCAATCAATGAAGCACTAAATTCCTCAATTACCCAACAGCATTTGACTCTACAGACTACAACCTCTTTGGCGACAGCTTCTCAAGACTCTATGCAATCTTCAGGTTCCTCAACCACCCAACAGCCTTCATCTCTACAGACTACAAACTCTTTGGCGGCAACGTCTCAAAAGTCTATGCAATCTTCAATTTTTCCCACCACCCAACAGTCTTTGAAACTAAAAACTTCATCTCTACAGACTACGAACTCTTCTGTGGCGACTTCTCAAAAGTCTATGCAATCTTCAAGTTCTCCAACCACCCAACAGCCTTTGAAACCAGAAACTTCAGCTCTACAGACTATTAACTCTTTGCCGACAGCTTCTCAAGAGTCTATGCAGTCTTCAAGTTCCTCAACTATCCAACAGCCTTTGGGATTACAAACTTCAACTCTGCAGACTACAAACTCTTTGGCTCAAAAGTCTACGCAATCTTTTACCAAGGTCTTGACAAGCACCCAACAACCCTCGACCCAAACTACAAAGCAAGCTACTTCGCTTTCTAAGTCCAAGTTGGAAGAGTATGCACAAACTAGAGCGCAAACAATTGTTTACGAGACGGTTGCCACCCAGATTTATGCATCTTCACAATCCGAAACCTCAATGACCACGAAACCCAATATCCCCTTACAAGCACTGACCGAAATTACCACTGCATATAAGAGCATACAAGCTACAACCGGTCCTAAAATGGACTCAACACTCAATCCCCAAGAGATGACTACTACACCACATGACTCTATAACATCTGCAGAAATTCCTTTACAAACCTTAACCCAAGATAAAGCTGCATATGAGACTTCTACATGGCCTTCACAAACTCCAACCCAAGCTACTACTCTATCCCAACCAAAAGAGACAACTAGGATTGAAACAACTAGCATTGAAATCTCAACCAGCACTCCTAAAATCACCGCTGATGGTTCTACAAGTTTCACCCGCACCAAAATGGGCAACTCTGCAACCACCGGTAGTTTGAGTTCTTCTCTAACTGCCCCAACTAGCAGCGTGGTGGACAGCCAACCGTTCCCCAATGACACCAAGGGTTACATCAGCCGGAACATCACTACCGGCGATGCACCTCGACCCAGCAAGGACGAAAGCTTAACGTCGGTGTGGCATTTGGCGGCCAACACTGTGCTGGTGGCTTTAGCGGCCTGCGCTACCATCACATTCTGCTGCTGTTGTTCGGTGTTTGTGGCTTTGAGCTGGAGAGGCCGGAGACGACGGAAGGGCAGGTACAGGACGAATCTGAGGTGCAAGAGAGGATCAATGAGACTCATCAAATACGTCATCGTAAGAGAGAGTTCGTAAAGCAGGGTTCTTCAAATCTGCCATTGGATAGGGTTGCATCAGCTGAAAGTCCACACTAGAGGCTTAGCTGCTACCTAGTTTGCAACTTGCAGCACTTTATTCGGTTGCACCATTTGTGCTTAAAGGGATCTCTGGGTATTAATCAGTGTTGGGGTAATGCAAGTTACGTAATAATATTACTTTTTTCAAGTAACTAGTAAAGTAACGCATTACTTTTTAATTTCCAAGAAAATATCTGAGTTGCTTTTTCAAATAAGTAACACCAGTTACTTTTGTTTCCATTATGTATTTAATCCCATTTTATTAACTATTGACTTTGCTGCTGAGCTTTGTTGATTTAACTGAACCATACACTGCAAAAACACTTTTATTACTTACATTTTTTTTGTCTTGTTTCCAGCCAAAATATCAAAATTCCTAAATCAAGAAGGAAGTAAATAAGTGTTTTCTTCAGGGTTCCCACTGGTCATGGAATTTCTGGAATATCATGGAATTTTAAAATCTCTCTTCCAGTCATTGAAAGTCAGGGAATTTAATATTTTTTGGTCCAAGTCTTAGAATATCAGGGATTTTTGGTTGTTGCTTTAAATTTAGTTTCCATTTATCAAAATGTAATTTTATGTAATTATATGTGTTTTACACGTTTTGCCTACTTTTATGGTTAGGCTATTTTTCAGCGCCTATTTATTCCCTTCCCTTCAAATGCAGTCACCAGGCTGTACCTGATAACTAAGGCAAACATGCCTGGAAAATGTACATTTCAAGAGCTCTGGCTACAAAACGACCACTTCAAAGACTGGGTGTGAAAAGTAGATGAGAGAGAAGCAAAAACTAAATGTGAAGAAATAAAAAAACTGAATGATGAACTTCCTTCAGAAAATCCTTGTTTAACCCCTGAAATCATCAAAAAACATAAATTCATTTCTGTAGAAATAGTACAGAAAAAGCCAGTTTCCACCACTAAATAACAAAATGTAAAAAGGTTATTGCGACTGATCTCAAAATTCTGACTTATTTTCTCACAATTGCGTGATACAAACTTGCAATTCTGACTTTTTTCTCAGAATTATGAGATATAACCTCGCAATTCTGAGATATAAAGTCAGAATTGTGAGATAAAAGTCGCAATTGCGAGTTATAAAGTCAGAATTGCATGATATAAACTAGCAATCGAGAGTCAAGTCAGAACTGTGTGATATAAACTCGCAATTCTGTGAATATATCAGTATTATTCTCCTCAGAAATGAGTCTCACAATTCTGAGACAAAAAATCGAATCGCGAGAAAAAAGTCACAATTGCGAGTTTTTTCTTTTATTTAGTGGCAGAAATGGGCTTCCATAGTTTTGTACTAAAACATCTGTAAACAAGTAAATAAAGCTCGCAAATGGATGAATCCGTTCATTATAGGTCATGGAAATTCAGCTTTTTAGTCAGGGAAAAGTCAGGGAATTTGACATTTGGCTTCGAGTGGGAACCCTGTTTCTTCTTTTTAAGAAAAAAACAAGTCAAAATTAAGTGAGTTTTTGCTTAGAACAAATAAAAATAATCTGCCAATGGGGTAAGCAAAAAAATCTTACTTCAAACAGAAAACAAGATTATTTTGCTTACCCCATTGGAAGATTATTTTGCGTGTTTCAAGCAAAAACACACTTAATTTTGACTTGTTTTTAGAAAAAAAACAAGACAATAATTTTTACTTGTCTAGAAAGTCCTTGATTTAAGAATTTTTAGATATTTTGGCTGGAAACAAGACGACAAATCCAAGTAAGAAAAGCATTTTTTTTGCAGTGTACTAATAAGCAAAACTTGCTTTATATTTACTAACATTTGTGGGGTTTTTTTCTCATTGCTGAATTGTGTTGAACTTTCTTTTCCTACAGTTCTACTGAACAGACGTCAATTTCATTATTCATTTAGTTTCATTTTGGTGTGAAAGGGCTTTTACATTTACTAAGAATCAAACATTTTTTAAATTAAAAACAAACAAGCAAGCCCTGCCCAGATTTAAAAAGTAGCGCAAAAGTAATGTAGCGCATTACTTTCCATAAAAAGTAACTAAGTAACGTAATTAGTTACTTTTTTTAGGGAGTAACGCAATATTGTAACGCATTACTTTTAAAAGTAACTTTCCCCAACAATGGTATTAATACTTGCATGGCTTAATATTACATAAATTATGTCTCTTATGTATATGTAGTAGAAACCCATGAAAGATTTATGTTATTTTAAAAATCCACATTGTTTTATACATATTTTAGACTGTGGCACCATTATTTCAATGAGCTACTGCCGGTACTCATTGCTATTTTTACCACAACGCAACTCAGAAAATAAAATACTGATACAATGAGCACAGCTATAAAAGAGTTTGCAAAAAGTGATGGATATTAATAACATAAGCTTAAACCAAATACTGTACCATCAGAGTCTAAAAACTCCCAGATATCAAGTGAAATCCATGCTGAGAAACTCCTTCAAGCATCAACATGTTTGCATCCTGCCAGGACGGCATTTTTTTTTTTTTTCTGTGCCATTTGTATGCTCTGTCATCAGCTGTGGTCTACTAAAAGCCTCAAAGGCATCAGGGCTAAAGTGGAGAGAACAAACACGCAAGTCTTTAGAAAGTTTTATTAGTCCACAGACTTCTTCCCATTCTTTTCTCCTATTTTTATCGCTAAGAAAGACAGACTTATAAGACTTATGTCGCTTCTCTTGTTGCCCTTCAGCTGAAAAATACAACCAAAAGTTGCACAGTGTGGCATCGTAACAGTATTTTATTTTCCAAGTTGCTTACTCCAAGTTGCTTTGTGGTAAAAATATGTATAAAACATAAATCTTTCATGGGTTTTCTACTACATATTTTAGAAAAAGACATTTACATTGTATACTTTACACATTTTCAAATAAGTTTTGCATTTCAAAATGACACATCGATCTTCAAAAGGATTAAAAACGCTGTATTATGCATTCTAGGCTAGGATTTGGCGACAGCGTTGCTAAGTCTATGTTTTTCCCGCAAAATTGGGCTACTTTAACTCTGTTGCTGCAGGTTGTTTTTCATTTCCGCGGGTTGAAGAGACCGCAATTATGTGATATTTACGCCTTGGGACACATTTTTTTTTATAGGGGACCCCCTCGAAATGCGACTGGGCTAGTTTTGAGTAACAATTGGGTGGGTTTTGTTGTAAAAACCTGGTAACCATGGTTGTTTGTAAATAAACTCATGCATGCCAATAAACTGGTCACGTAATACGCATGTACATGACGTCACCGTTTTCACAAATTCGTGTTTTTGTAGCTTACAGTTGAGGCCAAAAGTTTACACCCCCTTTCAGAATCAGCAGAATGTTAATTATTTGACCAAAATAAGAGGGATCATACAAAATGCATGGTATTGTTTATTTAGCACTGACCTGAAAAAGATGTTTACATATAGTCCACTTTCTTTGGTTTTCCAGCATTTCTGTGTATTTGAACCCTTTCCAACAATGACTGTATGATTTTGAGATCCATCTTTTCAGACTGAGGACAACTGAGAGACTCATATGCAACTATTACAGAAGCTTCAAACACTCACTGATGCTCCAGTAGGAAAAAACATGCATTAAGAGCCGGGGGTGAAAACTTTTGAACAGAATGGAGATCTGCAAATTTTCCTGTTTTGCCTAAATATCATATTTTTTTCCATTTAGTACTGCCCTTCAGAGGCCACAGAAGATACTTGCATGCTTTCCAGAAGACAAAATAAGTTAAATTTACCCTGTTCTTCAAATTGAAAAAGTTTTCACCCCCGTCTCTTAATGCGTGTTTTTTCCTTCTGGAGCATCAGTGAGTGTTTGAACCTTCTGTAATAGTTGCATATGAGTCTCTCAGTTGTCCTCAGTGTGAAAAAATGGATCTCTAAATCATAGTCATTGCTGGAAAGGGTTCAAATACACAAAAATCCTGGAAAACCAAATAATTTGTGGGACCTGAAGGATTTTTCTGAAGAACAGCAGGCAGTTTAATTGTTCAGGACAAACAAGGGACTCATGAACAACTATCACTAAACAAAAAAACAGCTGTGGGTCAATCATGTAACAACACAGTATTAAGAATCAAGGGGGTGTAAACTTTTGAACAGGGTCATTTTTATAAATTCAACTATTATTTTCTCGTGTGGACCATATGTAAACATGTTTAATGTGAAATGTAATTTTGGGGGATGTAAACTTTTGACTTCAATTGTATATGATGTCGATAACAGTATAATTTTCAAAAACGTGCAGTTTTAAACCAGTTTTCGTGTAAATGTTGTTGTGCTTTGGACGTCCCGAGTTCGAGTCCCGGCTCGTGGACCTTTCCTTTCCCTTCTGTCTTTCCCACTTCACTTCCTATCCTAATGAAAAAAGCAAAAATGTCCAAAAAAAAAAAAAAAAAACTAGGCTAAGTTATTACTTGGGCACAGCTGGTGCAACCGGAAATTATAAGATGGTAAGTTTGAAATGAGTTAGAGCTAAATTCTGGAGTACAGTGGCTCTCCAGGTCCAGATTTGGAGAACTCAGCTGATGGGATGATGAAGTTTTGTAGATGCTGCTAACATTTCATATGGTTTAATAAAAAACTGAAGTTGAATGCGCTGAAGACTAGAAAACAACCACATCAGGTGGCTTTGAAAGTATGACTTACACCGTGTCCTAACTACACGCGACAAACAATTTGGGCGTCCACAATCAATCAAATATCACAGCCAATCAGAAATGGAAATGGATAAGTTTATAATCTAATTCACAAACAGGGGCGGCGCTAAAAAGCCACGAATGTTTTCAGTAAAGCCCTGAATGTTTTTATAACCATGTCTTTTGCGCATCGAGTTTTCATGCACATTAAAATCATTTATAAACCAGCACTTAAACAGCCAAATGCAGCTGCTTCAGGTGTCTTACTGTATAACTTCATAATACTGATCTTATTTATTTAAATATATGGAAGGCATTTTCTGCCAGTTTTAAATAAATCAATTTAATTCTAAAAATGAAAATGGAAAAACAGATTAACAATTTCATTATAAAAAGATATATGCAGAATAAGTGCCAAAATTGAAAATGAAATTTTGAAATGAAATGAAAATGCATTTTCCCTGACAAACTGAAAACTAAAATGCAGATGGTGATTTGACATTTCATTTTCACTGCAATCTCGAGGCAAAGCTGCCTATGAACAATGAACACCGTGAAATAAAAGAGACAATAAAACAAAAGCAAACTTTACATTTTAATTTGAATCGTGTCACCATTGTTGCATGAGCATTAATAAAACGCTTTTTAAAAACTGGATTTGCATTTTCTTTTTCACGTTTACCTTTTCATTTTAAGATTGGCAGCTTTGCCTTGAGATTGCAGTGAAAATGAAATGCCAAATCACCGGCTGCATTTTATTTTTCAATTTGTCAGGGAAAATGCATTGTCACAGTGAAAATTAAATTATTTCATTTCATTTTAAATTTTGGCACATATTTTGCGTATATGTTTTTATAACGAAATTGTTTTCATTTTTAGAATTTAATTGATTTATTTAAAATTGGCAGAAAATGCCTTCCATATAAATTAGGTTATAGTTAGGCTAGCAAAAAATCGCAGACTTCCTAGGGCACACACAGGCATTAAGATCGATTATATGCGTGGTTAGCATTTTGCATGGCCAGTGGCAGGATTTACTTAAGGTATTATTAAGTGATTTAAATCCTAGAGAAAATAGTCTTTTTGCTCTAGTTCTACGAAAGCCATGTTGTCTCTGCACACTGCGGTGTTTCGGTACTGAATGAATTTGCGTTTTTGAACGCGTTTTTAATGGACGATTCACTGACCCATTCATTAAAAGTTTTTCTTACTTTGTTTTTTTAATGATTCAGCCGTTTTAAATCGCTTGATTAAATGACAGTCATTAAGACAGTGGCTTACTGCCACCTACTGGCAACTTTAGTTTCACATTTAAAAGTTTAATTCTGTTTTTCTATCATTTCATATTTCTGTGTTCTAAAACAATCTAATAATATTATTTATCCAATTTGTAAATGCATGCAGGAGCTTCTCAAAAATGTTTAATTATAAATGTTTAAAAAAAAAAATTAAGCCACTTAACCTATATAACTTTTAAACATTTTATTTGAAGGACATCTCACCCTAGAACCGCCCCTGTTCATAAATATTACAACTTTTAACATTATTAAATGTACATATTGAGTGACTAATACAGTCTTTGTTATGGAATACACTTCGCAATGAGTTTACAGTTTGAACGTACATCTTTGCTTTCATTTATTTTCCAGATCTGTTTCAGTATGGCTATAAATGTCATGCAAAACGACATTCAAACTCACATTAGACACATTTAACTTTGAATAAAGCACATAATCAGCACCTGAGATGATCATTTTCATTGCCGTTGTTCCAGAAACAGTTTCTAAAATAGAAATTTTGCGTGTCGCGTCGCATTAGGACACGGTTCGGTGCCATTTATGGACTATAAAAACAAACTTTAATATTTTTTGAGAATTCAAGGATTCACCAGAGGACTTCAAAACACATACTGGATCACTGGGTTGTTACCATCATGAGGATTTCTGTAAAAAAAACATACTTGCTGCTTTAGAATTTGGCCAAAACGAAGCGTGAAGGCATTGAAATGCTGCCTACGGAGGCTGCACTAGATTTTAGAACTGATTTTCAACCCAGATCTTGTTTTATAAAGTGAATGCATGATGAAAATATGTATTTTATGCAAGTATTAGTGAAGAACTGTCTTTCTTAGACAGTCTTGTGCATGTAAAGCCTTTACTGTTTCATTAAACAGATGATTTATATTTTAATTACACTTTTAAAGGCATCTCAGTGCATTGTTTTCATATAGGCTGCAGTCGAGCGAAACGCGGTCCAGTGGAGAACACCTGACAGTTTTGTTCAAAAAAGGCAGTTGCTTGCTAAGTGCTTTAAGATGCGCAAGACCGCCGCCACTTTCCACGTCTAAATGGAAGCGGCCGGAATTTGGGAGTTTGGTTTCTGCTTTCCCAGAGCTGACAGCTCAGAGCAGGAACTAATGGAGTGCTGGGGTGTTTTTACGAGATGTTGGCTCAAAGCGTCCTTTCAGAGAGGCGCTGAAATTGCACTTAATGCAGCATCGAGGGTGAGTTTTGAGTTTAATGTTCTAGGGGTAATTGTTTCGAGAAGTGACCCAGATTGTGTAAACTACACATAGTGTCCGACATTTAAATGAATAGTTTCATATTGTGTCATGTACTCACCCTAGGCTCATTCAAACTCTGGATTATTTTCTTTCTTCATGAAATAAAGGAGAATTTAAGGCAGGATATCTCAAATTTCACTTGCGGTCTCTTTTTTTTTTTTTTCTTTTTTTTGACGTTTAATGATAGGTTGTCCTGTAATTTAATGTCTTAACTATGAAAAACTGATGTAAAAAAATAAAAAAGGAAAGACTTTTTATCTTACAATTCAGCCTTTTTTCCCTCACAATTCTGAGAAAGTCTGATTTTTTTTTTTTCTCCTCACAATTCAAAGTACATTTTTATAGTAGGCTATATGTATATAAAAATATTAAATATATTTAAAAATATTTAATTTTAATTTTCACAATTCTGCCTTTTCTGAATTTACTCAGAACTGCAAGTTATACATTCCCAATTGCAATAAACAAATAAATAAATAACAGAATGAAAAGGAAATAGTTTTTTTTCTCTCAATTCAGCCTTTTTTTCCTCACAGTTCTGAGAAAAAGAAGCCAGAATTGTGAGATTTAATCTTACATTTATTTTTATTTTTTTTCTCACAATTCCAAGTTTACATCTTGGAATTTTTCCTTTTTAAATTAATGTAATTAATTTGAAAATTAATTGTAATTGGGACCTTTTTATCTCACAATTCAGCCTTTTCTGAATTTTGTCAGAACTGCAAGTTATAAATTAAGAGTTGCAAAAAAAAAAAAAAAAAATAATAATAATAAATTAAAATAAAAAATATAAATCAGAGTTTAATTGTGAAAAAAAAAGTTAAAAATAAAAAAGCAGAAACAGGCTCTTACTTAACTGATAAAATATTAAATAATAAAAAAAAAAAATCCTAATTTTATAATTTCAGATAAAAAAAAAAAAAAAATCTAAATATATTTGTTGTTCAAAACAACAATTTAAAAATACAAGAGAAAGGCTAAAAATATTGATATATATTTACAGTACATGTATATTAAAATATATTTTTGAATATATTTAAAAATAAATATTTAAAAAATTGAATATATTTAAAAAATAAAATTTAAAATATGTAAAATAAAACAAATAAAATTTAATTTTAGTCTAAACATTTATTCAAAAAATATATTTTGCATTTACCTAAAAGTGTAAATAGAAAAAGAAGTGCTAAGAACATTGATATATTTTCTATACATGTATATAAAAATACATTTTTGAATACATTCAAAAATAAACTTTTTTTTTTTATTTCGCATTTTCAATCTAAATATATTTTGCAATTACCACTTGTTTTGTCCTGTGGCAGAAACAGACTCTTACTTAACTGACAGCATTTTGATAAACTAAAACTTTTATTGTACTTTTATAATACAGAAGTTTGAATGTTCTGCCTTTTGTGTTTCAAGTGCAAAAAAACCCAAAACACATTGGTTAATGTTTCAGTGCTCTTATTAATTTATTTGTCATGAATATGGCAGAATTCTGGATATACATTTTTAAAAACAACTAAATCATAGAAGCAATGCATGGCTCACTGGTAGAAAAAAAGTCACTTCACTGCTTTAGTTTTCCCTAACACATTTTTAATATCAAATTATACATGTATTTTCACAGAGATCACAGGCTGGTGTTTTTCTAGATATTAAAGAGCTTCTTTACAGCCTCTTTATACTTCTGTAGATTTTCCTCGGTCTCTCCCTCGTTCTTGAGCTTGAGCAGCGTGTCTCTGTACTCCTGCACCGCCGGCTGCCCCAGCAGCTCCTCCCTGGCTCCCTCCTCTTCATCCTTCGCTCCAGTCGGTCGCATGCGCAGGAGCGTGTCCAGAAGGTTCTTTTGGGACGGACTGTCTTCCCACTCGTACTCCTCCATATCCGCACGCGTCTTTTCCTGCTCCCACGCCTCGCTTTTCTGTAAAACACAGTGATGTGACAAACACAGTTTTAATAGACTGATAGTGAAAGTGATTCAATGTTTGTGCGCTCTCAGATGTGATGCACCAAATGCAATGGTAAAAAGAATGATTTTATCATTACAACTGCAGCAATTGTCAGATTGCACAATACGACTCAAAATTAATTTGGGAAAACTGGTCTTTTATTACAGTGGATTTTTCCACTCAATTATGTTGAAATAACGAGATGTTTTCTTTTTAAAACGTCGTCTTTTCTCGTAAAAACAACATAGTTGTCTCTTTAAAATGACATCTTTTCTCATAAAAACAATTATCTCGTTAAAACAATTTTTTTTCGCAATATTGAGATGTTTTCTCTTAAAACAACATCTTTTCTCATAAAAACAACGCCATTAAAATGCCATCTTCTCATAATAACACAATGTTTTCTTTTAAAACAACATCTTTTCTCGTAAAAACAATTATCTCGTTAAAACTACATCTTTTCTTGTGAAAACGACATTTTCTCGTAATAACAAGATGGTGTCTCTTAAAACATCTTTTTCTCAAAAACAACATCTTTTCTCGTAAAAACAATTATCTCATTAAAAGGACATCTTGTAAAAACGACAATTATCTCATTAAAACAATAATTATCTTGTTAAAATGGCATCTTTTCCCGTTAAAACGTTTTCTTGTATTAACAAGATGTTTTCTCTTAAAACGAAATCTTTTCTTGCAAAAACAACAATTATCTCGTTAAAACATATTCTTTTCTTGTTAAAACAGCATTTTCCTGTAATATCGAGATGTTTTCTTTTAAAAATCTATCTTTTCTCGTAAAAACAACATAATTATCTAAAAAAAAAATCTTGTAAAAACGACATCTTTTCTCATAAAAATAACAATTATCTCGTTAAAACTACATCTTTTCTCGCGAAAACGTCATTTTCTCGTGATCACGAGATGGTTTCTCTTAAAACTACATCTTTTCTCATAACAACAATTCCTTTCCGAGGGAACTCGAACTGCGTCCTCTAGAGGTCGCTTTGGGGAACGACTCCTTCGTAATGAGATGTTTTCTCTTAAAACTACATCTTTTCTCGTAACAACTATTATCTCATTAAAACGGCATTTTCTCGTACTAACAAGATGTTTTCCTTTAAAACAACACCTTTTCTCATGAAAACTACATAATTATCTCATTAAAAGTACATCTTTTCTCATAAAAACAAGAAAAAGGTGTAGTTTTAACAAGATAATTGACGTTTTAACAACATAACATCTTGTTTTTACGAGAAAATATGTAATTTTAACGAGAAAACGTTTCGTTATAGTGAGAAAAGATTTATTTTAATGAGAAAGCATCTCGTTATTATCTCAGCATGACCCAGCATTGTCTGAAGATGATCTGAGCCAGTTTCAATGAAAATCAGACAAATTGCCTAGGAGGAGTTAGAAAAAGTAGGTTTTACGGACAATTAAAAATCGCAATAAAAATTAACCTTACGATTTTTCAATTCAGAGCACCTGATGGTCTGTAGATAATACGATTCGATTTTGGTGAAAATCGGACCAATGGTCTAGGAGGAGTTCGTAAAAGTAGGTTTTACAAACAATTAAAAATCGTGATAATTAACCTTACGATTTTTCAATTTTGGTGTCCAACTGACTCTGCATGAGCCAAGGATTCAGAGGAAAAAAAAAAATCCTTCTAGACCCTACAGATCAAAAGTTATTAGCATAAAATTTTGGACAAGTGGTGGCGCTAGAGAGTTTGAGTTGGAGACTCCAAACTTGCTATGGTTAATGTTGAGCCTGTCCTCTATCAGTGTGCCAAATTACACAACTTTCCCTCAAGCGGTTCTATGGACTGCCATAGACTCAATAGGGGAAGAAGAAGAACGGCAACGATTTCAACAGGTGCCTTGGCCCCTAATAAACACAGCTACTTAAACTCGATGAGCAGCTCTGATTCCTTGTCAACCAGCGCTGAAAACACAAAGAGACGCCACTCAACATTCGCTTTAGCGTTTGAACGACTGCCGCAGACTTTTAAAGACCGCTTCAGTTTGATAAGAACCCTTGGAGTCCCTCCGAGACTACATTTTTTCCTATACCTCCCGTCCTCATTGACAAAAGCGTCTTTGTGTGTATGAAGGCCTCTGCGTGCCACGGGGCAGATAACCCTCGCGCCGGTGCAGGTGCTGCAGATTAACGACTACCAATACGGCTCCTGCTCGCAAAAAACTATCCCTCGTCATTCTCCGTTTCCAAACATCCTCCATTTCTCTTCCCGAATCACCGGGCCGCGGGGCACTACTTAGGGAGCGGCTGATGGATTAGGTGGTTTCTATGGAGATGAAGGTGGTTTGGCCGAATCTTGAGGATTTGATTAGGACCGTTGACCCAAATGATTCAATTTAGCCGAAGAGGCAAATCAAATGGTTTGCGACTAATTGATGAGATTGGCCTTTCACTTGAGAGAATGGGAGTGTAATTGAGGACCTGACCGAAGACATGGAGACGCTCGCTGGTTTGCTTTCCAAAGGCCACCGCTCGGGATGCTCGGGAAAGAAAACATGGGTTCTTGGACAGCGTTGGGGAAAGTTACTTTTAAAAGTAATGCATTACAATATTGCGTTACTCCCTAAAAAAGTAACTAGATCAGATTACTTGGTTACTTTTTATGGAAAGTAATGAGTTGCGTTACTTTTTTTAAAAATCTGAGCAGGGCTTTTTTGTTTTTAATAGAAAAGGTTTGATTTTTAGCGAATGTAAAAGCCCTTTCACACCAAAAAGTGAAAAGAATAAGCCTAAGGCTGAAGGAAAAGTAAATTGAGGTCTGTACAGTAGAACTGTAGGAAAAGGAAGACACTCTTCACCAATAAGAAAAAAAAGCACAAATATTAGTTAATCTAAAGTAAGTTTTGCTTATTAGTACGGTTGAATTGGATCAACAAAGGTCAGCAGCAAAGACATTTAATAAAATGGTATGAAATACATAAAGGAAACAAGTAATTTTACTTGTAACTTACTACGTAATTTTACTAGTTACTTGAAAAAAGTAATCTGATTACGTAACTTTACATATATATATTTACTGCTCAAAATAGATTTTAAAAATACATTTTAGATTTAATATTTTATTTTGCATATATATATATATATATATATATATATATATATGCATGCATATACATACATGTCTAATTTTCTAATTTAATCATATGTTTTTATTGTTCAAAAAATAAATGTTGCACTTACACAAAGGTGTAAATACACAAAAACATGTATATAAAATATATATTTTTGAATATATTTAAAAATACATATTTTTATTTCCTTTTTTTTTTTAGATTTTGGTCAATCTAAAAATATCTGTTGTTCAAAAAATACATTTTGCATTTACAAAGTTGTAAATACACATAAACGGCCAACAGATTAATGTATTTGATATATGTATAATAAAATATATATATTTTTAATACATTTAAAAATAAATATTTAATATAATACATATAATTTTGATAAACTACACACAGACACACATACATTTAAATAAATAAATAAATAATATAGGTTACATGTATTTCCTATATAAAGTAAAATAATGTACAATTTCTCTCTCTCTCTATATATATGTGTGTGTGTATAATAAAGTAAATATAAAATACTATATATATATATATATATATATAATAAAACAATTAAGTTAAACATTTTTAATATAATATAATGTTTTAATTATATATATATATATATATATATATATATATATACACATACATACGTAAAAAAAAGTATATAATTTATTTAAAATTTATTATACACTTTATATATATATATATACATATACATACATACATACACACACACACACACACACACACACATATATATGTATAATAATTTATATTAATATATATTTTTCCTATATATAATAAAATAATAAAAAAAATAAAATAAAATAATACACCCATGTATGTGTGTGTGTATATATATATATATATATATATATATATATATATATAAAAATGCATGTTTTGGCCAGAAAAAAAATCCCAAAATATATATTGCTAACACAGATTTAAAAACACAAATAAATAACAAATATTTTACATTTGAAAAATAAATTTCCTACATTGCGTTTTAATTCTATTGCTAACATAGATTTTAAAATAAATGTACATACATAAACATATTTTGATAAGTTATTTACTTATATTTAAATTAAATTATAAAGTACATTTTTTTATTTTTACCCAAATGCATTTTAAGATAGAAAATGTATTTTGTGGATATATTGTTATACATTCTAGCATTTGATTTAAACTAAATGCATTTGAAATTAGAAGAATATCTCTCATATACGTCCCAAAATATTTCCATGAAGTTGATTTATTTTTCTTTATTTTATTATTTCTGAGCTTTTTGCTGTTTAGCCACCCTACATTTCAGAAGCCCACCGCATTGTGAAATCTCATGTTGTGTGATGACTTCACAAGGCATTAAAGACCAACTGAAATGGAAAAGCAGGGCTGATATTGAACCTCTAGAAACACATCCAGGCCACATTTGTTCCAAAACCTCTTCCAGTCAATGTGAACACAGTCTGAATGGATTACCTGTAGCCGTATTGGCAGCTAAATCAGGTCTCGGAGATACAATCGCCCTCGTGGTCGGGAACAATCGGCCGCTTTGTGGCGTCCCGTTCCCACTCGACGTCACTCAACCCCGTCCTGAACGCTCAGGGCAGCCACTATGCTAGCCATTGTGCTAGCGAAAGGCCAGCGGACAGCGTTACACTTCCCAACCAGGATGGCAAACAAAGCTCGCCCGTGGCTCTCGGCCAGGCTTTTTAGTGAAGCTAAGAACGTAGATACACTACACCAAAGCCGGCCGGTCTCCAGCGGCAAGAGCATGATGGGAAAACGCACACATCTTGAGCATTTGTCGCATTTTATTGACACCCGATCCGTTTTTTTTGCTGAACCTAAAAGGTCATGTTTCGTTACTCCTCAAAGATGCTTTAAGAAGATCATCCGCGTAGGAATCCTTCAGTTTGCCGACTTGGAGAAGTTCAAGCGTGTAAATTACAGCGCTCTCGTCATTAATCTGCGTTTTATCAAACGGCGCCTGCTAATTCATCCTCTGTTGTGCTAATGAGGTGAATCATGCGATACTCGAAGGTTACTAATCGCTTTTTGGAGTCTCACTTAATTCACAAAGGGAACTGTCACATTACATCTGTTGTCGGTTCAATAGCCGCCGCTCTCAACTTTGATCGTGAACTCGGGCGTAAGCGGAGACGCTTCTTCCGCGGAGATATGACGTGAATTATTGATGACGTGTTTCATCGTGCTGTAATGAGAGTCTCCTGAGGCGACGCCAACTGCTTTTTCCAATGGAATCTCCCGGTCGGCCAATCAGACGCTTCCATTCAGACACCGGTTCCGCTCTCGGGTTGCTCATTGGGCGAGACAGCTGTCAATCATCTAATCAGATGAAATATCAGGCTAATTGAGGGACGGTTTGGCGGGAGAGGTCTGACGGATTGCTTTCACTAAACATTGTGAATCAAGCTCAAGGTAAGAAATAAAACTAAACTGAAAATTAAACCACACAACAATTAAAAATGAAAAAGTCTCCTCATAAAACATCTGATATAATTTATGTCTAAAAATAAAATAATAAATATAAATATAGAGATAGAGCATAGATTTTAAAATACATTTACATAAATATTTTGAACATACATTTTAAATATATTTTGCTAGATTTTAATGTCTAAATGAATAAAATTAATTAATACAAAACACAAAAATTATTAATAGAGAGAAAATGTAGGGTGCATATATTTGAAAATTATAAGTCTAATAATATATATATATATATATACATACATACACACACACACACACACACACACTTATAATTCCTGTATTTATTTAATTTACCTAAAATGCACCTAAAATATTAAGACATTTTTCTTTTATATATTATAGCTTTTGATGGTTTAAACTAAATACTTTACATTTGAAAACCATATTGCTTGTTAGCATACATTTAAAACTTATTTAAGCCATAAATAAATAAATATATAAATCAATATTATATATTATAAGTTTTAGTTACTTATATTTCCTCATGACATATTTGAAATATTTTGCTAGATTTTGTCTAAATAAAGAAAATAGATAGTTGAATAGATATATTTGCAATTTTGGTAAGGGAAAAAATTATATAAATAATATTTCCATTTCCACTTTTTCAGGCCTGAAAAATTAAATGAAATAAATAAAAAACAAATAATAAAACTAAACAATTTATTAATTAATAGAGGAAAAAATGTAGGATGGCATATATTTGAAATTTTGGCCAGGGAAAAAAAATCTCTAAAAAAAATTCCATTTCCACTTTTTTCAGGCCTGAAAAATAAAATGATAAAATAAAATAAAATAAAATAAAATAATAGAGAACAAAATGTAGCGTGGCATATATTTGACATTTTTGCCAGGGAAAAAATTATATATATATATATATATATATATATATTAATTAGTTAGTTAATAGAAGAAAATGTAGGATGGCATATATTTTAAAAATTAAAAAAAAAATTACTTTTTAGACATAAAAAATAAAATAACATAAAATAAATTCCTGGGCTCGTATTCATGAAAATTCTTAGCGTAAAAAGTTGCTCCTAGTGACCAAATTCTAAGAAAATTCTTAGAAATGTGGGTGTTTCCTCTTAAAATTAAAGAAAGGATCCTAGCAAAGAAAAAGGTAATTCAGAAAGCATCTTAACCCTTAAAGGGGTCTTAAGGTCCAAAATTGTTAGGAGTACGGGTGAGGACTTTAAGAGGCTTAAGAGTTTCTTTAGCAGTGGAGAAAATAGATGAAATACGAAGAGGGAGAAAAAATATGTTGCACGCAATGCATGACAGTGAGTTAATAAGATGCTGCTACACATTAGATCGTGTTTGTGACATTAGTTCTTATTAGAGACATGCTGACATCATCGACACAGCACAGAAATGCCATAGTGGAAGACATGGAAGTAATCAACAAATTAACTTCACATATTTGGCAACTGGAAAAATGCAACTAGCAGTGATGACCTGGGTATGTCACAAACAAGCAAAGTGATCACACAAACAATTACCTTTGTTCATTTTGTATCAAATACATTAAGACTTTAACAGCGTGGTAAAAATATAATAATAATAATAATAATATTATATATATATGTATATATATGTATATATATAGTGTGTGTGTGTGTGTGTGTGTTCGTTAAAACAGGAAAAAAATGCCTATAATTTCAAATTGAAGGCTTACAATAGACCCTACACTCTAAAAAAAGATGGTTCTTTGAAGGTTCTTTACATGTAGTAACAGTTCTATTTAGAACCATAGCATCCTGAAGAACCCTTTTAATGCTGAAATGGTTCTTAGAGTTAGAGTTAGGGTTCTTTATTCCCGCCCTTTTGATTTTCAAATCTGTAACTGTCAAAGCACCTTATTAGTGAGTTTCTGGAGCTGAGAGATCCAACTACAGACTGTCAACACACTCTCAACTGATGATTTCATTCTTACTTTTAAATACAAAATTACATTTAAAATTGTATTGGTTTCCAAACAAATATGTTCTTTTCTCTTCTTTTTAAATCACATGTAAGTGTGAGCAGCTCTGGCAATCCTCTTCACTACGTAAGTAACAGATCCATATTGTATCCATATTGTTTTTTTTTTTTTTAATTACTTATTTATGTTTTACTAACAGAAAAAAAGTTGTCTCATTTCTGATCTTCTGAAGTTCAGTTATCCAACAGACTGCCAACACACTCTTATCAGGTAAATATTTGTTTCTTATAATGTCTATAATGTTTTACTTTTTAAATCTTTCCTGTTTTCCAATCATGTCTTTTTCTCTTTTCAGTGTAAGAGAACATAAAAGTGACCAGCCCTGTTCAGTTAAGGATGCTTTTTAAGGATACCTCTTCACCACTTAATAAGTAACAATAATGTTTAATTTATGATTCTTTTATTGTAAATCTAAACTCAATTGTGTATTTCAGATGCTGTCACATCCTACAACCTCGACATCTGCAGAGAGAAACTGCCACTCAGTCACATCAAAACACATAATGATGAACTTACAGGCATCATAGAGGATTATGAAAATATAGTATTTCACTGGAACCTGGTCTTCATTTCACTATTTTGATTCTATTTTTACTTCTTTAAGCATTTATGTTCAATGTGAAAGGCATCTATTAATGTTTTCTTGTTATAGTGCTGTCATTTTTTGCTACCAATTCATGTCATTAATAAATAAAAAGTACCTAACTGACACATGCTGTTGTTGTTGTTGTTGTATATACACTACAAGATATTGAAATACCAGACAGAAGAGTAAAAAGCAATAAAACAGTTAATTAATACATAGTATATTCAAATAATATTAATAATTACATAAATATACTAATATTAATGAAAATAAACTAGCATTGAAAAGGTTATTTATAATAAAGTTTATATTGATAAAGTTCTATATAGCATTTTCAAAGCATGGTTCTTTATGGAACCCTATAAAAAGGCTTCTATTTAGCACCAAAAAGGGTTCTGCTATTGTTACAAGCCAAAGAACCCTTTTCTGGTACTATATAGAACCATTTTTCTTAAGAGTGTACACTTAAAAGTGCTTTTTTATTTCCTATTTGGACAACCAACCAATCACAGTCTTCAAAAGGTTGTGTCATAGGTAGCAACGGGGTCAACCCCGCCTCCTCACTAAGATAAAAGTTTTTATCTTTTCCTCGCTCAGAGTTGCTCTTAGATTGGTCCTGAATCACTTTTAAGCTAAGACTCCTACGTACAAATTTTTAGCTAAATTGGGATCTTTCTGAGAGGATTCTTAAAAGCTTTAAGAATACAGGCCCAGGTTTCAAAATTAATTCCAATCTAAAAGCAGAGGACGAAAATCACAAAGTGCACTGTCACTGTTGTGGATTCCCAAACCCTGTTAGTTTCTTTATACGCTCCCCCTCATCCTATCGTTTTATGTCGTCCCACAGGGAGGTCTCGGTCATGGAAATCCACCCCACCGCCAGCGGGACCCCACTGAAACTTTCATAAGACTTCAGATACAATAGAGATGTGAAATATTCATGACAGACATCAGAGAGACGCTCCTGTGATTCAAACAGACCGACCTCCATCAGACAGAAGCTGATCACAATCCACACAATGTGCAAAGTGAGGGATAATCAACTATTTCATCTCTGTGTCTGATTAGATGCTGACAGAATGCTAGAGATAATGTGCCAAACCGACAAAAATAACTAGTTTTTTAGCCATTTGGTCAAATACTGTGCTGCAAAGAGCAGTACTAGTTTTAACGTGTCTATAAAAGTATAAATGACCATGGAATAAGCGGTCTGCCGTGTATTAAAGGATTTTAAATGCACTTTCGCTTCTTGTCGGGTGGTCCTTAGCCTCCATGTCGTGTATTTAAAATCCATTAATGCATGGCAAACCGTTGATTATCCTTTACATATACAATACAGACTGCTGATGAAGCACAAATGCATTTCATTTCAGCTTGAAAACTCACACAAATGTCAGTCTATCTGAAGTAATGTGGAGGAATGCAGACTCACCCAGGACTCGTGGTAAAGCACAGTCAGGAGGTACATGGCATAATCGTAATTCTGCTGTCTCAGCGGGCAACTGAAAATAGACATGAGATCATTTTAATGAGGAAATACAGCCCTGCATTTCAGGCCGAATTTTTATTCGGGCCAATTTTCACATCATAGTTCAGTCTCGGGCCAGGCGTTCAAGCGCACGCAATAGGCTGAAATTTTAAAAAGAAATAAATACAATAAAATAAAATAAAATGTAGATTGTCAGGGAAAAAAAATAAATAAAAAAATATTTCCATTACCAGGCCATGAAAAAAAAAAAATAATAATAATAATAAATAAAACAATTAATTAATTAGTTAGTTTAAAAAAAATGTAGGATGGCATATATTTTAAAAAAATATGAGATTTACAATTTACCATTTACAATTTTTCAGGCCTAAAAAATAAAATAAATGAAGAGATCCGCGTTCAAGCGCACGCAATAGGCTGAAACTTAAAAATAAAATAAAATAAAATAAAATATAGAGTGGCATATACTTGAAATTTTGGTCAGGGAAAAAATAAAATAAAAAAAAATATATTTCCATTTCCACTTTTTCAGACTGTAAAAATAAATAAAGAAAAGAAAAGAAAAGAAAAAAATAAATACAAATAAAAAAACAATTAATTTATTAATTAGATCATAGAAAACAAAATGTAGGATGGCATATATATAAAAAAAAAAAAAAAAGATAAAAAAAAAGATATATATTTTTTCCATTTACAATTTTTTAGGCCTAAAAAATAAAATAAAGAAATAAAAAAGAGATCCGCGTGCAAGCACACGCAATAGGCTGAAATTTAAAAAATAAAATAAAATAAAATAAAATGTAGAGTAGCGTATACTTGAAATTTTGGTCATATACATAAATACATAAATAAATAAAAGAAAAAATTACATAAAAATAAAATAAAACATTTCATTAATTAGTTAATAGAAAAAAAAAAAATGTAGGATGGGATACACTTAAAAAAATATGCGAAAAAAAAGAGAATTTTTTTTTCTCCATTTACAGTTTTTCAGGCCTAAAAAATAAAATAAAAAAAAATAAAAATGAAATCCGCAATCAAGCACATGCAATAGGCTGAAATTTGCCGCAAAACAGTCAATGTGTCGGGGGAAATAGTAAGGAGATTTAAATTATTTATTAATAAACTAGTGTATTCTGAGTCAGTGTCGCAAAGATCCTGACTCGCAATCTCCTCTTTGACCCGCCTTTAGAGAGAAATGCATCTTTATGGATGTTTTTGTTTTCGATTTATTTTGTTAAGTAATAATTTAAAGCTTTCTATATTTTATATGTATATATATAATGTCTGTGAGGCAAGTATTCACTGAGTTTCGGTGCTCCTGTTTAAGAACGAGACGCAGAAAGCGCATCATGTTTGTGGATCAAGCTCAAGGTAAGAATTAAAACTAAACAAAACTAAACCAAACACCAATTAAAAATTAAAAACAATTCCCCTCATAAAAAAATCTGATATCATTTGTCTAAAAATAAATAAATACATAATATATATATATTTTGCTAGATTTTAATGTCTAAATAAATTAATTTATATATATATATATATATATATATATATATATATATCAATCAAATATAGATATACAAATATATCTGAAATTTTGGTAAGGAAAAAAAAAATATGTAAAAAGAATAAATCTAATACAGATTTTAATATAGATACTTATAATTTCTGTATTTATTTTGTTTACCTAAAATGTACCTAAAATATTAAGAATGTTTTCTGTTATATATTACAGCTTTTGATGATTTAAATTAAATATTTTACATTTTTAAAACTATACTTCCTGCATTGCTTTTTAGCATACACTTAAAACTTTAAGCCAACTAAATAAATAAATAAAAAAAAAAAATCTAACAAACTGTTATTAATTATAATTATAGTTAGGGATGTAACAATACCATTTTTTCAGAACTGATCCGATCCGATACAAAAAGTTCAGAGTATCTGCCGATACCGATCCAATCCGATATCAGCATAGCTTTTTTTTTTTTTAATCAATGTTGAATTTCTATACTTCTTTGTGTTGACCTGATTGTCACTCTTTTGTGTGTTAAACACAATCTATCACATATAGACAACGTCATTTTAATGAAAAATTACAAATGAAAAAATATGTAATCATAATATATGACAAAATGAAAAAAATGTATTATAAACTAGGTTAATGGATAATTTAGCATCAAAAGATACTTGAATACGTGAACTTGAATTTAATGACTCAATATTCATCTGTACCTCACATTAAACTATGGAACAGCTGCAGAACACTTGAAATATAGTGCACAAGAACTTTGTGGTGCTTTATAATGGTTTTTTGTGCCTTTCGTAGGGCTCAACAATAACAGAATAGTATACGCACAATATCGAATTTGGATCGGTGTTGTCTGACCGATCCGGCGGAAATTGTATCGGATCATGCATCCCTAATTATAGTATATATATATATATATATATATATATATATATATATATATATATATATATATAATTACATTATTATAATCCTAAAATTTTATTTATATATATATGAGGGCCTATTTTTGAGGCCTGTTCAGGGCTCTAGAGGGAAATGAGGGATAAAACAACAACGTATATCTGTATCACACACCTGTCTGTGACGATGGTGAGCGTGTCGGTGTCTTTACAGTATCGCTCTTCACTGAGTTTGATCATCTTCTTTCTGGCATGATCATCCAGATTCAAGCTGGAGAGCTTCACCTGCAAAGGACAAAAACATTAGTTAAAAAAAGCATCATAACTGATACAATAACCCTGATAGGATGATCTGAACCCTCCTTACCTACCAGATATATACAAAAATGGACATAAAATAGTTTAATTTTCATTAGTATTAAGCAAACTTTACCAAAACTTTTTTATTTCAATTAGTTGCCAAGATATTTTTCATTTTTAATTAGTCAATATACTAAAATAACAAAAACATGAAATAGCTAAAACTGAAATAAAATGAATGAAATATATACATATAAATAATAATACTTCACATAATAAAAACTGAAAATTAAAATGAAATGAGAAAAAACTCACAACTGTATACATTAATAAATAATTATAAATATTACTAAAAGCTATAATAGTATCTCAATGAAACTAAAATAACATGCATATAAAAATACTAATACAAATGACAAAACATAAAATTTCTAAAATAAACAAAAAAATAAAATAAAAACGTATAAAATAAAAACTTAAAATGTCTCAAACCTTAATAAATATTAATAAAACTATAACAGTATTTCAATGAATCTAAATTAACATAACACACATCACATCACAATTAAATAATTAAACTTAGAATCACTAAAACTTTAACAAAAATGTAAATAAAAAAATAAATAAAAAAATTATATATATATATATATATATATATATATATATATATATATATATACACACATACATAAATGTAAAAATATTAAAATCTCTAATAGTATCTCAAAAAGAAAAAGAAAACACAACAAAATAAATAAATTAAAAACTTAATAAAATAAAACATAAAATTAATAAAAACTAATAGTATCTCAATAATACTAATAACATGAAAGTAACATATACACATTACATATATATACACAAAATACATATAAAAAATTACAAACTTCAACAAAAAATTAAATTAAGACAGAAAATATGTAAAAAGAAAAAAACTATTTATTACTAAAATAAAAATACATATAAAAATACTAATACAAATGACAAAAACAACAAAATAACTAGAACTTGGAAAACAGAAAACATTAAAATGTATAAAAATATTAAAATATTAAAATGTTTTTATAGATTTTTTTTAAAAACACAATTTATTAAACAAAAACAACATTTTCTAGCAATGTGAAAATCTTAATAAAAACTATAATCGTATCTCAATCATACTAAAATTACATACATAAAAATGACAAAATAAAAAGACAAAAACACAAAATCACTAGAACTTCAATGAAAATTAAAATGGAAAAGAAAATACAAAAATAAAAACTTAAAAGTAAAATGTATAAAAAAATAAAAAACTACAATAGTATCTCAATAATACTAAAATAACAATAAGAATTTGTTTTCATAAAAACAAAATCACAAACTAATAATTTTTAATAAAACAGAAAATATAATTTTTTTAAAGCAATTTATTAGACAAAAATAACGAATAAAAATGTCAAAATATTAATAGAAACTAGAATAGTATCTCAATGGTACTAAAATAACATGCCTATAAAAACAACAAAATCGACAGAACTTCGATAATAATTAAAATGGAAACAGAAAATATTAAAATAAATATTTAAAAACTTATTAATAAAATGAAATATATATGTATATAATTATTATTTTCATGTGTGTATATATGTATATATATATATATATATATATATACATATATACACACATGAAAATAATAATTATATACATATATATATATATATATATATATTACACAAAATCACTAAAACTTTAACATATTTAAAATAAAACAGAAAATATAAACAGTTTTTATATAATTTTTTAAACAAAATTCATTAAACAAAAACAACACATTTTCTAAATATTTCAAAATATTAATAAAGATTACAATAATAACTCAGTGGCACTAAAATAACCCTGATAATAAGTTTAATTAGAGCGCAGCTTTGAGACAGACATGAAAGTGGTTATGTAGGAAAGTGTCCTAGTCTTAAATAAAGTTCATCAAAGGACGACATCCACGAGTCGCTTAATCCAAATCTTGAAAAATCATTTTCACTTCAGTTGAACTTGGCGTTCCTCCAGTCATCTGAACAGACTTTCTATTAAATCTTATTCTTCCGAACAACAAACCCTCAAAAAAGACTAACTGTTATGAACAACTCTGCTCTTTAAATCACACAAACACAAGCCAGTGTCGTCACTAAGCTCCTCAAAGAACAAAACAATAGTGCACAATGCAATATCACTTGATTTCAATGTGGTTTTCTGGTTGTTTCGGTTAAAAAAGGACGGAGGAAAGACCCTCATCCCGTCAATCTGCCCTTTGATCCCCTTCACATCAGCCCTAATCCAGCAGGATTAACGTCAGATGGCAATTCCCGCTTTTTCAGGCAGATGGTGAGAGATTTATGATAAATCACACATTTCAGATTATAAATAAACTGAGAATATATTGCAAAATCAATGAGGCCATCGCACATGTCTTCCAGTAACGGCATTACATCCATTTACTGACAGCAGTCAGTGTTTACTCAAACAAAAATGACTTTTAGTAATTATCCAGGATCATTTCATTCTCCTCTACCTTTTGTAATGTACCAAATATGTGAATAAGTGTAAACGCTGAGCCCATGATTAAGCTATTTAAACATATTCTTCTTCTTCTGAGACTAAATTTACTGACTGTATCTCCCTCCTAGAGCTTTAACTCTACAAACTCCAACTCAGCCCAGATCTTCAGACTGATCTCACTGGGTCTGCTATATCTTTTCTAACTGTTGTTATCATGCTAATCATGCTAATAACATGCTAATCATGCTAACAACATGCTAATAACTTGAGCATCATGATAACAACATGCTAATAACATGATAATCATGATAACAGCATGCTAATAACATGCTAATCATGCTAATAACTTGATCATCATAACAACATGCTAATAACATGCTAATCATGTTAATATGCTAGTAACTTGCAAATCATGCTACCAACATGCTAATCATGCTACCAACATACTAGTAACTTGTTAATCATGCTAACAACATAGTAGTAACTTGCTAATCATGTTAACATGCTAGTAACTTGCTAATCATGCTAACAACATACTAGTAACTTGCTAATCATGCTAGAAACAGGTTAATCATGTTAACAACATGCTAATAACATGCTAATCATGCTAACAACATGTTAATAACATGATAATCATGCTAACAACATGCTAATAACATACTAATGATAACAATATGTTAATAACTTGATCATCATGATAACAACATGCTAATAACCTGATAATCATGCTAACAACATGCTAGTAATATGCTAATCATGTTACCAACATACTAGTAACTTGCTAATCATGTTAACATGCTAGTAACTTGCTAATCATGCTAACAACATACTAGTAACTTGCTAATCATGCTAGAAACAGGTTAATCATGTTAACAACATGCTAATAACATGCTAATCATGCTAACAACATGTTAATAACATGATAATCATGCTAACAACATGCTAATAACATGCTAATGTTAACAATATGCTAATAACTTGATCATCATGATAACAACATGCTAATAACATGATAATCATGCTAACAACATACTAGTAACTTGCTAATCATGGTAACATGCTAGTAACTTGCTAATCATGCTAACAACATGCTAGTAATATGTTAATTATGTTACCAACATACTAGTAACTTGCTAATCATGGTAACATGCTAGTAACTTGCTAATCATGCTAACAACATACTAGTAACTTGCTAATCATGGTAACATGCTAGTAACTTGTTAATCATGCTAACAACATACTAGTAACTTGCTAATCATGGTAACATGCTAGTAACTTGCTAATCATGCTAACAACATGCTAGTAATATGCTAATTATGTTACCAACATACTAGTAACTTGCTAATCATGCTAAAAACAGGAAAATCACACTAACGTGCTAGTAACATGCTAATCATGCTAGCAACATGTTCGCAACTTGCTAATCGTGCTAAAATCATGCTAGCAACATGCCAATCATGCTAAAATCATGCTAGCAACATGTTCGCAACTTGCTAATCGTGCTAGAATCATGCTAGCAACATGCTAATCATGCTAAAATCATGCTTGCAACATGCCAATCATGCTAAAATCATGCTAGCAACATGCTAGTAACTTGCTAATCATGCTAGAAACATGTTAGTAACATGCTAATCTATCTGACCGTACGGTCTTCAAAACATTCATGCTTTAAGCTTTAAAACTACTTTAAACTTTAAACTATTTCAGACTAAAAACTATCAAATTTTTGAAAAACGTTCTGGTCAGGCTTTCTCAAGCCAACAAGCCAAACTTTTTTATCTAGTTATAAATAATTATGCTAAAAGGAGACAGCAAAAAAACAGTCAGCATAATGCCAAACTATCAGTAAACATCTGGTCCATTTTGCAGCATATTCTGTTCAAAAAACGCCTCTGCGATGAAAAGAGACCATCTAACTTTCATCAAAGAAGTAATATCTAAACACAGCTTCATAATAAAGCTCCAGAGCATCAATAAAGCCGACAGATGTACCTTCAGAGTCACTATCCTCGCGTCTGGGTTTCGCACGGACAGTCCAGCGGATACGAATTCCTTACTCTGCACCTGGATTGGGAAATGCTTCATGCATTTCTCATCTGAGTTTAGGGCAGCAGGCCACTCCGTACAGAACTCTGGACAAAGAAATGAGGGAAAACACACTTTCAAATCTCTCTCTTATTTACATCCATTTATTATCTGCATGTAATCAACTGCTGTCCAATGTTGCAAACTTTATCAATCAAAAACTCACGCTTCAGGGCCTCGCAGTGCTTCTTAATGGCAACCGGGGTTAAGTGTAAAAAGTTTGGAATCTGAAAGACATTAAAGCATGTGATTAAAAAAATAGTCCATTTCAAACATCACGTTTTTTTAAAAGAAGTCTCTTCTGCTCACTAAGCCTGCATTTAGTTGATTCAAAGTACAGCAAAAACTGTAAAATTTGGAAATAGTTTTACTATTTAAAACAACTGCTTTCTATTTAATATATTTTAAAATTGTATTTATTTCTGTGATTTCAAAGCTGAATTATTAGCATCATTACTCCAGTCTTCAGTGTCACATGATCCTTCAGAAACCATTGATTTGCTGCTCAAGAAATATATTTTTTAAACATTAAAAACTTTTGACTGGTAGTAGGGCTGTCAAACGATTAATTGCGATTAATCACATCCAAAATAAAAGTTTGTTTACATACTATATGTGTGTTTACTCTGTATATTTATTATGTACAAATAAATACACACACATACATGTATATATTTAAAAGAAATATTCACATGTATATATATTTATACCTCTATACAATTTAGATTATAAATAAATATAAATGTTTTAGATATAAATCTAAAATATGTATTTCTTAATATATACATGCATGTGTGTGTATTTATATATACATAATAAATATACACAGTACACAGAACATATAGTATGTAAATATAAACTTTTATTTTGGATGCGATTAATCGCGATTAATCGTTTGACAGCCCTAACTGGTAGTGTATATGCAACAAAAGACAATCAGAAACGGTCTGATTAGCGTCATTTAATGTTTCTTACAGTGTCTTATTTTCTAGTTCAGATGGCTTTCCATTTTTTTTAGCAATACTTTCATGTGACAGAATAAATTGAATGTCTTAAATCAAGACATTTTATTTATTTTTGTAGGTCTTCATCCTACAAAATGACCTTATAGTTATGCGCTGCCATATACATCATAATGCACAAACAGGGTTTTATGAAGGTAAATGTAAGGTTTTAAGACTTTTTGAGACCAAGTAAAAACAAATTAAGGTAGAACTTATATGGAAAAATAACATTTAAAAGTTTACAAATGACAAACAAAAATAACTTACATAGATGAACTACTAGAATATGTAAATAACTTGTACTGTATCTTAAGAACACACTGCAAAATCACATTGATTTTAGCCATATTTTTGTCTTGTTTTCCAATGCAAATGTTTAAGATTCTTAAATCAAGACTCTTCATTGAGAAAAAAAATGATCTTGTTTTCTAAGAAATATCAAAATGAAGCAATTTTATGATTAAAACAAATCTTTTAATGGATTCAGAATAATCAACTTAAAATGGAAAACAAGTTTTATACTTTATTGAAAGACAATTGTTCTTATTTTAAGCATAAACTTAAATAAAAAAAAAATATATAAAAAAAAAAAAGTGATCTCTCAATAAATGTATCAATTTAAGGATGTTTAGATTAGTATCGGAAAACAAAACAATATACTGAGGAAAAATATTCAGTTTTGTAGTGCATGAAACATTTAAAGCAATGACTTTATGAATTTAAGAATTTTTAGGCCTTAATTTAATTTGTGAACATTGTGCATCAAACAAATGTTGTTTAAAAGTCTTTAGATACCTATAGATATGCTCTGCCATGGTTTCTGACTGCTTTATGAAAGTAAATGTAGACTCTAAGACCACATAAAGAAAAATTAAGGAATAAAATACTTTAAATGTCTTGTATTAGCAACACTTCAAAGTTTAAAAATACAACTTCCAACAGATCTCCATGACTTTTTAATTCATTTTACAAAAAAAAAGACTTTGCTCTGCTTCCAACCACTAGAAAATGTAAATAACTTATGTACCTTGAGATCACACTGCAAAAAAAGTGTTCAGCAATATTTTTGTCTTGTTTTCCAATGCAAAAGATTCTTAAATCAAGACACTTGAGAACTAAAATGGTCTTGTTTTCTGAGAAATACATCAAAATGAAGCAAGTTTAGGTTTAAAACAAGAACAAATCTGCCAGCAGACTCAGAAAAATCAACTTAATTAAAATGGAAAACAAGTATACTTTATTGAAAGGCAATCGTTCTTATTTTAAGCATAAACTCAATTAATTTTGTTAAATTTATCAAAAAAAGAGGACCTTGTTCGTCTCAATAAATGTAGCAACTTAAGATGTTTAGATTAGTATTGGAAAACAAAACAATATACTGAGAAAAATCTTTAGTTTTGTAGTGCATGAAACATTTAAAGCAATGACTTTACGAATTTAAGAATTTCTGCTATGATTTAAGACCTTTTTAGGCCTTAATTTAATTTGTGAACATTGTGCATCAAACGGATGTCATTTAAAAGTCTTTAGATGCCTATAGATATGCTCTGCCATATACTGTACATCATAATGCATGAACAGGGTTTCTGACTGCTTTATGAAAGTAAATGTAGACTCTAAGACCACGTAAAGAAAAATTAAGGAATAAAATACTTCAAATGTCTTGTATTAGCAATACTTCAAAGTTTAAAAATACAACTTCCAACAGATCTCCATGACTTTTTAATTCATTTTACAAAAGAAAAAGACTTTGCTCTGCTTCCAACCACTAGAAAATGTAAATAACTTATGTACCTTGAGATCACACTGCAAAAAAAGTGTTCAGCAATATTTTTGTCTTGTTTTCCAATGCAAAAGATTCTTAAATCAAGACACTTGAGAACTAAAATGGTCTTGTTTTCTGAGAAATACATCAAAATGAAGGAAGTTTATGATTAAAACAAGAACAAATCTGCCAGCAGACTCAAACAAACCAACTTAATTAAAATGGAAAACAAGTATACTTTATTGAAAGGCAATTGTTCTTATTTTAAGCATAAACTCAATAAATTTTGTTAAATTTATCAAAAAACAAGACCTTGTCCATCTCAATAAATGTATCAATTTAAGGATGTTCAGTTTAATATTGGAAAACAAAACAATATACTGAGGAAAATATTCAGTTTTGTAGTGCTTGCAACATTTAATGCAATAACTTTATGAATTTAAGACTTTCTGCAATGATTTAAGACCTTTTTAGGTCTTAATTTGTTTAATTTGTGAACATTGTGCGTCAAACAGATGTTGTTTAAAAATCTTTAGATACGCTCTGCCATTTACTGTACACCATGCATGAACAAGGTTTTCTGATAAATACATAAAAAATGAAGCAAGTTTATGATTAAAACAAGAACAAATCTGCCAGCAGACTCAGAAAAATCAACTTAATTAAAATGGAAAGCAAGTTTTAAGCTATACTGAAGGACAATTGTTCTTATTTTAAGCATAAACTCAATTGATTTTATTAAATTGATCAAAAAACAAGACCTTGTAATATGTCTCAATAAATGTATCAATTTTAGGATGTTCAGAATTGTAATTGTATTGGAAAACAAAACAATATACTGAGGAAAATATTCAGTTTTGTAGTGCTTGCAACATTTAATGCAATGACTTTATGAATTGAAGACTTTCTGCAATGATTTAAGACCTTTTTAGAACTTCATTTGTTTAATTTGTGAACGCTGTGCATCAATAAATAAATATATATATATATATATATATATATTTTTATTTATTTTTTTTTAACGGATACCGTTTAAAAGTCTTTAGATACCTATAGATATGCTCTGCCATATACTGTACATCATAATGCATGAACAGGGTTTCTGACTGCTTTATGAAAGTAAATGTAGACTTAAAGACCAAGTAAAGAAAAATTAAGGAATAAAATATGTCTATATGGTTTCTAAATCTAAATGTCTTGTATTAGCAACACTTCAGTTTAAAAAATACAACTTCCAACAGATCTCCCTGGCTTTTTAATTCATTTTACAAAAAAAGACACTGCTCTGCTTCCAAACACTAGAATATGTAAATAACTTATGTACCTTGAGATCACACTGCAAAAAAGAGACATTTTTGTCTTTTTTCCAATGCAAATGACTAAATATTCTTAAATCAAGACACTTGAGAACTAAAATGGTCTTGTTTTCTGAGAAATACATCAAAATAAAGCAAGTTTATGATTAAAACAAGAGCACAACTTTCAATGGCTTCAGAATAATCAACTTACATAAAATGGAAAACAAGTTCTCATACTTTATTGAAACACCTTGTTCTTATTTTAAGCATAAAATCAATTACTTTTATTCAGTTTCTCAAAAAAAAACAAGACTTCATATGTTAAGTATGCATCTCAATAAATGTATCTTGATTTAAGTTTTCGATTAGTATTTGAAAACAAAACAAAAATATGAATTTAAGACTTTCTGCTCTGATGTAAGACCTTTTTAGACCCTAGTCTGTGGAATTTGTCAAAGATGTGCAACAAAAAAATAAATATATAACAAATAATTTGTTTGTTTTAATTTTTTAAGACTTTTTCACCTTTATCAGTTCAAGGTTGCCCTTCTTGGCAGGCGGTACGCCTCTCTTCACGGGATATCCCATCCGCACCGGCAAGGGAACGGCGGACGGCTTGAATGGCGCTGCGGTGGGGTAAACTGCGGTCCAGTCCTGATCCACGGACATCCGCTCTGTCCTGGGCTCCCCAGCCTGTGATACAATCAAACGTGTTTCATTATCAATAACATCATTTACCTGATTCATAAACCAGAAAGATCAGTACATAAACAAACTGTATTAGGCTTAAAGTGAGGTAAAGTGTAATAATAACCTGTCTCTTTGACCTCCGCTGACCCCGAACACCTCTCCCTGCACCCTCTGTAATCAGACATTTAATAAATGCTGAAATTCAGTACACATTCACAAAGCAACTTTAAAATAAATTAATAAAAATATAGTAGTCAACATCTGAAGAATGGGTATTGTTTTGGTTTTAGGACTTTGATGAAAGGTTTTATCCACTTCAAATGTTGACAACTGTACATTCTGAGGTAATATTATTATATATATATATATATATATATATATATATATATATATATATATATATATATATATATATATATATATATACACACAATTGTGCTCAAAAGTTTACATACCCTTTGCAGAAACTGCTAAATATTAATTATTTTAGCAAAATAAGAGGGATCATACAAAATGCATGTTATTTTTTATTTAGTACTGACCTGAATAAGATATTTCACATAAAAGACATTTACACATA
Organism: Cirrhinus molitorella; assembly: GCA_033026305.1. Taxonomy (NCBI): domain Eukaryota; kingdom Metazoa; phylum Chordata; class Actinopteri; order Cypriniformes; family Cyprinidae; genus Cirrhinus; species Cirrhinus molitorella. Next base: position 31,234,055 of record CM065141.1, on the reverse strand, counting down.
GTCCACAAGAGAAAACAATAGCTGAATTTATAAAAATGATCCTGTTCAAAAGTTTACACCCCCTTGATTCTTAATACTGTTTTGTTCCCTGAATGATCCAAAAAAAACATGCATTATTGTGGATTGAAAACGTTTGAACAGAATGGAAATGTGTACATTTTGCCTAAATATCATATTTTTTCATTTAGCACTGCCCTTCGGAAGCTACAGAAGATACTTGCATGTTTCCAAGAGGACAAAATTAGTTAAATTTACCCTGATTTTCAAATTTCAAAAGTTTTCACCCCTGGCTCTTAATGCATGTTTTTTCCTTCTGGAGCATCAGTGAGTGTTTGAACCTTCTGTAATAGTTGCATATGAGTCTCTCAGTTGTCCTCAGTGTGAAAAGATGGATCTCAAAATCATACAGTCATTGTTGGAAAGGGTTCAAATACACAAAAATGCTGGAAAACCAAAGAATTTGTGGGAGCTGAAGGATTTTTCTGAAGAGCAGACAGTTTAACTGTTCAGGACAAACAAGGGACTCATGAACAACTATCACTAAACAAAAAAAAAAAAAAAAAACAGCTGTGGAACATTCAGGGAACAACAGAGTATTAAGAACCAAGGGGATGTAAACTTTTGAACAGGGTGATTTTTATAAATTCAACTATTTTTGTCTCTTGTGGACTATATGTAAATGTCTTTTATGTGAAATATCTTATTCAGGTCAGTACTAAATAAAAAATAGCATGCATTTTGTATGATCCCTCTTATTTTGCTAAAAGAATTAACATTTTTGCAGATTCTGCAAGGGGTATGTAAACTTTTGAGCACAACTGTATATATATTATAAGAAACCATTTAGTTAAATGCAACATTCCAGACGAACAATTAACCCTTATTTGATGGTACAAAGACAGTGTCAACTGATAAAAGCATGATGCTTCAAAGTACACTAGATATTGAACGATTACCATATTTTTATACAACGGTATTTAATTACGTCAAAGAATATTTTATGTAAAACATTTAATGTAAAACTTAATTTTACTAATGTAATGGCATGTTTTCTCAAATCTGATAGTAATAATAATAATAATAACAAACATTTTTGTACCTCTCTTTAATACTGTAACTATATTAAATAACAGTTGATACGACATTTACCTTTTTCTGTCGCCACGGCGCTTGTTGAGAGGACAGAGGAGACTGAAATCCTCCTGCTGAATGAAATTAAACTAAATATTCCATTAGTATTACAGTTTATTTTGCGTAAGGAGGACAGTGCAGGGTGAGAGATGGACGCAGCCATGATGGGAAAACCTGCAGCGTGCCTACGGCGGCCCGGATGGACGCAAATAAAGCGAAGCACAAACACGGGAGTGAACACAGCGCTTGTGTGAATTAAAAACATTGGTATTCAAATTATATAAAAACAGAAATGAACCAAACCTTCTGCTTTTAATCTAAAACAACATTTAAGTGTAACTTTGAGAGGATAGAAACGAACTTTAAAGACTATAGAGCGAGTAACACTGAAACACATGTAAAAAATACGGTAGTAAACCAGTATTTACCATAGTAAACTGTAGTAAACTATTGGATATTGTAGTATTTACTACACTTTAATTTATATTTTTTAATTTATGAGCTCATAAACCGTACATTGTGTTGTAAACAGACATTTTTATAGAGTAAACTGTAGTAAATTGTTGTACACTATAGTATTATAGTATTTACTACATTTTGGTAACTTATACTACAGCATATTGTACTATTGACTATAGTGAGTTCCTAAAATACTGTAGTAAACTAGTAAACTATAGTAGGCTATGTAGTATATTATAGTATTTACTACATTTTGTTAATTTATACTGCAGCATACTGTATTGACTATAGTGAGTTAATAAACTGTAATAAATACTGTTGTTGCAAATTGTAGTATTTACTATAGTTAACTGTACACTGCAAAAAAATAAATAAATAAAATAAAAAAATGTTTTTCTTACTATTTTTTTGTCTTGTTTCCAGCCAAAGTATCTAAAACTTCTTAAATCAATATGTTATAGTACACTGCACTGTAAAAAACAATTTGTTACCTGGCTGCCTTAAAATTTTAAGTTCAGTCAACTCAAAAAAAAGCGTAGTCAGCGTGAAAAGTTACGCTTTACAAAGTGACAACTTAGATATTTGAGTTGATGCAACTTAAAATTTTAGGGCAGCGGAGTAACAAACACAGCTGTTAAGTTTAACAGTTTTTTTTTGTTTTGTTTAGTCAACTCGAATATCTAAGTTGTCACTAAATTCAATTTAACATTTCAACTTGAATGAACTTATTTGAGTTGACTGAACTTAAAATTTTAAGTTGACTCAATAACATTGTGTTTTGTTTTTTACAGTGATTTTATTTTTTATTTTTTTTTTGACTTGTTTCCAGACAAATTATCTAAAAAATTTTAAATCAAGAAGGGTTTTCTAGACTAGTAAAGTCTAAAGTCTTTTAGTCTTGTTTTCAGAAAAAAAATATTAAAATTAAGTGAGTTTTTGCTTGAAACAAGCAACATAATCTGTCAGTGGGGTAAGCAAAATAATCTAGTTTTTTTGCTTGAAATAAGATTGTTTCAAGCAAAAACTCAGTTAATTTTGACTCTTTTTCTGAAAACAAGACAATAATTTTTACTTGTCTAGAAAATCCTTCTTGATTTATGAATTTTTAAATATTTTGGCTGGAAACAAGACAAAAAATCTAAGTAAGAAAAGCATTTTTTATAGTGTATTTACTACATTTTGTTAATTTATACTGCAGAATACTGTATTGACAATAGTGAGTTAATAAACTGTAATAAATACTGTTGTAAACTGTAGTATTTACTATAGTTAACTGTACACTGCAAAAAAAAAAAAAAATAATAATAATAAAAATAAAAAAATGCTTTTCTTACTTAGACTTTTTTTGTCTTGTTTCCAGCCAAAGTACTAAAACTTCTTAAATCAGGAAGGGTTTTCTAGACGAGTAAAAATTATTGTCTTGTTTTCAGAAAAAAATATTAAAATTAAGTGAAACAAGCTAAATAAAATGGGGTAAACAAAATAATCTAGCTTTCTGCTTGTAATAAGATTATTTTGCTTACCCCATTGGTAGATTATTTTGCTTGTTTTAAGCAAAAACTCATTTAATTTTGACTTTTTTTTCTGAAAACAAGACAATTTCTTCTTGATTTAAGAATTTTTAGATATTTCGTCTGGAAACAAGACAAAAAAATCTAAGTAAGAAAAGTATTTTTTTTTTTTTTTTTACAGTGTATTTACTACATTTTGTTAATTTATACTGCAGAATACTGTATTGACTATAGTGAGTTCATAAATTGTAGTATACTGTAGTAACTTTGTTATACGTTTTTACTATAGTAAACTAATAATACTGTAGTATACTGTAGAATATTCTAGTATATACTAGACTTTAATAATGCATACTGTATCATAATGCAGTATTAACTACAGTGATAATAAGAGTTAACGCGTTACTATACACGATTATAAATAACTTCGATTATTTTTATATTTTATATAAATATTATTATTATTATTATTATTAGCGAAATATTATTTTTATTCCCAGAGAATATGGCGTAATCCTCTTTACATGTGTCAGTGGCGAAAACGTTTGGATTTGTAGACGCTTATGACAGATATTTTAAAAGCGTCGTCCGTGAACCCGCCTTGACAGACGTCGGTGACGCGCGTCAGGTGTGCGCGCGCTCTCAGCATCCCTCCACATGTGTTTCACTCACAGCAGCATCACAGACAGACAACTGAAGCACATCTCCTCATCTCTGCAGTTAAAGCGTTTACTTCAGATAATGATGAAGAAGAAGTGAAGAAGCGCAGTTCTACACGAGAGACATCGGGAGTCCTGCTGGAGAGGTAGCCTATTGTTGCTTTAAAAAGTTCATTTATTTAATTTTATAAAGTGATGTCGTCCATTGATGACAGATGTGTATAGCCTTGACGTGTGTATGAATAGGAAAAGGGTATTTTTGACATTTCACAGTTAAAATTCGTGTGTAGTGTTGATATGAAGACAAATACGAGCTAGATGTTTATTATTGTGGCTAAAATACCGACAAAAGGCGTTTATTGGCAAATAAAAGGGTGTATTTCTGTTTTAAACTGAGCATAAACATTATTTTTTAACCTTTTCTGAGCTGTACGTTTCCTATTTACAAAATATGCAAAGCAATGCATGATGTATGAAAACTTAACGTTTATGGCACATGACATATCAATAAATAATACTTGTATTAGCATGTAATCAGTCTTTTTTTTATTTTTACGTTAAACTAAGACATTTTTAACATCAAAAGTTGTACATGAACAATGAACAATAGTATATTTATAAAATTATCAAAAATAAATGCCGCAAAGACATATTATTGTTATTTATGATACAAAATGTTAACTGTTACTGTAAAAATCTGTAAAGTCTAGTCTAACTATAATAGTGATTTGAAAATTAAATGCAGAAATAAATTTGTTGCATAAATAATATAAAGATTTATATGCCTTTATATATACTGTAAACTCACATGTTATAAAAATGTGTGTTTGGTAAATAATATAATGAGAATATACTTTTATACACTCTATAAATATATATATATATATATATATATATATATATATATATATATATATATATATATATATAACTATATATACAGTCAAACCAAATATTATTCAGACACTAGATATATTTTTTGATTTTTCCTACTAGTGGGTGCAGGACACTATAGTTCATTTATGTAAATGAGGATAGCAATATAAAATAAACAGTGACATATTATACCCAAATGTGACCCTGGACCACAAAACCAGTCACAAGTGTTTCATAATTTACATTTACATTTGTACATCATCTGAAAGTTGAATAAATAAGCTTTCCATTGATGTATTTGTTAGGATAGGGTAATATTTGGCCAAGATACAACTATTTGAAAAAAAAAAAAAAAAAAAAAAAAAAAATTGAGAAAATCACCTTTAAAGTTGTCCAAATGAAGTTCTTAGCAATGCATATTACTAATCAAAAAATAAGTTTTGATATATTTACGGTAGGAAATTTACAAAATATCTTCATGGAACATGATCTTTACTTAATATCCTAATGATTTTTGTCATGAAAGATCATAAAAAATCAATAATTTTGACCCATACAATGTATTTTTGACTATTGTTACAAATATACCCCAGCGACTTAAGACTGGGTTTGTGCTCCAGGGTCACAAATAGTCTTCATACAGTGGACTACCAGTAAGATTGATGAAACTTTGACCTATTTTTTTTCATAATGTAAATTAAGAAATTGATAAAGAATTATTATAAGAAATAATTTTGCACCTATTTAATCCCATTAGTTTTGATTTGGTAACTTGAAGAGTGACTGGTTTCATTCATTTGCTGCATTTGTGCTTCATGCGCATGAATGATCGTGAGTGTGTTTATCTCTCTGTCCACTAAATCCTCTCAACACACTTTGTCTGAGAGTGGTTTCTATCTCTTGACATTGTGATCTGCAGCTTAAAGCGTCTGAAACTGTATCTGCGAGCGGTCAGCGCTGTAGTGGTGGGTTCTGTCAGCGGCTCTGCCACTGTGACTGACAGACATGGCAGAGAGGATGGCAGGCTCCTGTTTCGACTTGTCTGCACTCACAAAGCGTTTTTCCAGTGGCTTTGTGTGTCCATCCACTGGTCATCTCATGATGGATTGGAGATCTCATGATTTCTCTTGAGGGGGAAAGACTGACCTCATTAATGAGGGTGTTTTTCTCCGTGACTGAGGCAGACTTCAGTGAAATCACAATCAGACTGAAGTGATCAGTTATTCAGCACATGCTTAGTAGAGTTTTTGCTCTGTTTGAGAAGAAACAAGTGTTTCATTTTGAGAGGTGTTTTAGCAAAGAAGTACATTTATTTGATCTAAAATATGGTGAAAATCAGTAATATTGTGAAGTATTATTACAATTGCAAAATATAGCTGCAAGCAGCAATTAGCACTAGGCAAGGGAAGCATCAGACAAACGGCAGCAATGAGTAATTAAAGCCATTTTAAGGTGATTCTAGTCAAAATGCAGCCACTAGTAATATTATTTAATTGGTTATCACTTTTGACCACAAGGTGGCACTGTCTCAAAACGTTTTGAGCACTTTCAGCTCATGATTTTGATGGTACATATAAAGTTTTGTAATGGTACACCAATACATTGGTAAAAATGTAGCATTTTATATTATAATACTCTATTGTAGTCAATGGCAATTTCATGTTTTGTTCAATTGTAGCGCCATCAAGAGGCACAATCCCAAAAAAACTTTATGTGTCCTTAGAGTGTGGCCATACATATGTGTGCCAAATTTGCTGAAAATATCTCATTTTGTTTTGGTGTTATAGACATTTTTATATATAAATTCCATTGTATTTTTTTTCTAAATTACGTTTTTCCATTTTCATTTTTCTGGATTTCGTTTTTTTCTGTTTCCATTTTTCTGGACTCCTTTTTCATGGTTAAATAAAATCTTATTAATCAAAAAAGTATGTCTAATGAATTAAAATCATGAAACTTTTTATCAATTTAACATCAATTTATTAAAGGTTTAACAAAAATGACATGTTCAGGGCCCTATGAAACATTGCAATTTATTGTATTTTATGTATTTATGTCCTCATTTATTGAGATGGCAGATGCTGAAATCACTGCAAGCATCATGCATTCGTCGTATTTGTAGTAAACAAAACCCGCGCTTTTGCGCCATTCATAAACACAGAGACACGCGGAACATCCAGGGTTCATATTTAAATAGTCTTTTTGCGCCTTAATATTTACACATATTAGTTCATATCGCAATTTGATTTAATTTGCTAAAATACTTTTGATGAATTCTTTCAAACTTTGACAAATTCCATGACATTCCACGTAAATAATACATTCCTTTTTTTATGACTGGATTCCGCGATTCTGTCCGCGTTTTCCGCATTGCGGAAATCATAGGGCCCTATATGAGAAGAGAAAAAATAACCGATGGCTGACTTTGTTTGCATTTTTTTGCCACATACTATCAACATTTTGGCAACTGGGCATTATCCTTTAGCCAGCACACTATGTTTTCAAATTTCCTACGGTGGTTTTGTGTCGATCGGAGTAACGGTTTCTAAGATATTGGCAAATGTTTTTTAAGCGCTAAAATGCAACGTTGCACAAACCATAAGACAAAACCTGGCATGTTTGGTATGACTGGACTCCTGTAAAAATAAGTAGACCACACCCAAAGTTACAAGTATGCAAATATTTGATTTTATCACTAGGTGGTGCTGGCTTTAATCTTCTCAGGCTCCTTCAGGGCATTGTTCTGATGACCTATACCAAGTTTTGTACTGATATGTCAATGTGTTCTAAAAATATAGCATTTGACTACAAGATTCAAAATGGCAGATGCCCCAAAATGGCTGACATGGAAACATTTTGTTTTATTTGACTGGGCATGATGCACTGAATCTAAAGAGACCAGATTTGTGATTTTTGGCCAAACCATTCAGAAGTTATAAGCTAAAAAGCAATTTTCATATCTCCTGACCAATAGGTGGCACTGTGCCAAAACACTGCAGATAGCCTCAGGTCATGCTTGTTATAACACACACCAAGTTTGGTCTCAATATGCCAAACCTTTGCAGAGATATAGCCTCACATCCATTTTTGCGTGTTTTTTGTAGAATTTGTTTGCACGTTATTTGACTAATCAACTTGAATTCCATAACTTTTTGCCAGCATGGTCTGAAGATGATCTGAACCAATTTTGGTGAAATTCAGACAAACCATCTATGACGAGTTCGAAAAAGTAGGTTTTTCAAACAATTAAAAATAGAAAAAAAAAAACTAAACCTTATGATTTTTGAGTTGTGGTGTGAATTCGACTTGGCATGAGCCAAGGATTCAGAGGAAAAATGTGCCTTACGGTTCAAAAGTTAGCATAAACATGAGTGAAACTTTGGACAAGTGGTGGCGCTAGAGAGTTTGAGTTAGAGACTCCAAATTTGCTATGGTGAGTGTTCATACTGTCATCTATCAGTGTGCCAAATTACACAACTTTCCTGCAAGCGGCTTATGGGCTGCAATAGACTCGAGCAGAATGTGTTCATAAAGCATTTGACTACAAGATTAAAAATGGCCGATGCCCCAAAATGGCTGACATTAAAAAAAAATTGTTTTATTTGACTGGGCATGATGCACTGAATCTAAAGAGACCAGATTTGTGATTTCTGGCCAAACCATTCAGAAGTTATAAGCTAAAAAACTATTTTCCGTATCTCCTGACCACTAGGTGGCACTGTGCCAAAACACTGCAGATAGCCTCAGGTCATGCTTGTTATAACACACACCAAGTTTGGTCTCAATATGCCAAAGCTTTACAGAGATATTGCCTCACATCCATTTTTGCGTGTTTTTCATAGAATTTGTTTGCATGTTATTCGAGAACGCTTTGACTAATCAACTTGAATTCCATAACTTTTTGCCAGCATGGTCTGAAAATGATCTGAACCAATTTTGGTGAAATTCAGACAAACCATCTAGGAGGAGTATGAAAAAGTAGGTTTTTCAAACGATTAAAAATAGAAAAAAAAAAAAAACGAAACCTTATGATTTTTGAATTGTGGTGTGAATTCGACTTGGCATGAGCCAAGGATTCAGAGGAAAAATGTGCCTTACGGTTCAAAAGTTAGCATAAACATGAGTGAAAATCTGGACAAGTGGTGGCGCTAGAGAGTTTGAGTTAGAGACTCCAAATTTGCTATGGTGAGTGTTCATACTGTCATCTATCAGTGTGCCAAATTTCATAACTTTCCTGCAAGCGGCTTATGGGCTGCAATAGACTCGAGCAGAAGAAGAAGAAGATAAATTCTAACAGATACAATAGGTGCCTTCACCCCCTGGTGCTTGGCCCCTAATAAGTGCATCAGAAATCATTCTAATTTGCTGATTTGCTGCTCAAGAAACATTTTTATTATAAGTGGGTGGCTTTTCAGTACTGTTAAACATGATCTCATGGCGCATGTGGCTGTCAGAGGAGGGTTATGGATGCGTCTGGTGATCTTCAGTGCATCCTCATGCAATATTAACCTGTCTGAGATTGTCTGAGCTGCTCCTTATTTTGTGTCGATTGGATCTAAGATATTGGCAAATGTTTTTTAAGCGCTAAAATGCAACATTGCACAAACCATAAGGCAAAACCTGGCATGTTTGGTATCCCTGGACTCGGCAAGGATCCAGGAGTCTAAAAAGGTGACTCCCGTGAAAATAAGTCGACCACACCCAAAGTTATAAGCATGCAAATATTTGATTTTACCTCTAGGTGGCACTGGCTCAAAACTTCTCAGGCTCCTTCAGGGCATTTGTAAAATATAGCATTTTACTGCAAAATGTAAAATGTCTGACGCCCAAAATGGCTGACATGGAAAAATTTTATTTTATTCGAAATTGAAAAACTATTTTTCGTATCTCCTGACCACTAGGTGGCACTGTGCTGAAACACTGCAGGTAGCCTCAGGTCAGGCTTGTTATAATCAGAGCATGTGAGCGAAGCGGAGCGGCGTGACTCAGCACTCCGCTCTGGGGGCGTGCGCTCCGCTCAGTCGCTCATGGCCAAAGCAAAACGCTCCGCTAATGTTCCGCTCACGCTCACCGGTAAACCAAATCCCGCTCAGATCCCGCTCTGACATAAAATTTCTCTAGTAGGCCTATTGTTTACTGTTTGTACCGAAATTCTTGGATAATTGTCTAAAATTAAGCATGCATGTTTCAGAGCAAAATTCTTACATTCTTCTTAATTGTATTAATTAAAATGTAGGCTATTAAATACACGAATAACCTTAGCAAACCTACCTAAAATGCAAAAACTTGTATTTGATTTTCGTTAACTTTATTTCCGTGAATAGCTGCCGTTGTTGTGTAATAGAACATTTAAAACACAAACGGACACACATGAGATGAACTGTGCGCAGATCTTTACAAAATTCACCTCTATTATAAAGCCTGTTAAAGTAAACACACGGACACGGGGAACTGGGGACAATGGAGAGGGAAAAAATTGTTTATCTCCCTTTGGCCTTTTGCAGTTTTTTTTTGTAAAGAACAAATCTGCGTGCGTTATATTAGATTATAAATTACTGATGCATATAGCCTATCTAGCCTACATTCTGTAGCCTAGGTCTACCTATTATTTATTAATTTTAAGCAATAATTATTTTAATAAGTAGGCCTAATTACGAAATATATCCTAATAATTCGTTCCAAAATTTAAGCCAAATCTAGGGAAGGAACGAATTAACGAACGAATGAATTCGTGGCAGGCTGGTAGCTAAGCCTAAACAAGAGAACGAATGCTTAATTCGTGGCCATAATTTAGACTAAACGAAAAAATGAATTTAATTCGCATAAAAACTGAACTGCTCTAAATTCGTGGCCGTGATTTTGTCTGCATGCCGTGATGATCGGGGCTCCGTACGACCGAATATAACCTTAGCCTACACCATGTTTGCGTAGTACTTTACACTTATGTATAAGGCTTGCAAGTTCGTTGAAACAATATCTGAACTCCATAACTGCTCTACTGTTCTCGATCTCTACAGCTTATCGATCGCGAACAAGTAAATCACCAAAGGGTATTCTGGGTTGAGCGAGCGGCGCTGAGCGTATTGAGCGAGCGGAGCGGAAACTTCAGAAAGGCGCTCTGCGCTCTTAAGGAAATATTACCGCTCCGCTCCCCACTCCGCTCACGCTCCGCTCCGCTCACATGCTCTGGTTATAATACACACCAAGTTTGGTCTCAATACGCAAAACCATTGCAGAGATATAGCCTCACATCCATTTTTGTGTACTTTTCGTAGAATTCGTTCGCACATTATTTGAGAACGGTTTGACTAATCAACTTTAGATTTAGATTATCTGAACCAATTTTGGAGTAAATCAGAAAAGTAGGTTTTTCAAACAATTAAACAACCTTACGATTTTTTAATTTTGGTGTGAATTCGACTCAGCATGAGCCAAGGAGTCCGAGAAAAATTTGCCTTACGGTTCAAAAGTTATTAGCATAAACATGAGTGAAATTTTGGACAAGTGGTGGCGCTAGAGAGTTTGAGTTAGAGACTCCAAATTTCAATTTCAAATGTGAGTGTTGACACTGTTCTCTATCAGTGTGCCAAATTACACAACTTTCCCACGAGCGGTTCAATGGGCTGCCATAGACTCAAGAGCGGAAGAAGAAGAAGAAGAAGAAGCAACAGAATAATAATAAGATGAATTCTAACAGACACAAAAGGTGCTTGGCCCCTAATAAGTGCATCACTACTCCAGTCTTCAGTGTCATGTGATCCTTCAGAAATCATTGTAATTTGCTAATTAGCTGCTCAAGAAGCATTTCTTATTATAAGTGGGTGGCTTTTCAGTACTGTTAAACATGATCTCATGGCGCATGTGGCTGTCAGAGGAGGGTTATGGATGCGTCTGGTGATCTTCAGTGCATCCTCATGCAATATTAAGCTGTCTGAGATTGTCTGAGCTGCTCCTTATTTAAACCTGCAGACTTGGAGCACGTCATGACACCCCATGAGTTAATATGTGCTGTGACTTCCCAGCAACTGGTGATCAATCAAACGCAACCCAATACACAAGATGACCTATATTACCAAGCGCTTTAAGGCATTTAAGCGCATAGGCAAAAAGACATTATGTAGCAAGCGCTTTTTTGCAAATACAGGTAATTTACCATAGAAATATTGTGTTTGTAAGGTTTATGACTGTTATAGTGCCAGCTGTTGTTTGATCCCACTTTGCATGCTTGTTTAAAATCACTTGTCGCATGTGCTCACCAGGTTTCATGAGCGCTAAAATGCAACATTGCACAAACCATAAGGCAAAACCTGGCATGTTTGGTATCCCTGGACTCGGCAAGGATTCAGGAGTCTAAAAAGGTGACTCCCGTGAAAATAAGTCAACCACACCCAAAGTTATAAACATGCAAATATTTGATTTTACCTCTAGGTGGCACTGGCTCAAAACTTCTCAGGCTCCTTCAGGGCATTCGTAAAATATAGCATTTTACTGCAAAATGTAAAATGTCTGACGCCCAAAATGGCTGACATGGAAAAATTTTATTTTATTCGAAATTGAAAAACTATTTTTCGTATCTCCTGACCACTAGGTGGCACTGTGCTGAAACACTGCAGGTAGCCTCAGGTCAGGCTTGTTATAACACACACCAAGTTTGGTCTCAATACGCAAAACCACTTGTTTAAAATCACTTGTCGCATGTGCTCACCAGGTTTCATGAAGTTTTGAGTTGTCCTTTAGGCTTTATAGGATTTGGGGTAAATTCTCAAAAGGGTAAATTTCAAAATTTCAACAGAGTCCAGAGAATTGTACTGCAGTGTATCTTTTCAGATTGAGCCAAAAACCTAGGACTAGTTTGCAAAAGTATTTTTTTTTACATCTTCTCAATCATTTAACAAAGAATTTGATTGACAGCAGTTGTCCAGAACAAGGAGCACAATCGTTTACACCCTTGAAAAATCGGCCCCAGTGGCCGATTTATTTCAGATTTCTCACAGACCTTTGGGGCCATGAGTTTCAGTCCAATCGGCCTCCGTTAACCATGTCTAATATGTGAAAAATTTGTTGGCCAATGGCGGCAATGTTTTTTTTGAGATATGCTAATGTGCTTTTAGACACCTGTGGCACTTTGGTCCAAGGCTGTGCACAGTGATTTTCATGTTGATAGGACAAATGGTTGCATAGGTATAGCCATTTTTATAATATTTTTTACCTCAGATTGAGCTCTTACATCAGTGTTCTGAGTTTGGCGAAGATATCTCATTTTGTTCAGGAGTTTTGGCATCCCTTTGTGATGGAGAGTCGAAAGTTAGACTAGTCTTTTGATAATTAATGATATTTCCTCTTCAGAGAATCTTTCTGCACTGCATGGTTTGGTTCCAATCGGTGAAAAACCAAGCACTAGTTTCCAAATGTTTGTAAAAAAGCCACAATACCCAAAAAAATCAAATCTGAGGCATGCGTTTTGTTCAGCGTGAGCCAAGGATTCCAATGACATAAGACACTTGAGTTATGAGCAATTTCACACTTTTGATCGCTGTAGCGCCCCCCTCAGACCAATTGGGGCAAGCATTGTTGACGTTGTTGGTGGAGTGAGTACTACCATCCCTCCAAGTTTCAATTCTCTATGACTTACGGTTTGATTTGCATGATCAGTGAAAATAACAAGGCTGTATATGATCTTAAAACGTGAAACCAAAAACTAAAATATGCTAAAAAGGTACTCACCCTCACGGCATTCAAGATGTGGATGAGCTTGTTTCTTCATCAGATTTGGAGAAATTGAGCATTGCCTCACCAATGGATCACCAATGGATGTGAATGGGTGCCGTCAGAATGAAAGTCCAAAAAGCTAATAAAACCATCACAATAATCCACACCACACCAGTCCGTCAATTAATGTCTTGTGAAGTGGAAAGCTGTGTGTTTTGTAAGAAACACATCCATCAAGATGTTTTTAACTTCAAACCTCACTTTCAGCTAAAACATATGATATAGGTAAGCAACATCACATGACCAAGCCCCATTACGATTGCAAATGTGACATTGATTTTATACAACAGCAGTTCAATAAACTGTTAGTTAATATTAACTGACTTACATTTTAGACACATCATTGACCATTTTTCTAACAAAAACAGTTCCAAGCAAAGCCACAGCAGAACAGTCACGAATCTCAGAGCAACACACAGCTTTGTTTCGCTACTGAATGATTCAGCATTTTTAATGAATCGGATGAGTCAATGATTCAGTGAGCCATTCATAAAGACTGCTTTATTTATTGAATGAAGGAGCCGTTTGAATGAACTGGTTGAATTTGTCTATGGTTGAATCCGTGACTCACTCATTAAGACAGTGACTTACCGCCACCTACTGGTGGTTCGCTTTCATATTAAAAAAAAAATATTGCATTATCAGCATTTCAGATTTATATGTAAAAAAAAAGTAAAGCATTAATCTTATAACATTATTTATGCATTTGCAATTTTACTGTATAAATGCATTTTTGCAACCTCTTATCTCCGTTAAACAGTCTGAGTAAATACATTTAAATGGCACTTTCGATGCAGGTTTAGTTTTTCCTCTGCAGTGGAAAGATGAAATTTGTTGATACTGATTTAATATGAATGGTAACAACCATTCAGATTCTAATTATTCTAACTGAATGTATTGATAAAATGTAATAATTTGACGTAAATGATGACGTGTACATTTAGTAAGATTAGGGAAATATTGCCCTTCATAAAGTTAAAAAGTGTCCTAGAAATCAGTTTAAGGCAAATATCACAAATATGCTGATTAAACTAAGACCTCATAGAGCATTGATGAGACTAATGCTTCAGAATGGATTACATTTACGCCAAAGGAAAAAAATTTACATTACATTTTACATTTTACATACATTTTTTACACAGACAAGTGAATGACTTATTTACTAGTCCGAAGGACAAGTGCATGTCAAAGCTTAAGTAAAGTTAAGCTTTAGTAAAAAGTCGTCTTGTCTGAATCAGGAGAGAAATCTGCACAGATTAAGCACTGTTTACAAGCCAAAATGGTCCAAAACAGCTCTAAACGAACATGTGGGTGGAGTTTGCTGTGAGAGACAACAGGAGATGCACTTTTTCACAGCGGCCTAAAAAACTTGATGAAAGTTAAAAACATCTTAATGATGGATTTGTTTTTTACAAACACACAGCTTTTGGCTTCTTATGACGTTAAAGGATTAGTTCACTTCCAGAACAAACCCCCTTGTCATCCAAGATGTTCGTGTCTTTCTTGTTGTAAAGAAATGTTTGAGGAAAACATTTCAGGATTTCCATCCACATAATGGGCTTCTGTGGTGTCTGCGGGTTTAAACTTCTAAAATGCAGTTTAAATGCAGCTTCAAAGTCTCTTCTCTAAATGATCCTAGCCGAGAAAGAACGGTCTTATCCAGCGAAGCGATTCGTTTGTTTTCGCCCTTTACAAAAAAGGTTTAAAAAGTGATGAAACATTACACAGAGTACGCATGCACATCACAGAGCTAGACAAGACACGCATTTGTGGTTAAAAAGTGTAGAAATGTACTTTTTTTTTTAAATGGCTGATCGATTTGCTAGATAAGACCCTTATACCAGGCTGGGATCGTTTAGAGCTCTTTGAAGCTGCATTTAAACTGCATTTTGGAAGTTCAAACTCTCAGACACCAGTCTGAAAACTGAAATGTTTTCCTCAAAAAACATAATTTCTTTACGACTGACGAAAAAAAGGCATGCACATCTTGCATGACTAGGGGATGAGTACATTATCTGTAAATTTTTGTTCTGGAAGTCACCTACTCCTTTAACTGATGGACTGGAGTGCTTTGGATTACTTGTGGATTTTTGCGATGTTTTTATCAGCTGTTTGGGCTCTCATTCTGACGGCACCCATTCACATCCATTAGTGAGCAAGTGATGGAATGCTACATTTCTCCAAATTTGATAAAGAAACAAACTCATTTACAACTTTGATGGCTTGAGCAGTGTTTCCCACAGGATTTTGTGAGACTTCAGTGGGGCCCCTCTCGGGGGGTTTGTGGGCATGTCCCCCCCAGAAAATTGTATACATTTTTAAAGAAAATTTGATACATCTTAAAGTTAAATTTATTTATCTGGTACACTTTGAGAGTTCAAAATGAAGAGCTCCAACATAGGTTCAGTGTGCAAAGCTGGTGAATTGACTTGTATTTAAAGTTTCAAGGAAACTGGATCCTCTTTTTTAGTTGTAATATAGTGTCTCAGTCTAAATTACACTCACACTGGTGAATTTGGAAGACAAACTAATTAGAATATAATAATTTTTATTTTCTATTATTATTCCAATGACAGCAATAGCTATATATTGTAAAACAATTTCAATGTAAACAAAAAAAAGTAAATTAATTAGTAATAAGTAAGCAAAATAAATGAAATAAAATTTCTATACTTGCAAGCAGGGCCTAAAACTACCTTTTTTGCCACATTTGCCAATGGCTGGTGACCTGAGAAAATTTACCAAACATTAATATTTTTTTCCTGGCCATGAAACTGTTTTTGCAGTTGCTGCTACTACAAACATATTTAATAATGGACCAAAAAAAACCACTGCATTTTAATCAAACAAAAATGAAACACACATGAAGCATGAGCAGTTTTTTTCATTTCAGTATGATTGTATCTATTCAACATCTGAAGCAAAAGCAAAAGATCTGACTTGATTTTAGCTTTGTGAAATAATGCTAAAAACCTTCATAAAACAAAAATGGCAGACTCGCTCTCTGACAGCAGGTGGCTCTTATGGAACCAAGGGGAAAAATGCAATCAAAACTTCTCAGAAAACAGTTCTTCCAATAAACAGTGAGCTTGCTCTGGCTGTACTGTATTTTCTTTGTCAGTCTCTGTTCATTTTAGAGTTAAACCTGTTAGCTTTTATTTTTAAATTTGTTTTATTCTTTCAGTTGAAAACAGGTTTACAAACGCATCTCATTACAAATCTAATGAAATACTACAAACATCTGCACATTAAAATTGTGAAAATTATGCTAATGTGGAAACAAGACGCGGCAAACAGCAGATCACGAGCTGATCGCCTGAATGAACTGCATGCTTCACTTTAAAACCAGCAGCGCAAATGGACTTAATGAGGGGATAAAGCCATAATTATGCTTAGTTCGTTTGACGGACACTTTGCCAAAGGGATGGCACGAAACACAATGCTAAAGACATTTAAAAGTATAAATATATTTTCGGTTTATTATGAAACTGTGGCAGGGCAAATTAGACCAGTGGTCGGGAACCTGTGGCTCTTTGACAAAAATGACGTGGTTCGCCAGCTGTCTCCCTTCACTAACATTACAGTAAAAAAAACTAGAAATCAGTTACCTGCAGAAAATAAAAGTGTGTTTTCTTTGTTGTACAGCGAATCAAAGTTAACAAAGAGTCCGTTTACAATAATATTGTGTTGTTCTGACCAATGCGCGTATGCGGTGCTGTGTTCAAGCGGCACAATACCTTGAGTGCGCAGATTTAAGCAACAACCGCAACAACCATGAGTGGTGGCAAAAAGAAAACATTCAGAGGAGAATTGAACATCAAGTTTCAAAATGAGTGGACAGAAACATTTGCTTTTATTGAAAGCTATGTGCTCTGCTCTGTCTGGTTTGCTCAGATCTATTGTCGTCGCAAAACTGATTTAAACCCGATCTTCATTTCCTGCATTATATTTAAATTTAAAGGAGATCATATCAAGGAAAGCAACAGATAAGCGGCGCATTGTATTAATTATCAGCTAATTTCAAGATGAAAGACCGCAAGAGGAGAGAGCGCGGCATCCGCGCTGCAAAGATAAGTTTGACTCACTACTTTTAATAAAGATGATTGTGTGTTGAGCACCTGCGTCCCGTGAACCGTACCCAAGTCTGGTTAAAAAGGGTGGTCTGGTCATTGAAACCCATTAAAACTGTGATTTTTAATCCTAGGACCATTTAACTATAAAAAGATGCAAAATTGAACTCGGGTTCAGACCAGGCAATTAAACCAAGTGTGATAGCACCCAACTTTCAGTTTCATTTGTAGCAGTTTCCGTGTCGGCGTTCTGAAGAGATACTCAGCAACTCATCCGCTGCGATATTTGTTGCATTAGAGCTGTCATATCTGACTATATCATGCCATACAGCCTATAAAACGCTCTCACGCATTTTTCGGTGGAATAAAATTTGCATATGTGGTTTCAACAACCAGATGCAGTTTCGTCTGGGATGCGGCCCAGACTACAGTTGAAGACAAAATTATTAGCCCCCCTGTGAAATTTTACTTTTTTTTTTTTTAGAATATTTCCCAAGTGATGTTTAACAGAGCAAGAGAATGTTTTCACATTATTTCCTATTTTTTTTTCTTCTAGAAATTTCTAGATTTCTTATAGTTGAAATATAATAAAATAATTAAAAAATCAATAAATAAAAAACTGCTAAGGTCAATATTATTAGCCCCCTTAAGAAATGATTAGTTTGATTAGCTATAGAACAAACCACTGTTGTCCAATGACTTGCCAAATTAACCTAATTTGCCTGATTAACTTAATTAAGCCTTTAAATTGCTCTTTAAGCGGAGGATTAGTATCTTGCCAAACAACTAGTGAAATAATATGCACTGTCATCATGACAAAGACAAAAGAAATGAGTTTGGACTTGAGAGAGAGAATTGTTAATGCTCATAAAGATGGAGAAGGATACACACGTTTATCAAAGCATTTTCAAGTGTCAAGAACTGCAGTGAGATGCATTATCAAGAAGTTTAAAGAGACCAACACAGTGGAGAACAAGACGGGCAGAGGCAGGAAGCCAAAGATTTCAAAAACTTTGGAAAGAAAACTAGTGATAGAGGCTTCTAAAGACCCAAGAACAACTGCCAAGACACTAGTGAATGACCTAGACAAGTCTGGAATTGATGTCTCAACGAAGACAGTCACTAGAGCCCTGCACAGGAATGAACTGCAGAAAGACTCCACTTCTGAAGAAGAGACACCTCCAAGCGAGAATGAAGTTTGCTAAGGACAACCTGGGGGAATGTGATGCATACTGGAAACATGTCCTTTGCTCAGATGAGACAAAACTAGAGCTTTTTGGCCATCGAGATGTTGCCTATGTTTGGAGAAAGAAGGGAGAGGCATTCAACCTCAAGAACAGCGTTCCCACAGTGAAACATGGTGGTGGGAGTATAATGCTGTGGGGATGTTTCAGTGCGTTTGAACTGGGAATCTCATCAGGGTTGAAGGAAACATGAAAAAGGAAGACTATAAGAAGATTTTGAAAGACAACCTCAGACAGTCTGCAAGAAAACTTGGTTTGGGTCCACATTTTGTCTTCCAGCATGATAACGACCCAAAGCACACCTCACTTCTGATGAAGAAATACCTCCAAATGAGCAAAGTGAGTGCACTTGACTGGCCTGCACAAAGCCCAGACTTGAATCCAATAGAAAATCTGTGGGGCACACTAAAGTCCAGAGTTTGTGCCAGAAGACTGTCTGGAGGAGCTTAAGAGATTTGCTAAGGAAGAATGGGCTGTCATTCCTCAGGAGACATGCTTGAAACTTGTTGAGAACTACAGCAAACGACTAAAGGCTGTTATCAAGCAAAAGGGATACACTATTGACTATTAACATCAGAGGGCTAATCATTTTGACCAGTAGACTTTTTAAAATTCTTGGTTATACATTTATTTCTATTTGTATTACAAACCCTAAGCGCTTTCTGAATAAAGTATTATGTTTAAAAATGCTGTGTTGATAAAATCGTTTTTTTTTTTGTTAAACAACACTTGGGAGTTATTTGAAAAATAATGACATATTTTATAAGGAGCTAATACTTTTGTCTTCAACTGTACCACCTGAAGTGGTTTGAGAGATCGGATTTAAATCTGTCTTGAAAGCATTTCAGAGGGCATTTACACCTGGTCTTTTGACGAGCGGATAGATATCCAGTCAGAGAAAACGCATAAAGTGACCAAATGTAAACAAAGTACCCCGTGGGCAAAAGTAATAAGTAAATGCAGTTTTTATTGTAAAATATTAGTTTATTTTAATTTGTACTTGTGAAAAAAAAAAAAAAAAAAAAAAATATATATATATATATATATATATATAATTTTTTTTTTACAAGTACAAATTAAAATAAACTAATATTTTACTGTATATATATATATATTAACCAGAATTTAAAAATGTGCATGATTTTCATTCATGCATTCAGCATGTGATGCTTCATATTTGTTTATTTTTGAGTTGTACATGGACAAATAAAGGTTTTGTTAGTGAAAACCTTTATTTTTTTATTGTAGTAATATATTGTTTTTTTTCAATGGCTCTTTTGAAAAAATGCACTCGCCAAAAAATAAAAAATGGCTTGTTTTTTTGAAAAAAGGATTGGAAAGAGACTGTGTTGAGGTGTCACACTCTAGTTAATGAATGGAAAACACTGTTGAGGGTGAGTGCATATCCAGATATTCAAACCTTCATTTTCCCCCAAATTTGTTCTCCCTTTACAGGTTTAGTGGCATGCCAGATTAATCGCTTTGCGTAACACTGAAACGCATCCCCACCATGGGGGACAGGCTGGGCCGCCCGACCCCTCTGCTGACCCGCGGACGTACGTTCGGATGGTCCACCTCCAGCAACAGCCTCAAACTAAAGAGCTGCGGCCACAACGGCCACGTGTTTCTGCACAGCCTGGAGGAGGCGGCAGCTCCCAGCGCTTCCCTGGCCTCTGCACACTCTCCTGTTTCACTGGAACTGGAGCCCGTGGTGAATAATGGATCAAGCGCGCCCGCCGCTCCAGGTGGCCACACAAAGGAGCCACCGGCGCACAGCGAGCGCCGCCAGCCCCTCTCCATCTCCTCCGTTCCCGCCGCCGCCCGCTTCACGCACAGCCCTTACCACGCCAAGACTAGCATGCAGGGCGATGTGTACAACTTCCTAGAGAGACCCGCCGGCCTGAGGTGCTTCCTGTATCACTTCCTCGTGTGAGTACACCTCTCCTGTTCACTCCTGCGTGCAGCGTTGGTCTGATTGGTTAATAGGGTTTTATAGGGATACATATGTCTTTTGTGTTTATTTGAGGCTATGGAATATTTGTTCTTTATTGGTGTTCTCGTTAAATATGTTTTAGGAAGTTGACGTGATTCTGCTGCTAAGCAAATACACTACTAGTCAAAAACAGTAAGATTTTTAATGTTTTTTTTTTTAAGAAGTCTCTTCTGCTCACCAAGCCTGCTTTTATTTGATTAAGAGTACAGCAAAAACAGTAACATTTTAAAATATTTTTGCTATTTGAAAAAAAAATGTTTTCTATGTGAATTTATTTTAAAATGTAATTTATTGCTGTGATTTCAAAGCTGAATGTTCAGTGTCACATGATCCTGCAAAAATCATTCTAATATGCTGATCTGCTGTTCAGGAAACATTTATTATTATTATTATTATTATTATTATTATCAATATTTAAAACAGTACATTTTTTTAGGATTTTTTTGATGAATAGAAGTATGTAAGGCATTATTTTTGAAATAAAAACTTTTGTAACATTATATGCTATACTATTCAAAAGCTTGGAGTCAGTATCATTTTTAGAAATTAATAGTTTTATTTAGCAAGGATGCTTTAAATTGACCAAAAGTGATGATAAAGACATTTATAATGTTACAAAAGATTTCTATTTCAGATAAATCATGTTCTTTTTGCTGCTATTCATCAAAGAAAAAAAAAAAATCAATGTTTTCAACATAATTATAAATGTTTTTTGAGCAGCAAATCAGAATATTGGAATGATTTCTGGGGGGTCATGTGACACTGAAGACTGGAGTAATGATGCTAATAATTCAGCTTTGAAATCACAGAAATAAATTACATTTTAAAACGCATTTAAATAGAAAATGGTTATTTAAAATAGTAAAAATGTTTCAAATTTATACAGTTTTGCTGTACTTTGGTGAGCAGAAGAGACTTCTCTAAAAACATCAAAAACTTTTAACTGGTAGTGTATGTTAACATGAAACTTGTGATTAGTCAAAAGGATTCTTTTGGTTTTATGTTTATTTGAGGTTTATGATTTATTTAAGCATTTACATTTTGGATAAATATTCGTTTTATGCTAATTTTAAACTATGGAAGTTATTTTTACATACACAATTTATTTTTAGATTTGGGCAGTTGACATGTCCTACTGTTTTAAAGAGCATTTGCTAATTGGTTAAGGGAAATTTTCAGGCTTGTCACATTCATAACAGTACATATTCCCCATAAATAGACACACAAAAAATGAACAATTATATGTTCCGTGAAGAGCCATCACTTCTCTATTTGTTGAGTATTATTACGTCTAGTTTGTGCATTTCAATTTGCAGAAATCCTACAAAGTATGTAGTCTCTCAAAAACGTTCTTTGTCACATCCATAACAAATGATTATTTCCTTTTTTTAACATAGAAAACTCGTGCAAAGACAGATTTTTTTCTGACGTTTAGACTCTATCAACGAGGGTTTATTAAAATATAAACAGATGGTTCGGTATATTGGTAACACGTACATTCTCTAAGCATTTATATGTCACATTCATAAATATTAAATATTTGTTTTATGTTTATTTAAGGCATGTGATTCATATAGAAAGAGAGACATTTTTATGCACATTATTATTTACAATAACTATTTTAAATTTAATTTTGCTAATCAACATTTGTACATATGAAGCTTGTGATTGATTTAATAGGATTTTCTTTAGTGTAAATATTTGTTATTTTAGGCATTTGATTGATTTTATACCTATGTTGATCTGAGACTATATTTTTATATACATTGATTTTTATCATGTTTATTTAAGGCATATGATTTATTTAGGTATAAAATATAGAATAACAGTTTTATGTATAGTATTGATTTGTGAAACAGCGTCTAAAAAGCACATTTTACATGAGTGGAATATTTGTACTTTTAGAAATGATTTTTCATTTCATTTTACAGAAACTAATAAAGGATCTATTTACAGGATCTATAGTATACAATTAGTATACAATACACTGTGCACTGTGTACATTTTACCTCTAAAGTGTCTGTGGGCACATTATGAATGTTATTTAGTGTGCTGTTCAACTGTTGTGTTAAAAGCCTATTTTTATTTGATTTAACTGAACTGCTGTGGCCCTGGACCACAAAACCAGTCATAAGGGTGAATTTTGTTTTATAAATCGATCTGAAAGTTGAGCAAAGCACTGCATTGGTTTGTTATGATAGGACAATATTTAGCTGAGATACAACTATTTGAAAATCTGGAATCTGAGGGTGCAAAAAATCTAAATATTGAGAAAATTGCCCTAAAAATTGTCCAAATGAAGTTCTTAGCAATGCATATTACGAATCAGAAATTAAGTTTGGATATATTTACGGTAGGAAATGTACAAAATATATTCATGGAACACTTTTCCTACAAATATACCCATGCTACTGGTCTTGAGGACACTTTTTTTATTTATTTATTTATTTTTTGTCTGAGGGAGTTGTAAGTTTGACTGTTCACAGGATTGTGGGCATTTGAGGGTGTTTTTTCTAGAAATACTGGGTGGCCGTCTGGTTTGGCTTGTGACTGAGGCATTTAGGACTTAGGATCTTCATTACAAACACAAGATGTACAATGTTTCTTGGATATGGGTATGGAGTGAATTTTGTGCCAATATTCATTAAACAAATCCAGCGTTTTGCAAACAAACACAGTCTGCTGTAGTGCTAAGATGAGGAAACGTTTCCCACTTATATTTGAAAAAGCAATGCACACAGAGCATCTTCCCTTCTAATGACATGCAATAAGCCTTTCTAAACTTGTTTTTAATTCACAACATCAGTTGAGTGTTTGAAATAACTTCCTCATGTGATCTGATGTGGCTTTGTATCACAAAATGAGGCGGAAAATAAATTCTATACTCATATTCTATGTATGTGATTAGCAGTGTTTTACAAATATACTTAATCATTATGAAAATACATAAGATGGCATCAAGAACACAGATAAACCGTGTATTATTGCAGACGAGTGTTTATTGTCCTCACATTTAATCATTCAAACGTTTACCGTTATATATCTTGCTTTTATTCAGTTACAAGATAGTGATGCCTTTATCCACAGTAGAGATTTCCAGGCTGGAACGGATAGTCATCATTGTTACTTCTATTTGACGCATATGTGGATTTTCTGCACTAGGGAGCCCTCTGGTGTCCAGTATGAATGAAACTCATCCTATTTTAAACAGACATATAATAATCCATGCTTTTTCCACAGTACAGAGGTTTACAGGAGTATTTTGTTATTAATTTGTTGCAAACACACACACACACACACACACACACAGTGATGTGTCAAGCTTTTAGAACAGAACCGAACTGTAGACTGTGGTTGAAAACCGAGATAAGCATTGAACCGTGGACTAACTGTATTTTTGCATCCCTAGTATGGATAAATATATGTATTGTGCGTTACATCTGTGAGACTCAGTTGGCTTTTTATGAGGAAACTTGATTTTCTCACAAATGCGTGCAGGCAGATTTTCTCACAAATGTAATTGAGCAACTTCCTTTTCCAAAAACAGCAGATGGCGCTGTTGGTCAATTTACGCTAGTCTCCGCTAGTCTCCCTTTTGAGGGAATACCAACATGAGTGGGGAACAGGTGAGTTTCTGTCTTGCTATATCTATAATTAACCATTAAAAGTTTAGATTATTTTTTGGTTCATGTATATAGCTGAATCACAATAAACTAGTTTAATTATAGTAGCCTATTTGTATAATTATATTAGCCTATACTTCTTTCAGTAGCTTGTCTGTGTGTAGTTTTGTACTTGTTTAATCTTTTACTCCAGAGGTAGTCTACAACGTATAGAAATCTTACTTGACCTAATGTACGCTTTTATTTTTGGTACACAGTTGTCGCTATCCACAATACAATTGCTTTTTAGTATTACAATATATTGTGACATGATATATTGTTATTATATCCCTGCATTGTTTTGAATGTTGAACAATTGTATCAACATATCTAGCCTATATATTCTATATCCTACCACGATCCAACAGAGGACAAGAGGGAGAGACTGTAAGACATTTAGCCATGTCACTACTGATTTTTGAACTAATCAATCAATTCAACTTTACAGCACTTATTGTGAATTTCACTGACATTGTAGTATATAGTATCTTTGTGAAAACATCTAAATGGTTAATTATTGATATAAGACAGAAACTCACCTGTTTCTCATTCATGTTGGTATTCCTTGAAAAGGTAAACAGGTGTTTCGGGTCTCAGGAGACTAGTGTAAATTGACCGACAGCGCCATCTGCTGTCTTTGGAAAAGGAAGTTGCATTTGTGAGAAAATCTGCCTGCATGCATTTGTGAGAAAATCAAGCCAAGTTTCTTCATAAAAAAGTTCAGGTGAGCTTTATTGTGATTCAGCTATATACATGTACCGAACTATAATCTAAACATTCGATGGTTAATTATAGATATAGTAAGACAGAAACTCACCTGTTCCCCACTCATGTTGGTATTCCCTCAAAAGGGAGACTAGCGGAGACTAGCATAAATTGACCGACAGCGCCATCTGTTGTTTTTGGAAAAGGAAGTTACATTTGCGAGAAAATCTGCCTGCACACATTTGTGAGAAAATCAAGCCAAGTTTCCTCATAAAAAGGCAACTGAGTCTCACAGTTGTAACACACAATACATATATTTGTCCATACCTCTGCATTTTCTCTCAAATAGAGTTTTGTATTTACAAATCACTTTGCGTTTGTTTCAAAGTCGAGTTTTGCTTTGCAAAGCAGATTTTTGATGAATACTGGCACAAAATTCACTCCATAGCCATATCCAAGAAACACTGTATGTCTCGTGTTTGTAATGAAGATACTAAGTCCTACATGCCTCAGTCACAAGCCAAACCAGATGTTGTGGATTTGTTTGATGAATATTGGCACAAAATTAACTCCATAGAAATGCAGACGCTTCTATTAATTTCGCTTGCATTTAGTGCTGTGATTTGAACACATTTTGCATGTAGTGCCGTCACATTTGCTCAAGAAAATGTGCTGTTGTTGCTTCAGCCGTGTGTTAATTACAGCTGATGTCGTGTGGATCTCCGTAACTAAAGGAGAGTCTCTCTGTGGCCCGGATGTCCCCCCGCACCTGAAACGGGTCAACCTGATCCTGATAGCAGCACCTCTGAGCGCGTCTGTCTCTGTGAAACACACACAGGTCACCATGAGACACACACGAGACACGGCTCACCTTTAGCTGCACAGAGAAAGCAAGACTTCATTGGTCTCAAAATTATTTATTGACCAGGTACAGGAGAACTAAGCAAGAGCTAGTTTAGCTAATGAGTACATTAGGACTTGGCAGTAGTGAGGAAACTAATAATACAGATGGATTCATTCATTTTTATTATGATTATAAAGGAATAGTGAAGATTCTCTATCATTTACTCACCCTCTTGATTGGATTTTCAGTGAATAATGGCTTAAATTCCAGTCTGTTTCTTCAGACAAATCTATTATATGAATTAGAAGATCTACTGTCACTTTTGATCAATTGAATGCATTCTTGCTAAATCAAAAAATAAATTAATTTATTTTTCTTCCAAAAATTATACCCATATAAAATATTATAAAAATAATATATATTGTACGTGCTTAGTAAAAAAAATAAAAAAAATAAAATTATATATATGTGTATATATATATATATATATATACATACATTTTTTTTTTTATATTTTCAGTTTTTATTATTATTGTAGTTTAATTTTTGATAATTTTATGTGCTTTTGTATTTTTTTAAATTATTTTTAATATAAAAGTATTACTATTTAGGTCTAAGTTATTTTAATTTCAGTATTAGTTTTAATTTACATTGTATTTAAATGTAAACATTTTGTTTAGCTGCCAAGGCAACATTTTATATTTCATTTTTTTTTTTTCAGATTTATTTTAATAATAATAACAATAATAATAATAATAATAATAATAATAATAATTATTCTTATTCTTATTATTTTTTTATTTTTTATTATTATTATTATTTTATTTTACTCTCTATTTGAGAACTTTGAGATATGTGTTGCTTACTGTTTCTTTGTAATTAATTGACATATATGACATATAATTTAGTAATATTATATAACATTATAGTTTTTATTATTTTGAATTTCTCTTCAGTCACTTTTGATCAATTGAAGGCATTCTTGCTGAATAAAATAATAATAATTTCTTCTTCAAAAAAATTACACTCATATAATGTGTTATAAAATAAAATAATATACATATATTTATACATAGATATTTTATAATTATTTTTAATATAAATATTACTATTTAGGTTTCATTCATTTTTCAGTATTAGTTTTATTTAAAATTAATTTTTTTAAAATTTAGTTTTAATTTCATCTAGCTACCAAGGCAACATTTCTAATTTTAGTATTTTAGTATTTTATTTTGTTGATTTATTGTAATTATTTTATTTTATTTTACTTGCTATTTGAGATACAAATTTCAGATGTGTTATTTGCTGTTTCTTTGTAATTAATTGTGACATTTACTGTCAACTTTTGAGTGAAAATTGTTTTTACAGCTATTTATTTTCACTGTAGATGGAACATTTTTTAAAAAAATAAAAAATGAAAACCAGAAATGTAGATTTTTTCACCTATATAATTACTTTAATACATGTAATACATATAAGCTCTCTCTCTCTCTCTCTCTCTCTCTCTCTCTATATATATACATATATTACTTTTATTTTTAGTTTTTAGTTTGCAATAATAACCCTCAGAGTCTGTGCCCATCCACTGAAATTGTATAGAAAAGAGGAGCAGGACATCGGACTAAATATCTCTTTTTTGTGTGTGTATTAGATTTAAGAACGAACATCACTGGAATGACATAGCAGTGAGTAAATAATGACGGATTTTTATTTGTAGGTGAACTGTCCCTTTAAGAACATGCTGATAACTCTCTGACCCACTTTTGTCAGTGAATGAATTCCAAATTCAGGAGAATAATGAATGTTCAGATGTGGCGCTGTGCCCGGCGTGTTTGGCACGTATTAGTACTTTTCTTGAGCTTATCGGACAGGCATGTCATGACAGCGATGGAAACTCTTTGGCTGCATGCCTTCAGTGCTGTTTGCTTTGGTGGTCTGATAACCTCTTTCTCTCTCTCTGTCTCTGTCTCTCTCTCGCTCTGTGTGTAACTGAGTATCTAGAGTTGCAGTCGTAGCAGTGAACCTGATCTCAGCCTCTTACAAAATTAAACCCCACTGACTGATATTCTGTGCCGCTCCTTTAAGTAACTCTTACTTGCCGATGGTTATCGATGTCAGGTTGTTCTCCGGCTGCTCTGCCAGCGCTGAAGTGGACGCATAAAGATCGAAAACATCCGTACTGATGGACTAATGACCCGTCTGGGTCTTCAAGCGGCCGTGGACAGGAGCTTTTGTGCCGGGACATTGTTTCCAAAATCCTTTCTGAGTTTAAGGAAAGGACGTGATGTGTGTCCAAGTATTTGTGCATTGGATTTCATCCATCCAAGTGTACACACACACAGCAGTGAGTCGCGAACGAACATCCTGAGACTCAAACCCGTGACCTTTGGGTTACAAGTCCAACTCTCACATTTTTTGGGATTTTTGTGTTCACTCACAATATCAACAAAACGTTACAAACAGTGCTTTTGTAAAATAAAGTAAACAAACATGATGCGCTTTCTGCCGTCTCGTTCTTGAACAGGAGCGCTTCACAAAAATGAACCGATACTCAGCTAATACTTGCCTCACAGACATTATAATTTCACACACACACACACACACACACACATATATATAAAGAAAGCTTTAAATGATTACTTAACGAAATAAAATAAATCGGAAACAAAACCTTTTAGTAGCTAATGCATCCGTAAAGATGCATTTCTCTCTAAAGGCACATTCAAAGAAGAGTTTACAAGTCAGAAATTGTTGTGACACTGACTCAGAATACACTAGTTTATTAATTAATAATTAAAACAATGCCTTACTATTTGTAACGGATGAGACAGCAGATTGGGGATCCAAATGCAACTTTATTATAGGTATAAATCGTGGTAAAACAGGCAGGGTCAATCGGCAACAACAGTAGCAATGTAGGTAATCCAGAAAGTGAAGGTCAGTGTCCATGCAAGGGTCGGGGCCAGCAGCGAGCAACGGAATAATCCAATAAACAATCCAAGGGGTCAAAAGGCAGGCAGAGAAACAATCAGGAACCAGGAACACTCAGAGTCAGCAACGGAAAGGAAACACGGGAAATAACGCTCGGAAATGTAGGCCTGGGCAATACAAGACTTTGCGAATGGCTGGGAGTGTAAATGGCTTTTATATTGTGTGTAATTAGGTGCAATGATTAGCAGGTGTGTGCGAGCAAGATGGCTGACAGGGGTGAGAGGTGAGAGGACACAGGAAGTCCATGGGAATGGGGTTATGGGAAATGGAGTTTGTGAACCAGAGTCAGTGAGTGTCTGTGAAGGCTCCCTCTAATGGTGAGAGGAGGGAGCAGCAGCGGCACGATTTGTGGCAGAGCCCCCCTCCTAGGAGCGGCTTCCAGACGCTCATAACAGTCCATCTATAACCAAGAGTGCAGAAGTGGGGCAGGGTGCGGGAGGGTGGACCAGGTCCATGCAGGCAGACAGAGTTCAGAGGGGCAAAAAGTTCAGGAGAAGCTGGAATGCAGCCGAGCTAAAGAGCTGCCAAGAATGTTCAGAGGGCCACCAAGATGGGGCAGACACTGGAGTTTTGTGAGCACCTTCCGGACTGGACGGGACCAGCGGAGACGAAGGAGGGCTGGACGGGACCAGCGGAGACGAAGGAGGGCTGGACGGGACCAGCGGAGCAGACGAGTCAGACGCCCACCAGGGCGGATCGGGCAGAGCAGGCACCCTCCAGGGCGGATCGGGCGGAGCAGGCACCCTCCAGGGCAGAGCAGACGAATCAGATGCCCACCAGGGCGGATCGGGCAAATCAGACGCCCTCCAGGGCGGATCAGGAGAGTCAGAAGCCCTCCAGGGCGGATCAGGCGAGTCAGAAGCCCTCCAGGGCAGATCAGGCGAATCAGACGCCCTCCAGGGCAGCACGGAAGCTCCCCAGGGCGGAGCAGACAGGATAGGAGCCCTCCAGGGCGGAACGGGATCCCCCCAGGGCGGAGCAGACAGGACAGGAGCCCTCCAGGGCGGAACGGGATCCCCCCAGGGTGGAGCAGACAGGACAGGAGCCCTCCAGGGCAGCATGGAAGCCCCCCAGGGCGGAACAGAAGCCAGCCAGAGCAGAGCAAACACCCACCAGAGCAGAGCAGACAGATCTGGAACACAGAGCAGAGACAGACACACAGAGAGAAAGAGAGAGAGCTCAGAGCCCCTGTCCCAGTCCTCCTTTGGCGGGACCAATCGCTTGCAGCGAGCTTCAGCGGCTGAATTGGGACAGGGTGAGAGCTCATTAGAGGGATATGGACTGCTGGGCGCTACCACCGTGCAGGGAGCAGGTGTGGCTATCCCCTCAGTACGAGGATACGTGGCCTCACCCACCACCTCTGGGGAAGCCACCCTCTGAGGTTCTGCAGCGTGAGCCGCCACCTCCGAAGACTCGGTGGTGGTATGCGCGGCCCAGACCACCCATAGAGCAACTCTCAGGAGGAGTGTGGCTTCAGTGAAAGCCAGTTCTGGAACTGCAGTGACTTGACTTGGCTCGGAGGGAACTGCAGAGACTTGACTTGGCTCGGAGGGAACTGCAGTGACTTGACTTGGCTCGGAGGGAACTGCAGAGACTTGACTTGGCTCGGAGGGAACTGCAGTGACTTGACTTGGCTCGGAGGGAACTGCAGAGACTTGACTTGGCTCGGAGGGAACTGCAGTGACTTGACTTGGCTCGGAGGGAACTGCAGAGACTTGACTTGGCTCGGAGGGAACTTCTGGGACTTGACTTGGCTCGGAGGGAACTGCAGAGACTTGACTTGGCTCGGAGGGAACTGCAGTGACTTGACTTGGCTCGGAGGGAACTGCAGAGACTTGACTTGGCTCGGAGGGAACTGCAGTGACTTGACTTGGCTCGGAGGGAACTGCAGAGACTTGACTTGGCTCGGAGGGAACTGCTGGGACTTGACTTGGCTCGGAGGGAACTGCTGGGACTTGACTTGGCTCGGAGGGAACTGCAGAGACTTGACTTGGCTCGGAGGGAACTGCTGGGACTTGACTTGGCTCGATTTGTGACACTATTTCCCTGTGATACATTTGTTGTGATTATATTTATATTTCATTTCATTTTTTTTTTTAAGTTAATTGAAAAATGTTTGGAGCATTTTTTGTTTGTTAAATATAAGTTTTAGTTTTTTAAGTAACAAACAGTGGCCAGTCTGTTTGATCAATTGCTTTCTCAAATCATCATGACTGTAGATATAAAACAGTTCAAGTGTAAAACAATGTTAGTTTAAACGTTAAACCTAGATAAATGTGTGCTATTAGGCTCATATCCAATCGTTTGTGTGAAGAGTGGAAGCTGAAGACGCTTTGCAGGACATGGAGGCGCCAGCGCGATCACTTGCATTTTTTTAAGTGGACACAATTTAAAATTACCTGTCATTTTTGCTCACAAAGGTAAGAGTATTACATCATTTGGAGCTGTTAAGAGTCTGCTTTTATTTGTGTGCACTCACAATATCAACAAAACGTTACAAACAGTGCTTTTGTAAAATAAAGAAAACAAACATGATGCGCTTTCTGCCGTCTCGTTCTTGAACAGGAGCGCTTCACAAAAATTAACCGAAACTCAGCAAATACTTGCCTCACAGACATTATAATTATAATTATATATATATGTGACCCTGGACCACAAAACCAGTCTTAAGTGTCAATTTTTCGAAATTGAGATTTATACATTATCTGAAAGCTTAATAAATAAGTTTTTCATTGATGTATGGTTTGTTAGGATCAGACAATATTTGGCCAAGATACAACTTGAATATTTGAATATCTGGAATCTGAGGTACAAAAAAATCTAAATCTTGAGAAAATCACCTTTAAAGTTGTCCAAATGAAGTTCTTAGCAATGCATATTACTAATCAAAAATTAAGTTTTGATACATTTTCAGTAGGAAATTTACAAAATATCATCATGGAACATGATCTTTACTTAATATCCTAATGATTTTTGGCATAAAAGTAAAATTGATCATTTTGACCCATACAATGTATTTTTGGTTATTTCTACAAATATACCTGTGCAACTTAAGACTGGTTTGGTCGTCCAGGGTCACATATATATATATATATATATATATATATATAAAGAAAGCTTTAAATTATTACTTAACGAAGTAATATAAATTTAAAACAAAACCTTTTAGTAGCTAATGCATCCGTAAAGATGCATTTCTCTCTAAAGGCACGTTCAAAGAAGAGATTACGAGTCAGAATCGTTGTGACACTGACTACACTAGAATACACAGAATACACTAGTTTATTAATATCGTCTTGCGATTTTCCTGCAACATTGTTGTTTTGCGGTAAATTTCAGCCTATTGTGTGTGCTTGAACATGAATCTCTTCCAGCTGCGCTGAAACACTAAATGCCGTCCGAGCCGGTCTCGAAAGTGAAAGTGTCGTGTTGTTTCCTTCTATTTTGTGCTTTTGTCATTTTTAAAATTATTTTGAAAATAAATATTACTATTTAAGTTTCATTCATTTTTATTTCAGTATTAGTTTTATTTAAAATTTAAATTTTTACATTTAATTTTAATTTAAATTTCATTTAGCTACCAAGACAACAGTTCTAATTTTGGTATTTTATATATTTTTTATTGATTTATTTTAATTATTTTATTAAGTTGGTTTACTGAAAAGCTACTTAGACTTCTTATTTTACTTGCTATTTGAGATACAAATTTAAGATATGTGTTGCTGTTTCTTTGTAATTAATTGTGCCATTTTTTTTTTACTGTAGATGGAACTGAAAAAAAAAAAAAAAAATGAAAACTTGAAATGTTGCCTTGAAGTGGCCATGGACAGGAGCTTTTGTGCCAGGACAGTGTTTCCAAAATTCTTTCTGAGTTTAAGGAAAGGACATGATGTGTTTCCAAGTATTTGTGCACACACACACACAGCAGTGAGTAGCGAACAAACATCCAGAGACTCGAACCCATGACCTTTGAGTTACAAGTCTAACTCTCAAACCATTAGGCCACGACTGCCTAGAGCTCTGTACAGGCCTCAAATATAAAAGTTAATAAAAAAAAAAAAAAAACATTTTAAATTAAAACATTAAAATTAAAAATATTTTTTGTTCATTATACATATATATAAAGCTTTAAATAATTACTTAGCAAAATAAAATAAATTGAAAACAAAAACTTTTAGTAGCTTCTCTTTAAAGGCATGTTCCAAGAGGAGATTTGTGAGTCAGGATCTGATCTGCAACACTGACTCAGAATACAATAATTTCTTAATAAATAATTAAAATATCTCCTTACCCAGACACATTCATTGTTTTGAAGCAAATTTGCAGCGCACAATTTTTAGCTCAGGCTGAAATGCAGGGCTCTATGACTGCCCCATTTTTATTTACACTTCAGGATTTTTTACTAAAATATGGTGTTTAATTCAATGTTACTTGCCATTTTTTTGTAATTAATTGTGACATTTACTAACAGTTTGGGAACTGCCCAATACTAAATTGAAGTATTAAATTATAATTAATAATAAATTAATAATTAATTAATTAGTATTAAATGGTTTTATTGTAGAATTATTTATAATTAAAACTAAATATAGATATATTAGCTGTTATCAAATTTATATTTAAACTATAAATTTGAGATGTTACTTGCCATTTCTTTGTAATTAATTGTAACATTTACTAACAATTTGGGAACTAATTGAAATAAATTAAGTTTAAATTGAAGTACTAAAATAGTACACGGTTTTATTGTATAATTACTTATAATTAAAACTAAATATAGATATTTAAAAAAAAACTAATAAAAAATGACCAAAAAACACACTAAAACTAAGTAAAATTGAAATGTAAACAAAAAGCTAATTAAAAATATGAATACATTTTATAAGCTGTAATAACATCTATATTTGAGGTGTTACTTGCTATTTCTTTGTAATTAATTGTGACATTTACTAACAATTTGGGAACTAAGTGAAATAATCTAAGTTTAAAATTATGTACTAAATTATTACATGGTTTTATTGTATAAATACTTATAATTAAAACAAAATATAGATATAAAAAAATAAATAATAAAAATGACAAAAATCACTAAAACCTAAAGAACAACTGAAATGTAAACAAAAAGCTAATTAAAATATGAATACATTAGCTATTATAAAATTAATATTTAAGCTAAAAGTTTGAGATGTTACTCTACATTTCTTTATAATTAACTGTGATATTTACTAACAATTACTGAGTGAAAAAAAAATCTACAGAAATATTTTCAGTGTATAAGGAAAAACAATTATTTAATAATTATTTTATAATTATTTTATAATTATAAACAAATAATTTAAACTCTTAAATGAAAATTAATTGTTGTCTTACTAAAATTGCTGGATGATTTGTTTTACATATAATTATATAATTAAAAAACTAATAAAAAACTGAAAATATAAAAAACTAAAGCTAAATTACAAAATCTGCAAAAAATACTAGCCTATAAATTATACTAAAACTTATTATGCACAAAAAACTTGAAAATGAAGATTAAAAACTAACTGAAATTAAGTTTAAATGGAATGCTAAAATTACTACATTACATTTCTATAAGTGCGTACTGAAATTACTTAAAGGTTATAATTAAAGTTTAATAGCATTAATTATAATAATATAATTAATAAAAATGAAAGTTACTAAAATTTTAACATTTTAATTAAAATGAAAACTGAAAATATAAAAACAAAAGCCTACACATATCTTTATTTATTTCTTTTAAATGTGCTTTCCAAGATACGACTATTTGGAAATCTGGAATCTAATTGTGCAAAAAAAAAAATCTACATTTTGAGAAAATCACCTTTAAAGTCCAAATTAAGTTCTTAGCAATGCATATTACTAATCAAAAATTAAGTTTTGATATATTTATGGCAGGACATTTACAAAATATCTTCATGGAACATGATCTTTACTTAATATCCTAATGATTTTTGGCATAAAAGAAAAAAAATATAATTTTGACCCATACAATGCATTGTTAGCTATTGCTAAAAATATACCAGCGCTACTTAAGACTGGTTTTGTGGTCCAGGGTCACATATAGTGACTGTATTCTCAGAGAAAAAAGTGAGGGGTTTATATAATGATTCTCTTACAGGCAAAACACGTGCCTTTTTTGCCAAAGGCTACAATTTGTAAAAAGTGCGGAAGATAAAAACAGCCAACACTGTTGCATTATGGGAGATTTCCTACAGCTATGCACATGGCCAGGTGCGTCTGATGAATCTATCCATATGGCAGCGCACCATTTCAGCCTCTGAATTCACCTCAATCTCAACTGTAACGCAAGATTTGTCCTTCTTCAGAGACGGATACAGACACGATACACTGACACTCATTAAACGACAACTTGCAACACTTCCATTTGCATGCAAAACGAACAAAACAAGGGCTATGGTATGTGTGATATATCAGACTGTCTGTAGTCTTTATATAGCTCCTTATATAGAGCAGACGTCCTGATCTCTGGTCTTTAAGATCCGTCTGATCTGTCTGTATTTCTCATTTCAATTACAGCTCGCTGAGCAGCTTAGGTATGATGGGACTATCAGAGACTCCAGATCAGCCGGCTGAGCTTTATCATTGATCCTTATAGGCTGAGAGAAAGAGACGGAGAGCTGTAGGATCATCTCAGGTCATCTCAGAGCGTTTAGCAAATGTAGTGTATCTTGTTGCTGGCACGTGTGAACAGAAAGCTGCTTTTACAGTTTTTCTCAGTCGCTTTGGTACATTTGTTCAATCTTCACATCATTGTGTCACTTGTGCACATCAAAAAAGCATTCTCATTTCTTTGAACAAGTTGCAAATGCTTTGGTACATCCATGCAAATGATTATGTACAATTCTCTGCTGTTTCCTACATTATCAATTGCTTATGTCATGTTGATCAAAATATATTATATGGGTTGAATAGTTTCACCCCCCAGTTGGTAAATTGCTGCCAGGTGAATCTTGACTTTCTCTAACGAAGGTGCATCTTATGAACCATCAACTGGCAAATATATATATAGCTGGAGCACAACACAATGTTACAGTTTTTTTTAAATTGCTAACAAGCATTGTTCAATACTGAAGCCACATTTTCGAGACACACATTGAGCGATACAGAAGTCTATGCAGACCAAACTGTGAATCATTTTTCTTTGCTTTCAGACAAAATGCATGCAATGACCACATTTTTCAAAATCCACAAACCCTTTTGTCATTCATACTCCACAACCTGAAAAACACTACATTTTCAGCACATTTTTCAAATGCTAACACACTGCTTTCAAAACTGATAAAAGCACATTCAAATTCAAACAATGGCAAACTGTCCATTTCTGCAGGAATTATATTTGAAATATAAAATCTTACAAGAATATTTATTATGAAATTGAATAATAATTATTCCAAACACAACTAAATGCAATTTCAACTGAAAGCCAAACCAGAGGTCCTATTTTTGGTCTTCTTTCTTTCTGTCTTTCTTTCTTGGTTATCTTTCTTTTTTTGTTGTTGTTTTTTGGTTATCTTTTGATAAATGAATTGCTTTGGAATTATTTTGTTTAGAAACACAGATCAGGGAAGACAAAAAAGTGAAAAAAAAGTGGCAGAGAAAGGAAGGAGTTCTATACATTTTCCCTAGCTCTAAAATTTATTTTTATTTTTATGTTTATTTTAGTTTTTTTTTTTTTTTTTTCATCTTTGAAAAATGAAAGTACATTTTGTTTATGGGTTTTTGTTTTTGGTATATAAAGAAATAGTACAAGTAATAGGGTAGAAATGCTGCTTTTCTCATTCATTCTTTGCGCTGTAATATAGTCAGTAAAATGAAAATAGGTTATTCTTGTCCTATAGTGAAATACTTGTGTGACAAATCATTCAAACTTCAAAGATAAAAGTTCATAGTTTATGTAATGCTCCCTGTTGTTAGTGTTTTGTTTTTTTAGATCAGTGTGTTCTGAATGAAATGTATGTTTCTGAATTAGAGTTGTTGCCAGTGTTATGGTGAAACAAGCTTATTTCAAGACATATATGTTTTGTTTTGTTGGTCTGAGTGAGTTTTGGAGGTGAGATCAACTGTTTACTGTTTGCTGTCTGCTTGTTAGCAGTTGAAAAAAACTGTAAAATGTCTGATAATGGACAAGGAATTGGACATACACTAAGGGGTAATCTACAATTTACAATAATTGTCATCACAACTTTAGCTATAATTTACATCAGAACATCCCTCCAAAGTACACTGTCATATTGACAACATGACTGTCTTTTCCGTACACAATGACACAAGGACTTGTCATTCTGACATGTTCATTGACAGATTTTGAGAGATGAACTAAGGACTTTGAGCAAGAGACTGGCTTTTGCAGGTTATCCATGGAGTTTTGCTATTTGTACGAATTGTTTTGAGAAATGCACTTACTGTTTTGCAAATTTCAATTCTGATCTGAGAAATGTACCAAAGCGACTGAGAAAAACTGTAAAAGTAAGGCATTGCAACATTGTGTTACTCCCTAAAAAAGTAACTAATTACGCTACTTATTTACTTTTTACGTAATGCGTTACATTACTTTTTTGTTACTTTTGCATACCTTTTTGAATCTGGGCAGGGCTTGCTTGTTTGTTTTGAAGACTGAAAGTTTGATTTTTAGCAAACGTACAAGCCCTTTCACCCCAAAAAGTGAAATGAATAAGCCTAAGGCTGAAAGAAAAGTAATGAGAAAAATGAAGCACAAATGTTAACCTAAAGTAAGTTTTGCTTATTAGTATGGTTAAATAATGGTTGAACAAAGTTCATCAGCAAAGACATTGGTTAATAAAATGACTGATGCTCCAGAAGGAAAAAACACGCATTAAGAGCCGGGGGGTGAAAACTTTTTGAATTTGAAGATCAGGGTAAATGTTAATTATTTTGTCTTCTGGAAAACATGTAAGTATCTTCTGTAGCCTCTGAAGGGCAGTTTTTTAATAAAAAAAATAAAAATAAAAAAATAAAGGCAAAATAAGAAAAATTTACACAACTCCATTCTGTTCAAAAGTTTTCACCCCCGGCTCTTAATGCATGTTTTTTCCTTCTGGAGCATCAGTGAGTGTTTGAACCTTCTGTAATAGTTGCATATGAGTCTCTCAGTTGTCCTCAGTGTGAAAAGATGGATCTCAAAATCATTATTTGTTATTTTCTATTGTGGACTATATGTGACCCTGGACCACAAAACCAGTCTTAAGTCGCTGGGAAATATTTCTAGCAATAGCCAAAAATACATGGTATGGGTCAAAATTATCAAAAAAATTTTTTTGCCAAAAATCATTAGGATATTAAGTAAAGATCATGTTCCATTAAGATATTTTGTAAATTTCGTACTGTAAATGTATAAAAACTTAATTTTTGATACGTAATATGCATTGCTAAGAACTTCATTTGGACAACTTTAAAGGCAATTTTCTCAGTATTTTTATTTTTTTGCATCCTCAGATTGCAGATTTCAAATAGTTGTATCTCAGCCAAATATTGTCCGATCTCAACAAACCATACATCTATTGAAAGCTTATTTATTCAACTTTCAGAATATATATAAACCTCATTTTTGAAAAATTTACACTTAAGACTGGTTTCGTCGTCCGGGGTCACATATGTAAACGTATTTTACGTGATTAAATATCTTATTCAGGTCAGTACTAAATAAACAATAACATGCATTTTTTACGATCCCTCTTGTTTTGGTAAAATAATTAACATTTTGCAGATTCTGAAAGGGGGATGTAAACTTTTAACCTCAACTGTAATATATGTAAAAATTTAATTTATGTCAATTTTAAATTAGTTTAAGTTGAAGCACCAAAATTACTAACTGGAAATAAATAAAGTAAAACTAAAAGAAAAAATAAATCAAACCTAAATAGTAATATTTAAAATAAATAAAAACTAACGCAAATGAAAAAAAGTACACAAGAACTTTACTAAAAATGTAAGTAAAATGAAAATAAAAATGTAATGTATGAAGAAAAAAAAATAGTATATAAAGTACATAAAATACCATTAAATTTAAAGGATGTTGTTTAGTGAAGGGAAATAAAACACATTTGTTTATAATGTTTGTAAAGATATTCAGTATTTTGCATTTATTTCTGAATGTGAAAACGAAAGGTAAATTATACAAAATTATGCGACTTACCTGTGTTTTTTTGCTCTCTGCAATGCAAGTAACAACAACAACAACAACAACAACAACAACAATAATAATAATAATATATTTATTTATTTATTTTCCAGAAAATGTATTTATTTTTCTTTTCTTGATAAGCAACTTTTTGTGGAAACTTTTTTTTTAATATTTAAAAGTTCAAAAAAACAACATTTATTTGAAATAGAAATATTTTGCAGCGTTATAAATGTCTTTACTGTCAGTTCTGATTAATATATTAATTAAAATAAATAAATAAATAAATAAATAATACTGAAACCAAGCTTTTGCATGATAAAAAAACAAAAACAAAAAACAAAATTGCACTCTTCACCTGGTTTGACCTATTTTCCAGAAAGTACAGTATTTTTTGGAGCCTATAATTTTCACATTAAAGAATATACTTAATTGAGCCAGAAGAATAATCATTTCATCCCAAATGAGATCATAGCTCACTGGCGATTTAATCCTCTCTGGACAGCTGGACGAATGCAGGAATCATTTTGAAAGTTTTCCAACTTGAAATCCCATTAGACGTCAGATATACTGATGATTGTGGCTGTTTTCGCTCTATGAAGCGAGTCCACTCTTGGCTGGGTGGGCTGGTGCTTTTGCTTGCTGTAATTGTCTCTGATTATTTGCACTTAGAGCGGCCTGTACTTACCGAACTGCAGCGAACGGAGACCAGTGTACCGTTTCGTGCTTAAGTTGAGCTGTCGACTGGATTACATTCATGTTCTCTTGTTTCCCTGTCAGGATCCTAAAACCGCCTGCCATCAATAAGTAATCTCAGGCCAGAGCCGGGTCAGGTGATGTTCAGGAGCTGCTGGACTTCACAGCTCTGCCTTTACGATCACACATTTTATAAACGCTTTGTTTGTGTTGCTTCGGGTTGCGGCAGAGTCTAGACAAATGGAGACGCGCGCATGTTATTATCATCAGTGCTTTGTGTGGGTTTGGAGGAAATACACTTTTTCAAATCAAAAAACACACTACTTTCAGTAAAAAAGGGTTCAAAGCTGTGACTTGAGCAGTACCAAAGCTAAACGGTACATCTTTGTACCTTATTTACCCCCAAAAATGGTACAAATTAGTACCTTAAAGATACAAATTAATACTTTAATATTACATGTTAGTACCTTAATGGTACTTTGTGCTTTAAAAGTGTTTATTAGTACGTAAATGGTGCATATTAGTGATTTAAAGGTATATATTAGTGCTTTAAAATGTCATATTACCGCCCTAATGATCATATTAGTGCTTTAATAGTGCATATTAGTAATTAATGATACATATTTGTATTTTAAAAGTACATATTAGTGCCTTAAAGGTACAAATGAATGCTTTAAAATGACACATTAGTAGCTTAATGGTAATTTTTTTAGTGCTTTAATAAATATTAGTGCTTTAAAAGTTTTTGTTAATAACTAAATGGTGCATATTAGTGCTTTAAAATGTCATATTACCGCCCTAATGATCATATTAGTGCTTTAATAGTGCATATTAGTAATTAATGATACATATTTGTATTTTAAAAGTACATATTAGTGCCTTAAAGGTACAAATGAATGATTTAAAATGACACATTAGTAGCTTAATGGTAAATTTTTTAGTGCTTTAATAAATATTAGTGCTTTAAAAGATTTTGTTAATAACTAAATGGTGCATATTAGTGATTTAAAGGTATATATTAGTGCTTTAAAATGTCATATTACCGCCCTAATGATCATATTAGTGCTTTAATAGTGCATATTAGTAATTAATGATACATATTTGTATTTTAAAAGTACATATTAGTGCCTTAAAGGTACAAATAATGATTTAAAATGACACATTAGTAGCTTAATGGTAAATTTTTTAGTGCTTTAATAAATATTAGTGCTTTAAAAGTTTTTGTTAATAACTAAATGGTGCATTTTAGTGATTTAAAGGTATATATTAGTGTTTTAAAATGACATATTACTGCCCTAATGATACATATTTGTGCTTTAATAGTACATGTATGATATAATAGTGTTTAATGATACATATTAGTATTTTAAAAGTAAATATTAGTACCTTAAAGGTACAAATTAATTTTTTAAAATGACATATTAGTACCGTAATGGTACATTTTAGTGCTTTAATACATATTAGTGCCTATTAGTACCTAAATGGTGCATATATAAGTGCTTTAAAGGTACATATTAATGTTTTGAAATGGCATATTATTACCTTAAAGGTACATATAAGTGCTTTAAAATTACAAAGTAGTGTCTTAATGGTACAGTTTAGTGCTTTCAAAAATGACATAGCACCTTAATAGTGCAATTTAGTGCAAATTAGTGCTCTAAAATGGCATATTACTGCCTTAATGGTACATATTAGTGCTTTAATAATGCATATTAAAGGTACACATTAGTATTTTAAAAGTACATATTAGTGCCTTAAAGGTACAAGTTAATGATTTAAAATGACTTATTAGTACATTAATGGTACATTTGAGTGTTTTAATAAATATTAGTGCTTTAAACGTTTTTTTATCAATAAATAAATGGTGCATTCTAGTGCTTTAAAAGTACATATTAGTACTTTAAAGGTACAAACCAATTCTCTAAAATTGCGTATCAGTACTTAAATGGTGCATATGAGTGATTTAAAGGTATTTATTAGTGTTTTAAAATGGCATATTATTACCTTAAATGTATATATTAGTGGTTTTAAATGACATATTACTGCTCTAATGATACATATTAGTGCTTTAATAGTGCATATTAGTACTTAATGATACATATTAGTATTTTATAAGTACATATAAGTGATTTAAAGGTACAAATTAATGCTTTAAAATTACATATTAGTACCGTAATGGTACATTTTAGTGCTTTAATACATATTAGTGCCTATTAGTACCTAAATGGTGCATACTGGTGCTTTAAAGCTACATATTAATGTTTTATTTCCTTTATTTCCTTAAAGGTACATATAAGTGCTTTAAAATGACAAAGTAGTGCCTTAATGGTTCAGTTTAGTGCTTTCAAAAATTACACAGTACCTTAATATTGCATTTTAGTGGTTTAATACATATTAGTGCTTTATAAGTGTTTATTAGTACCTACATTGTGCATATTAGTGCTTTAAATGTATAAATTAGTGCTCTAAAATGACATTTTAGTGCTTTAATAAATATTAGTGCTTTATGCATATTAGTGCTTTAAAATTGCATATTAATACTTTAATGGTACATATTAGTATTTTAAAAGTACATATTAATTCCTTAAAGGTACATGTTAATGCTTTAAAATGACCATTTAGTATATTAATTGCACATATTAGTACTTTAAATATACATATTAGTACCTAAATGTTATATTTTAATATGTTAGTGCTTTAAAAGTGATTATTAGTACCTTAATTGTACATATTAGTGCTTTAACCCTTTAACTGTCACTCCCATTTTTGAACACAGACGTGAAAATGCAATATTCAAACTTAAATTTTTATCATTCATGAACGAAAACATTTTGTAATATGATTTGGATGTACATATTCCATGGGAAGGCAATGTCTGATGGTTTTCAAAGGATGCATTTTGAGATTTTAAGTGTTCAACTGCTATATAATGTCTTATGATTTCTAAAGCGTGAAAGGGAAAAAGGCAACAAAGAGATTTTTTTTTTGACAAAGGTCAGAACTCCTGTTAAGAAGTAGATTTTTGAGGAAATGGTTAAATATCTAATTAGAAGACTTAAACCTTTCCAACGATATATAGTTTGTCATGATTAGAGAGGGGACGCCTAGGTTATTTACATATTTACATATTTTTGCATACATATTTTTGCTTTAAAAATGCTTATTAGTGCCTAAAGTCTACATATTGGTATCTTTTGAAAGGGTATCACCCCAGTGACAGTTTTGTACCTTTTTCCTGAGAACGTATTACTTTTCTTGTTTTCTTTGGTTAAACACAAAAAGAAAAAAAGTGAGTTGCTATGCGGTTGCATTGCATTCATGTTTTTTGCAGCATGCCAAATGTGCAGTATATGACATCATAATCCTCTCCATCACCCTGCTAATGAGTGTTAATATCTCTGCTAAGCTGATGGATGACTCAGATATAAGGGGCATGACTCTGGGAAACAGCCATCACCGGCTTTTCCTGGATGACCGGAAAGCTGTAATCGCTGTCAGATAGGTCAACCTTTGAAAAAAATACCTTTGAAATCATTAAAAAAGCCTGATTTTTGTACTTTTTTCAGATGTTTTTCCATTGAGAAAATTCATCATGCTGTTCGAAAGGCTTTTAAAAAAGTCTTTTCAACTTTCTATGTGAATATCTATATATATGTATGTATAAAATATTATTTATTCCTGTGATGCAAAGCTGAATTTTTATCATTACTCCAGTATTCAGTGTCACATGATCCTTCAGAAATCACTCTAATATACTGATTTATGATTAAGAAACTATGGAAGCACGTTTTCGCCCCACTGAATGAAAATTAATAATAAAAAAAGCTTATTGTGACTTATCTCACAATGCTGACTTTTTTTTTCTCAGAATTGTGTGATACAAACTCACAATTCTGAGTTTTTAATTTATTCCTGTGATTCAAAGCTGAATTTTGCATCTCTCAGAATTGTGTGATACAAACTCACAATTCTTATTTTTTTCTCAGAATTGTGTGATACAAACTTGCAATTCTGACTTTTTTATATCACACAATTCTGAGAAAAAATTAAGAAGAATTGTGTGATATAAACTCGCAATTCTGTGAACGTATCAGTCTTTCTTTTCTCCTCAGAAATAGACTTTATATCTTGCAATTCTGCCTTTATTTCTCGCAATTGTGAGTTTATGTCTCACAGTTCTGAGAAAAAAGTCTGAATTGTGAGATAAAAAAATCGCAATGTTCAGTGGCGGAAACAGGCTTTCATAAGAAATATTTCTTATTATTATCAATGTTGAAAACAGTTGTGCTGCTTTGAATTTTTTGGGGAAACTGTGAAAAAATGAATTTTTTTAGGATTCTTTGATGAATAGAAAATTCAAAAGAACAGCATTTGCCCCTCAGTTGTTCACTACGACGAGTGGACATAGTGGGATCGCACTTGAGAGACCAATCACCTCTGGCCAATGAGAGAAAAGGCCGACCGTGTGTCTCTGGATGCGGAAGCTTATTGACTTCTCTTGACAGACGCGATCGCTGCCTCACGTGCCTGTGCTGAAAACATGCT
Organism: Cirrhinus molitorella; assembly: GCA_033026305.1. Taxonomy (NCBI): domain Eukaryota; kingdom Metazoa; phylum Chordata; class Actinopteri; order Cypriniformes; family Cyprinidae; genus Cirrhinus; species Cirrhinus molitorella. Next base: position 31,189,720 of record CM065141.1, on the reverse strand, counting down.
GAGGCTGCTTTCGTGGATGGTTCATGCGTTCATTTTGAACACATGCCCATGGCCACTTCGAGATCTCGCCTCTCGTTCGTGAGACAGCTGCCCTCTGCCCAGCCCAGTTCGGCGGGCCATAAAGGCTCCTTGGCTGCGTTGTGTAAAGGCTAGGGTAATCTCAGAGACAATCCATAACACTCCGCTGAGTAAATTCCTGTAGAAGTCTGGGTCCTTGCATAGCCCCATGGAGTTACCAAAAGATGGCACTTGTTCATTCCACGGCGAAACTAGCATCTCCTTTGGGTCTCCTGTAGAAGACAGGATGTCCATCTAGGCATCAGAGGAGGGACATTTGTCTGCTGAAGCTGACGATTCCCCCCTCCACGGCTGCTCAGTCGGAGTCTGAACCTGAACTGACGGCCATGATCCTTCGGGCCACCAAGAGCATCGGGTTGGAGGTGTCCAAGGGAGGTGTCCTCATCTGGAATCAGACGCGGCTCATATTCCAGGGGAGCTCAGTTGTGCAGCTGATGTGCTCTCACAGCAGCTCACTGTTACTGGAGAATGGCGATCCCATCCCCAAGCAGTCCAGCTCATTTGGAGTCGATTTGGGTAGGCTCAGATAGATCAGTGTGCCTCTGAGGAGTACTCCCACTGCCAGCTCTTTTACTCCCTGACCAAGGCCCCTTTCGGCAGGGACGCACTGGCCCACAGCTGGCCTCGGGGCCTTTTCAAGTACGCCTTTCCCCAGTGAGCCTCCTTGCACAGACCCTGTGCAAGATCAGGGAGGACGAGGAGCAGGTTCTGCTTGTTGCGCCTTACTGGCCCACCCAAACCTGGTTCTCCAACCTCATGCTCCTCGCAGCAGCCCCTCCCTGGAAAATTCCCCTGAGGAAGGACCTTCTTTCGCAGGGGGTGGGCACTATTTGGCACCCACACCCCGATCTTTGGAACCTACACATGTGGCTTCTGAACAAGACGTGGTAGACCTCACAGGCCTTCCCCAGGCCGTGGTAGATACTATCACTCAGGCTAGAGCCCCCTCTACAAGGCAGACCTACGTGCTGAGGTGGGGTCTGTTCATTGATTGGTGTTCCTCTCATCAGAGATACTTGATCGGAGTGGTGCACTCCCTCCTGCAGGAAGAGTGATCATCAGGTTACTAAGAGGTGCGAGAAGGTTAAATCCACCTAGACATCACCTCATCCCCTCTTTGGATCTCTCTGTGGTTCTTCAAGGACTATGGGAGCTCCCTTTGAGCTGCTTGGTTCAGTCAAACTGAAATATCTGTCTCTTAAGAATTTGCTCACCTCTATCAAGAGGGTGGGGGACCTGCAAGCATTTTCAGTCAAGACGTGCCTTGAGTTTGGTCCGGCTGACTCTAACATTATCTTGAGACCCCAACCCGGTTATGTGCTCAAGGTCCTTACCACTCTCTTTCAGGACCAGGTGGTGAACCTGCAAGCTCTGTCCCTACAGGAGGCCTTGGATTTGCTGTGTCCTGTTCGTGCACTGTGCATTTACGTGGACCACACCTGTCTGCTTCGAGGGACAGCAAAAGGGGAATGCTGTCTCCAAGCAGAGGTTTGGCCCATCATCTTGGTGTTTGAGTCCCAAGGTGAGCCGTGCCCCCCAAGATCCAGGCTCCCCGAGTTAAGGTCAAGTCAAGTCAAGTCACCTTTATTTATATAGCGCTTTTTACAATACAGATTGTGTCAAAGCAACTTTACATTATCAAATAGGAAGGTAAATAATTTTAGTTGAAGGAAATTACTCAATAATTCCAAATAAATTGTCCCCAACTGAGCAAGCCATTAGCTTTCATTAAACTCACAAATCCCCTGCAGTTATTTTATGAACCCTAGTTTGGGAAACCTTGATGTAATATAGTGTTTAATGCACTTCATGTTGTAAATGACAATCTAAAAGTAATCTGATTAGATTACCTAAAATATGTAATGTAACTGATTACACTACTAACTAAAATTTTTGTCATGGAATCTGGAATCTGTACCTGATTATAATTTGTAAGTAATCTACCCAGCTCTGCTAGCAGACATATGTAGGGCTGTGGGCTGGGCGACACCTAACACCTTCGCAAGATTCTATAATCTTCATGTTGAGCCTTTGTCTTCCTGTGTGTTAAGGTCAAGTCAAGTCAAGTCAAGCCACCTTTATTTATATAGCGCTTCTTACAATACAGATTATGTCAAAGCAACTTTACATTATCAAATAGGAAGGTAACTAATTTTAATTCAAGGAAATTAATCAATAATTCCAAATTAATAAATTGTCCCCAACTGAGCAAGCCATAGGCGACAGTGGCAAGGAACCAAAACTCCATCTGTGACACAGATGGAGAAAAAAAACTTGGGAGAAACCAGGCTCAGTCGGGGGGTCAGTTCTCCTCTGACCAACATACAAGCAGTTTATACCTGTAGAGGTGGTCTATCTGTACTGACCCACCATCTGGATATGGACTGGATCAGGGAACTGCAGTGACCATCTGATCAGGACACAGACTGGATCTGACCTCGGAATAAGCAGGAGACTAATATTAGCATAGATGCCATACTTCTATGATGCACCGAGTGCATCAGGTGTTTTGGGAAGTGTTCCCGGTTCCGGTTGACCTAATTAATGTTGCCTAATCATTCCTTTAACAGATTTGAATTTAAAAATGTTTAAATGAGTTATGTGTAAGCCGGGTTAAAGAGATGGGTCTTTAGTCTAGATTTAAACTGACAGAGTGTGTCTGCCTCCCGAACAGAATTGGGTAGACTGTTCCAGAGTATTGGTGCTAAGTAAGAAAATGATCTTCCGCCCGCAGTTGATTTTGATATTCTGGGTATTATCAGATTGCCAGAGTTTTGAGAACGCAGCGGGCGTGAGGGACTATAATGTGATAAGAGCTCGCTCAAGTACTGAGGAGCTAAACCATTGAGGACTTTATAAGTAACTAGCAAGATTTTAAAATCAATACGATGTTTAATAGGAAGCCAGTGCAGTGTTGACAGAACCGGGCTAATATGCTCATACTTTCTGGTTCTAGTAAGAAGTCTGAAGTTTGTTTATTAACCCTCTGGGGTCTGAGGTGATTTTGGGGCCCTTGAGGTGTGCTGACATGCCTGGACATTTGTGCTTATTTCAGCTACTTATAACATACCATTTGCCCATATGTATTTTTCTTGTATTCAGCACAAACTGTGCTACAATAATATGTGAGAAAGATGGATGTACATGTTTGCATTTTGTAGAAAAAAAATATGCGTGGTTAGCACATTTTAGGAAAAAACATTAATCTAAAATATGGCCTAAAAAAACCTACTGAATAGTTCTAATGAAATCATTTGAGTAATCAGTCTTGTAAGCTAGAATTTTTACTTCACATTGATGTGAGAATCATTCTGACCACTTCATCACAAACAAAGATATAATAATTTGAATTTTGAAAGTAAGTTTTTTGGCCAGCATTGCCATATTCATGGGAGTGTTAATAGCTCTGAATATTCATGTAATTCACAAGGAGAGACAAAAGACACTCCCACAATGGCTAATGTTCCCCCCATCAAAGCTAATGTTCCCCTATCAAGTTGGAGTGCTGTGAAGAAAGAATGTGAGAATGCTCTAAGATTTTCATCTATTTTATTGTAATTCCTCTATGTGGAAAAGTGTTGTGCCTTGCTTGCAGTGCTAAAAATGTGAAGATATATTAACACTTTTCACTAGCAAATCTGTTAAAAAAGGGTGCGCTGCAAAAAAAATGCTTTTCTATCTTAGATTTTTTTGTCTTGTTTCCAGCCAGAATATCTAAAAATTCAAAATTAAGTGAGGTTTGGCTTAAACCAAGCAAAATAATCTGCCAATAGGGTAAGCAAAATAATCTTATTTCAAACAGAAGGCTAGATTATTTTGCTTACCCCATTGGCAGATTATTTTGCTTGTTTCAAGCAAAAACTCACTTAATTTTCTAGTGTCTGAAAACAAGACATTAATGTTTACTTGTCTAGAAAATCCTTCTTGATTTAAGAATTTTTAAATATTTTGAATGGAAACAAGACAAAAAATCTAAGAGAGATTTTTTTGCAGTGTGAGCAGCACACAGATAACAATTAGAGAATCTATATTATTATTTAGTAACATCAAACAATACATATACTTCAATATTATGGCGATGCACATGTAATTACATCAGTGAATTATTATATCTGTGCATTTACTCGACCGCAAAAACTGAACTACCCCTGGTATTCCGTACAAATAATTGTAATACAACTACCTCAGGGGGGGAGGACGCAAGTGTTAGCTTTGCTAATTGTAAAGAGAGAAAAACTAGTGTTATATATAAGAGTACAAATCTAAAAGAGCATAATTTAAAGAATAGAATTAGAAAAGACTGTGCTAGAGTTAGAGGGTTAAGTAAAGATGGAAAAGATGAGTTTTTTAGATTCTTGAAGATGGCTAAGGACTCAACTGTTCGGAGTGAGTTGGGCAGGGTACATTTAATGTGAAAGTCTGTGAAAGTGATTTTGTGCCTCTTTGGGATGAACAATAATGCGCCGTTCACTTGCAGAACGCAAGCTTCTAGAGGCACATAAGTCTAAAGTAATGAATTCAAGTAAAGGGGTGCAGAGCCAGTGGTGGTTCTGTAGGCAAACATTAATGCCTTGAATTTAATGCGAGCAGCTACTGGTAGCCAATGCAGACTGATGAAGAGAGGAGTGACGTGAGTCCTTCTTGGCTCGCTAAAAACTAGTCTTGCCGCTGCATTCTGGATTAATTGTAAAGGTTTGATAGAGCTGGCTGGAAGACCTGCCGAAAGAGCATTGCAATAGTCCAATTGTGTAATGGAGCTAATTGTGAGGTATGTTCTGAAAGAAAGGGTCGGATCTTCTTGATGTTGAATGAAGCTAATCTGCAGGACCGGGCAGTTTTAGCAATGTGGTTTGAGAAAGCCACTTGATCATCAATCACAACTCCAAGGTTTCTGGCTGTTACTGAAGGAGTTATGGTTGATGTGCCCAACTGAATGGTGAAATTGTGATGAAACGATGGGTTTGATGGAACCACAAACAGTTCAGTCTTGGCAAGGTTTGGTTGAAGATGATGGTCCTTCATCCAGTAAGAAATGTCTGTTAGACAAGCTGACATCCGAGCAGCTATCGTCAGATCATCAGGATGGAGTGAGAGGTAGAGTTGAGTGTCATCAGCATAGCAGTGATATGAAAAGCCATGTTTCTGAATGACAGAACTTAGTGATGCCATTTACAGAGCAGCCATCAAGTATTAGACTTGCTGAGGTTTTAGGCCCAATGATTAACGCCTCCGTTTTTTCAGAATTTAGCAGTATCATCAGCATAACAGTGAAAGCTAACACCATGTTTCCTGATGGTGATATAAGGTAACATCAGGTAATTTGCAGGAGGACAGCTCGTTGTTGGCTTGCTGCGCCATTCCCTATTGATCCATGTGCTTTTTCCCAGCTGTTCCTGCTAGGTAACTGTAGGTCCTCAATGCCCCGCAGTCTGGACTGTGCTCCGTTAAGGGGTCTCTTTATCTCTCTGTGAAATGACATACTATGATTTTGTTCCTCGTATTTTCTTTTCGAAAGCTTATTGTGTCCACAAATTCAGTTCTGGAGAAAAAAGTTGTTATAGAAATAAATAGTTGACATTTGTCTTGGGTTGTCCCATTAGTGAGGGTCAGATTAGTGTTCGTAGTTTAATTAAAGCCATGTATTGTGTTCCCTTTCCTAATAAAGTTACCGGCCAGCTGGGAAGCAGCTTTTATTTACCTGCCAAAGCAAATTGCTACTTTCATTTGGCACGTAATAAGTGATATTTAAGAGCCACAAATTGTAACAGGACAGAGCCTTACAAGATTCGATCTAGGATAATCTAGCTATATATTGTTTATGACATTGTAGATTGTTAGTTAACGTCTCTTTCACTTCTGTAAGCGAGCAGTTTTAATGACGTGATGAATGACAGTGGTCAATCTGATTTGGGGATCTGGCTCAGTAACGCACCAGATGTTTTGTTTTAATCAGGTCTAGAGTTTGTCCTTCTTTTTTTTTTTAACCAGTGAGAGGGTTTTGTTTCAAACTCGTCATGCTATTAGGCACCGGTGTGCTGTGTCTTCTTAACGCAATGGGAGGTTGATTGAAAATGGCTTGTCTAAGGCTGAGTTCTGATGGAAATGTTAATATATTTTGGGCTGAAATCTGGTTTGGATTTGGAATGTAATTTGGCTAAAGGCGAGAGCCCTGGATGTGTCCGCAGGGGTCCATGGGATTGACGGGAGCATACTGTTGGGCCGAGACTCACATCTGCACTCAGAGACAGTGATCCTGCTGTTAGAAACAACTCATGGGGCGTGTAGGGTCACGAGGCCAAAGGTCAAACACAACAAGAGTACACATAGACATACATGCACATATATATCTAAATATATAATATTTAAATCTATCTTAATATAAACATATTTAAAATATGTAATATATATATGTAATATTTACATATATTACAATTAAATCTAAATAATAATAAATAAAATATTATTTAATAATTAAAAAGTACACACACTCACACACATTTTTTTAATTTAAACTAGATTTAAATTAAACACATTATAAAAACATTTACAAATATTCTTTAATAAAAAAGTACACACACACACACACACACACACACATAAATATATAAAATATTTAAAAATATTACAATGTAAATATAAATAATAAATTAATTATTATTTATAACACACAGACACACACACACACACACACACATCAAATATTTAAATTTAAACACATGTAATATATATATATATATATATGAATTACATATTATGTAATAATTAAAATAAAGTACATATACACACATATTTGTACAAATGAATACATAAGTTAAATTCCAAATTAATTAAAATATTTAAAGTAAATCTATATTAAATAAATTATAAATAAACATTCTAAATATAAATAATGAATTAAAAAAAAAATATATATAATATTAAGTATATTACAATATAAATATAAATAATCAATTAAATATTATTTAATAATTACACACACATATATATCAATTTAAAATTAATATAAATCTTGAATTACATATTATTTGATAATTAAAATAAAGCGCAGTCACACACACACACACACACACCTATATATATATATATATATACATGCATACATATATTACAATATAAATAATAAATATGTGTGAGAGTTTGTGGAATATATGTGAATAAATAGATATAATAAAAATAACATTTAATTTAAAATAAATCTATTTTAAACAAATTCTAAATATATATTTGGAATATAATATTAATTACATATTTAAAATAAAGTACACACATATTAATAAAGTATTATATATTTTAATATGTTTTAATATAGATCTTTAAAATATTTAAATATATTACAATATAAATATAAAAATTAAAAAGGGCACACACACATATATGTAATATATATGCCAATAAATATAAATATAAATTTTAAATGAAATATTTGTAATAATTAAACTGAGTGTGTGTGTGTGTGTGTGTGTATATAAATATAAGTACTAAATTAAATATATTTTAAATTCAATAAATCATTTCTCTCTCTAAATGACTGCATTTAGAAGTATGGTAATCAATTTCTTTTTAAATATAAAATCAATTAAATCCTTTCATATTCAGACTATCATTGACAGATGGTACCCAAACAGTTCATAGTAACAATTCGCTGCTACTGAACCTTTAGACAGATTTAAGGGGATATTCAGCTTATGAAACATTATTACTCTTCGTCTATTGACCTGGCTCTTAATCCATATTTGAGAAAACCAAGGAGGCCATATTTGCTCCATTTATGAGCGTCACGTCCTGCATCTCTGTTAATCCTGCTGTTGATGGTGTGATATCACAACATCTGGTCATTTCTGAAATGGATTAGAGGAGCATTTCTTCCTCCACACAGTACAGCTGCAGTCATTTAGAGATCACTTATATTTGACATAAGCCCAATATGTTCTGAAACGGCAAGCGGTATGAACATAATGGCCTTGTGTGAATAGTGTTGAGAGTGTTTAGTGACTGAACTTCAGTCCTAATCTGTTTTGGCTTTCTCATTATGGACTCCAAACTGAGTGGATGTTTAAAAGCCAGATAATAGAGCAAAACCCTGCAGAAGTAGAGTGAAATACTATAGAGTTCGAATTTTATGAACACAACCTTTCAGCGAAGATACCAAGTGCTTGTTTATACTTATTTACCCAGCTAACACATCTACTCATTTTTATGTAATTTAATGTAATTTTTTTATTTAATACCAAGTGTATGTTTATACTGATATGTGTCAGATGTGTTTAATATTTTAGAAAAATGGGAAATGTCTTGTTGTCTATGCTTATTACCCAGCTGAGGCATCTACTAATATTTTATTTTATTTTATTTTATTTTATTTTATTTTATTTTATTTTATTTTATTATTTCTCAGGAAAAAATGGCAAGTGTTTGTTGTCTATAATTATTACCCAGCTGAGATATCTACCATTAACTCAGCTAACTACTAATTTAATTTAATTTAATTTAATTTAATTTAATTTAATTTAATTTAATTTAATTTAATTTTAACCTCAGCAGAAAATACCAGGTGTATGTTTATACTGATATATGTCAGATGTGTTTAATATTTTATTTTATTTTATTTTATTTTATAATATTTTTATTTTATTTTATTTTATTTTATTTTATTTTATTTTATTTTTAAAAATGGCAAGCGTCTTGTTGTCTATACTTATTACCCAGCTGAGGCATCTACTAATTTAAATTAAATTAAATTAAATTAAATTAAATTAAATTAAATTAAATTAAATTAAATGTAATTTAATTTAATTTAATTTAATTTAATTTAATTTAATTTAATTTAATTTAATTTCGTTTCATTTCATTTCATTTCATTTTTTTGCCTCAGCAGAAATACCAAGTGCATGTTTATTCTTATTTCCCAGCTAACTACTAATTTTTATTTTATTAATTTTAATCTGTCTATCTATCTATCTATCTATCTATCTATCTATCTATCTATCTATCTATCTATCTATCTATCTATCTAATATATTGTGTTTTAAAGTTATTTATAGTAAGTGAAGTAAGTTTTACTGTTTAATGCACTAATGTCATGCTCATTTTGGACAATAAAGTTTATTGTTAAATTGTTAAAGTGTTTGATCACCACAATGATCATTGCAAAAAATGTTTTTATATATCTGTTTATGTATATACTGTATTCTATATACAGTACAAGTCAAAAGATTGAACACACAAATGAGAATATGTCCTTTTGACTGCTACTGTACTATAATATACACATAAAGGATATCGGCTGATATATCGGTATTTGTTTCCTCCCTGATATCGGTATCGGTCCCCAATAAACCTATATCATCTGGACATGGCTCATTGTGGTCTGAAAGGCTCACACCATTATTTTATTTTATTTTATTTTATTTTATTTTTTTATTTTTTTTATTATTTATCTGGGAAAATGGCAAGTGTTTGTTGTCTGTAATTATTACCCAGCTGAGATATCTACAAATTTTTATGTAATTTAATTTAATTTTTTTTTACATTTTTTATTTAACAGCTCAGCAGAAATCTGAAATCAGAATTCTGACACATATTTTGTTTATACTAAGACATCTACAATTATTTTATTTTATTTCTTAGGAAAAATGGCAAGTGTTTGTTGTCTAAAATTAATACCTTGCTGAGATATCTACCATTTAATTTAATTTAATTTAATTTAATTTAATTATTTTTTAACCTCAGCAGAAAATACCAAGTGTATGTTTATAACTGTGTGTCAGATGTGTTTAATAATTTATTTTATTTAATTTTATTTAATTTAATTTTATTATTTCTCAGGAAAAATGACAAATGTTTGTTGTCTATAATTATTACCCAGCTGAGATATCTACGATTAATTTAATTTAATTAATTTATTTTTTGCCTCAGGAGAAAACACCAAGCGCATGTTTATACTTATTACCCAGCTAACTACTAATTTTAATTTAATTTAATTTAATTTAATTTAATTTAATTTAATTTAATTTGACTTAACTTAACTTAACTTAATTTAATTTAGTTGAATTTAATAAAATAATTAAATTTAATTAATTAATTAATTTATTTATTAATTTATTTATTTTTATTATTGATATATATATCGATATATATCGATATATCGGTATTTGTTTCCTCCCTGATATCGGTATCGGCATCGGTCCCCAATAAACCCCTATCGGTCAGACGTGGCTCATTGTGGTCTGAAAGGCTCACACCATCAGTCAGTGGAGGTCAGCGTACATCTGGACGTGACGCATCTCTCGAACGCCTTTGCTGCTTTATCTTTTGTGATACACATGTGACTTTTTGATCTCCGACTGCTGTGTGAGTCACATTGTGTGTTTGTCTTTTTGAGTTTGAAGGGAGTGTGTGTGTGTTTGAAGAAGAAGCGTGTTTATGCGAGTGTGTAATCTCTCTTGTGGTTAAACGCTCTCCCATCTGTCCTCTGTGTGTGTGGCAATCCTCACACACGCTAACAATATGCTAGCTGAAGATGTTCAACACCGTGACATGTCTGTGGGTTTTCTGAATGACTAAAATAGCTCAGACGAAATGAAAGAAATGAAAGCTATATATTTATATGTCTTGTATAATTAGGCTGGCTGTGTTTTGAAACTTGATTTTGAATGTAGAAGTGCATAAAGGAGATTTAAAAGGTTTGTAACTGCATAATGGCACATGCAAGAACGAGTTAAAGACAAATCAATGCATGTAAAATGTGTTTATATAGCATTTCACAATCTCGCTTCTTAATTTCACAAGATAACAAATTATTATTTTCTATTTTAAAAGTCATTTTATTTGATTTTATTATTTTTTATATTCTATTTGTTATGTTCAACAGAAAATATGAAGAGCTTTTATTTTATTTTATTTGTACTATTTTATTTGTATTTTATTTATTTATATATTTTTACCTCAGCAGAAAATACCAAGTGCTTGTTTTTACTTATTACCCCACTAACATGTGTACCATTTTGAAAATTTAATTTAATGTAATTTAATTATTTTTTATATTATTTTATTATTATTTTATATTTTATTTCTTGTTACCCTTCTAAACTGTGTACTATTTTTTAACTTAATTTAATAATAATTTAATTTAATTTAATTTTTTTAGTTTTTTTACTTCAGAAAATATCAACTTATTACCGAGCTAAGATGTGTACTTTTTTAAAAATGTAATTTAATAAAATTGTATTATTTATTTTATTATTATTTATTTTTACCTAGCTGTGTTTTTATACTTAATTTAATTATTTTATTTTATTTTATTTTTATTTTTATCTTATTTATTTTTATTTATTTTAGTATTATTTACTTTTTATTTCATTTATTTTATTATTTCATATATATATGTATATATATATATATATATATATATATATATTTATTATTAATTAATTTTTTATATATTTTATTTCATTAATATTTTTTTTACCTCAGCAGAAAATACCAATTGCTTGTTATACTTATTACCCAGCTAAGCGGTGTACTTTTTAACATTTAATTTAATTTAATTATTTATTTATTTTTATGTATTTTACTATTATTTAATTTTATATTGAATTTATTGTATTTTTTACATGTTATTTTATGTATTATTTTATTTATTTTATTATTATTAAATATATAATTTACTTTTTTTTATTATAATTTTTTTTTTATTTCATTATATTTTTTTTTACCTAAATAGAAAATACCAAATGCTTGTTATACTTATTACCCAGTTAAAATGTGTGCTTTTTAACATTTAATTTAATTATTAATTTTTTTTTTTTTTTTTACCTCAGCAGAAAATACCAAGTGCTTGTTTATACGTCTTACTCAGCTAAGATGTGTACAGTTTTTTATTTAATTGAATGTAATTTAATGTTTTTTTTATTATTTTATTATTATTTAACATTTTATTTTACTATTATGCTAAGATGTGTAATATATTTTTTTTACTTATTTAAATTTAATTTATTTATTTAATCATTATTTTTTTTTTACCTTAGCAGAAAATGCTAAGTGATTTTTTATACTTAATTTATTTTTTTTGTTTTGTTTATACTTCATACCCAGCTGAGAAATATTTTATTTTATTTTATTTTATTTTATTTTATTTTATTTTATTTTATTTTATTTTATTTTTCATTTTTGCATGTGTCTTTGTGTCAGAGCTGTTCAATATATAATTCTAATATAAAAATATAAAAAGCGTTGAAATCATTCAGTGGAAGGAGATACACCTGTGTATAACCACAGATCTCGCCTACTTTATGTCTGCAGGTTCCTCATGGTCCTAGTTTGCCTGATATTCAGCGTCCTGTCCACCATTGAGCAATATGCAGACTTCGCCACAGGATCTCTGTTCTGGATGGTGAGCGCTACCAAATTATTTCTATTTTTTATTTGTTATTTATTTTATTTTATCTCAGGAACAATGCCAAGTGCATGTTTATACTTATTACCTCATCTACTCATTTTAATTTTATTTCAATGTTTTCATTTAATTAATTATTATTATTTTTTACCTCAGTAGAAGATATTAAATTCATTTGTTTGCATTTTTTTAGTATTATTTAATTTTATATTTAATGTATTTTATTTTTTTATATTTTATTATGTATTATTTTATTTAATATATATTTTATTTTATTTCATTATTTTCTTTAACCTCTGCAGAAAATACCAAATGCTTATTATATGTATATATATATATATATATATATATATATATATATATATTTACCTCAGCTAAGATTTAATTTTTAATTTTTATTTAATTTTAATTTAATTTAATTATTTATTTTATTTTATTATTATATCTTATTACCCAGCTGTGTACTATTTTGCATGTTTAATTTATTTATTTTATTTTATTTATTTTATTTTATTTTATTATTATTTCATTTCATTTTTTTTATTTAATTATAATTACATTTTATGTATTTTATATTTTATTTTATGTATTATTTTATTTAACTTTATATATATATAATTTTATTTCATTATTTATTTATTGTATTATTATTTTATCTCATTATTTTTTTTGTTTTGTTTTGTTTTTCTTACCAAGCTAAGATGAGTACTTTTTAAAAAATGTATTTCATTTAATTATTTAATTAAATTATTTATTTTCTATTTTATTTTTATTGCTTATTACCCAGCTGTGTACATTTTTTTGTTTGATTTAGTTAATTATTTTATTTATTATTTTATTTTATTATTATTTCATTTATTTTGTATTTATTTGATTTTTTTCTATTATATATATATTACCCAGCTGAGACATCTACCAGTTTTAATTCAATTTTTATTTGTATTTATTATTATTATTTTACCTCAGGAGAAAATACTAAGACAGATACTTTATTGCTCAGCAGAAACAAACAAACAAACAAACAAAAAAAATGATTGATTGAATAAGCTGCACAAATTAAGATATTGATTAATAAAGTAAAGGGCTGTGCAGTAATGCAGTAACATATTCTGCCACTGGATGGCAGTGTCATATCTCAGTTGAGCTGATGCTGACTCCATGCACTTGTGTCCCTGTGAGCACATCAAACATTACTGATTGAGTAGTTTTGTATTTCTGTCAGTTCACTCACACCTGGAGACACCTGTGGGGCGGATCCCAGAGAAACCCAGAGGCTTTGAACACTGTCCAGACACACTTCATCAAACCAGTGCTGGCACAATTTAATGCATGTTTAATTGCACAACCTGGATGACAGATTGTGATGAGAGATGTGAGCGACTCTCTGTTTACACTGTGTGTGAGATAATACCCAAAGATCTCTTTCAAACAGAGGCTTTTACACTCAGTTAAAAGCCAGAGATCTCAATATAAACATGTCTCATCAAATGCTCTAGACTCTTGGATGGTGGATGACAACTAGGGACTCATTTTGGTCTGTTTTTGTTACTAAAGGCAAAGTTGACCTCTCAATGAGCTACGGCTATTATTTTATTTTATTTTATTTTATTTTATTTTATTTTATTATTTTATTTTATTTTATTTTATTTTATTTTATTTTATTTTATTTTAGTTTAGTTTAGTTTAGTTTATTTTATTGTGCCATTGATTCAGTCCAAGCTGGATCATTATTTAATTGAATTGAATTGAATTGAATTGAATTGAATTTAATTTAATTTAATTTAATTTTATTATTATTTATTTATTTATTTATTTTTTTTTTGTGCCATTGATTCAGACCAAGCTGGATTATTATATTTTATTTTATTTTATTTTATTTTACCATTGATTCAGTCCAAGCTGGATTATTTTTTTTTTATTATTTTTTATTTTTGCCATTGATTCAGACCAAGCTGGATTATTTTATTTTATTTTATTTTATTTTATTTTATTTTATTTTATTTTATTTTATTTTATTTTGCCATTGATTCAGACCAAGCTGGATTATTTTATTTTATTTTATTTTATTTTATTTTATTTTATTTTATTTTATTTTATTTTGCCATTGATTCAGACCAAGCTGGATTATTTTATTTTATTTTATTTTATTTTATTTATTTTTTGCCATTGATTCAGTCCAAGCTGGATTATTTTATTTTATTTTATTTTATTTTATTTTATTTTATTTTATTTTATTTTATTTTATTTTATTTTATTTATTTTTTGCCATTGATTCAGACCAAGCTGGATTATTTTATTTTATTTTATTTTATTTTATTTTATTTTATTGTGCCATTGATTCAGTCCAAGGTGGATTATTTTTTATTTTATTTTATTTTATTTTATTTATTTTTTGCCATTGATTCAGACCAAGCTGGATTATTTTATTTTATTTTATTTTATTTTATTTTATTGTGCCATTGATTCAGTCCAATCTGTATCATTATTTTATTTTATTTTAGTTTAGTTTAGTTTAGTTTAGTTTAGTTTATTTTAGTTTTATTGTGCCATTGATTCAGTCCAAGCTGGATAATATTTTTATTTTATTTTAGTTTAGTTTATTTTATCCTCTGGCATGTTTCTTACACACACATATATGCATACAAAGATCAGCTGTTTGTTTCTGCTGTGCAGGAGATTGTGCTGGTGGTGTTTTTCGGGACGGAGTATGTGGTCAGGCTTTGGTCGGCCGGCTGTCGCAGCAAATATGTGGGCATTAAAGGCCGTCTGCGGTTCATCAGGAAACCCATCTCCATTATAGGTATCTGCTCGTTCTTCACACTGGAAATTTATCTTAACTTCAAGATTTTTTTTTTTTTCTTGTTAATCTTATTATTTTTTATTTTATTCCTATTTCTAATCCATTCAAGCTCATTCAAACGAACATGCTAATCATGCTAACAGTATGCTAATAACATGCTAATCATGGTAGAATCATGTTAACAACATGCTACTAACTTCCTAATTATATGAGAAACATGCTGATAACTTGCTAATAATGCTATCAAACTAACATGCTAATCATGCTAACAGTATGCTGATAACACGTTAATAGCTAGAAACATGTTAACAACATGCTAGCACCTTGCTAATCATGCTAGAAACATTTTGGAATCATGTTTGTAACTTGCTAATCATGCTAGAAACATGCTATTGTGCTAATCATGTTAGAATCTTGTTAGCAAACTTACTAATAACTTGCTAGTCATGCTAGAACCATGCTTGTAACTTGCTAATCATCTTAACAACATGCTAGTAACTTGCCAATCATGACAGAATCATGCTAACAACATGATAGTAACTGGCTAATCATGGTAAAAAAAATGCTAGCAACATGCTTACCATGCTAGAAACATATTAGCAACTTGCTTACCATGCTATAATCATGCTAACAACTTGCTAATAATGCTAAACACATGCTAATAGCTTGCTAAGTGTGCTGTTCATGTGTTAATCATCAAGAATCAGGTTAGCAACTTACTAACAACTTGCTAATCATGTTAGAATAATGCTAACAACATGCTAATAACTAATGCTAGGAAAATGTTAATAACATGCTATAAATATGCTAGCAACATACTAGCAACTTGCTAATCATGCTAGAAACATGCTAGCAAGTTGATAATCATGCTAGAAACATACTAGCAACTTGACAGTCATGCTAGCAACATGCTAAACATACAAACAACGTGTTAATAACATGCTAATTATGCTGGAAACAATCTATCAACATGCTAGTCATGCTATAAACATGTTAATTATGCTAGAAACATGCTAACAACATGCTAGTAACTGGCTAATAATGTTAGGAAAATGTTAATAACATGCAAATCATGCTATAAATATGCTAGCAACATGCTAGTAACTTGCTAATCAAGTTAGAAACATGCTAGAATCATGCTAACAACTTGCTAATCATGCTAGAAACATGCTAGCAACTTGCTAATCATGCTAGAAACATGCTAACAAGTTGTTAATCATGCTAGAAACATACTAGCAAATTTGACAATCATGCTAGCAACATGCTAAACATACAAACAACATGTTAATAACATGTTAATTATGCTAGAAACAATCTATAAACATGCTAGCCATGCTATAAGCATGCTAATTATGCTAGAAACATGCTAACAACTTGCTAGTAACTGGCTAATAATGCTAGGAAAATGTTAATAGGCTAATCATGCTATAAATATTCTAGCAACATGGTAGTAACTTGCTAATCAAGTTAGAAACATGCTAGAATCAAGCTAACAACTTGCTAATCATGCTAGGAGCATACTAGCAACTTGCTAATCATGCTAAAAAACATGCTAGCAAGCTGTTAATCATGCTAGAAACATACTAGCAACTTCACAGTCATGCTAGCAACATGCTAAACATACAAACAACATGTTAATAACATGCTAATTATGCTTGAAACAATCTCAACATGCTAGTCATTCTATAAGCATGGTAATTATGCTAGAAACATGTTAACAACATGCTAGTAACTGGCTAATAATGTTAGGAAAATGTTAATAACAGGCTAATCATGCTATAAATATGCTAGCAACATGGTAGTAACTTGCTAATCAAGTTAGAAACATGCTAGAATCATGCTAACAACTTGCTAATCATGCTAGGAACATACTAACAACTTGTTAATCATGCTAGAAACATGCTAGCAAGTTGTTAATCATGCTAGAAACATACTAGCAACTTGACAGTCATGCTAGCAACATGCTAAACATACAAACAACATGTTAATAACATTTTAATTATGCTGGAAACAATCTATCAACATGCTAGTCATGCTATAAACATGTTAATTATGCTAGAAACATGCTAACAACATGCTATTAACTGGCTAATAATGTTAGGGAAATGTTAATAACATGCAAATCATGCTATAAATATGCTAGCAACATGCTAGTAACTTGCTAATCAAGTTAGAAACATGCTAGAATCATGCTAACAACTTGCTAATCATGCTAGGAACATACTAGCAACTTGCTAATCATGCTAGAAACATGCTAGCAAGTTGTTAATCATGCTAGAAACATACTAGCAAATTTGACAGTCATGCTAGCAACATGCTAAACATACAAACAACATGTTAATAACATGTTAATTATGCTAGAAACAATCTATCAACATGCTAGTCATGCTATAAGCATGCTAATTATGCTGTAACATGCTAACAACATGCTAGTAACTGGCTAATAATGCTAGGAAAATGTTAATAATAGGCTAATCATGCTATAAATATGCTAGCAACATGGTAGTAACTTGCTAATCAAGTTAGAAACATGCTAGAATCATGCTAACAACTTGCTAATCATGCTAGGAACATACTAGCAACTTGCTAATCATGCTAGAAACATGCTAGCAAGTTGTTAATCATGCTAGAAACATACTAGCAACTTGACAGTCATGCTAGCAACATGCTAAACATACAAACAACATGTTAATAACATGCTAATTATGCTGGAAACAGTCTATCAACATGCTAGTCATGCTGCAAACATGCTAATTATGCTAGAAACATGCTAACAACTTGCTAGTAACATGTTAACCATGCTGGAAGCATGCTAGTAACTTGCTATCTATCTATCTATCAAACAAACATTAACAAATTTTTAAAACTTTATAACCTTTTTAAAACATTCTGGTCAGGCTTTGTCAAGCCAACTTAAAGTTTGTCTTGACAAACATATATATCTGGTTTATTTATTTATGTTATTTTTGTTAATCAAGATCATTTCAGAAAGCTCAGTGTATGAATCAGTTTGATCTCTTGATCTCATGACACAGATCTGATCGTCGTCGTCGCCTCTGTCGTGGTCCTGAGCGTCGGGTCCAATGGGCAAGTGTTCGCAACGTCCGCAATCAGGTACAGATATGACCAGCAGACAAACAGAAATATAACAACCAGCGATGCTCATATTTTACTGATGTGTATTGCGGTGTGAGCTAACAAAGCTCTGTTTCCATTGATTGCAGAGGAATCCGTTTCCTCCAGATCTTGCGTATGTTGCATGTGGATCGTCAGGGTGGAACGTGGAGGCTTCTGGGATCAGTGGTTTTTATCCATCGGCAGGTACGCCATGACCCTAACACTCACCTTAATGCTTCACAGTACAATGAAACCCACTGATTTCATCAAACGGAGCTAATCAGCGCAAGTCTGGCATGACCAACCTCAGATTTCTCTCCAAATATGACCTTGTGTATTCACATTATGATAATCTAAGCTCCCGTTTCAGCGATCTAAGGCTTTGCACATTAAATCCAATCACTTCACGCACACATTTTCTCAATCACTTCACCGTTGACGTACATCTCATGAAAGGGCTGAAGTTCTCAGTGGCTTAGGCGTGATTGGGCTGATTCATTCAGGGCCCTGTGTGTCTTCACATGCACTCATGGGCTTAGGGAAGGTTTGCCTTATAAGGTGCTTTTATGCTCCATGGCATTTGCCACGTAAACCGTGTTCGTTTCCACTATTTTTTTTATAAGTCCCATTTGTGCTTGAATTTTTGTCTCAGTCATGATTTTTATATATTGCACCCAAAAATGTGTACAATTTGTGTCATACAAATATTTAAAAGTCAAAAATACCTTTGAACTAATTCAAAAATTAAAATAAAATACATTTAAATTGTATTAAATTAATAAAATTAAAGTTACATAAATTAACCAAAATATTTCTACAATTAAATTACATTAAATTCATTAATAAATGAAAATATTTATATAATTTGTGTCATCTGGTTGTCATTCTGTTTGAATCTAGTATTATTTGTGTATAACTGAGAAACTTTTATGATTTGTATTTATATTTAATAACAATTAATTAATAGAATAATAATTAATATAATTTGTGTTTGTTGTCAAATTTTTCTTAAACTTGTAACTTTATTGTGTGTTTTTGTCATTTTTACTTATTTATTTATAATTTAAATAGTTTATATAGATGTATATATGTTTACATAGTTTTTATAGCTGAAGTACATTTTTTTCAAGTAACTTTTTTTAGTTCAGTATATATTATAATAACCATTTTTAATCATCATTAATATGATGTCACATAAACTGCATGCATATTAGGAAAAAAGGAAAATATGTGTAAGAATTAGTGAAGAAAAAATAATTACTTCATGAATAAAGTAAATAAACAGTAATAAAAAAAATTAAATAAACACTTATACAAACAAACAAATAAATAAACAAAGATTTTTTTTATACAATATGTTTACAATTTGTGGCATCTGGTTGTCATTCTATTTGACTAGCTCAACAAATAAAAAAATAGAATTGTAATACATTAAAAAAAGAAAGAAAATGTTAAATTAAATTACATTAATTAATTGATAAAATATTGAATTAAATTAAGTAAATATTTATACAATTTGTGTCCGGTTGTCATTCTATTTGACTAGTTCAAAAAAAAAAAAAAAAAAAAAAAAATTAAAAGAAAAAAATTTAAATAAAAAAACAATAAAAAGAATGTAAATGTATTAAATTAAAGTAAGTTAAATAAACAAATACAAATATATAAAAGTTTAAAACAGCAAAAATGTTTACAATTTGTCATGTGGTTTTCATTCCTTTTGTCTAGTTTAAAAAATAAAAAAATTCAAATAAAATAAAATAAAATATATTTTTTATATATAAGATCATTTTTTATATATACATATATTTATAATAATTTATAAATTATTAAACATAAATAAACATTTAATTTTATTAAATTTTTTGTGCGATTTAAATCCCTTTTGCTTAGTTTAAAAAAATTTAAAAAATAAAATAAACGTAAAATAAAGTTAACTGGTATAAAATTACATTTATTTGAATTAAGTTTGATTCAGTTTTAAATTAAAGAAACAAACAAATAAAAAATAAAAAATAAAAATAATAAATAACTTGATAATCATGCTCGAAAAATACCAGCAACTTGCTAATCATGCTAGGAACATACTAGTAACTTGCTAATCATGCTAGAAACCTGCTAATAACTTGCTAATTATGCTAGAATCATGTTAACATGCTAGTAACTTGTTAATTATGCT
Organism: Cirrhinus molitorella; assembly: GCA_033026305.1. Lineage (NCBI taxonomy): Eukaryota > Metazoa > Chordata > Actinopteri > Cypriniformes > Cyprinidae > Cirrhinus > Cirrhinus molitorella. The sequence continues at coordinate 31,169,155 of CM065141.1, read as the reverse complement.
AGAAACTTGCTAATCATGCTAATAACTTGTTAAATGTGCTAGAAACATGTTATTAACATGCTAATCATGTTAGTACAACATGTTAGTAACTTGCTAGTCATGCTAGAATCATGTTAACAACATACTAGCAACTTGCCAATGCTAGAAACATCCTAGAATAATGCTAACAACTTGCTAATCATGCTAGGAACATACTAGTAACTTGCTAATAATGCTAGAAGCACGTTAACTACATGCTAGCAACTTGCTAGTAACTTGCTAATTATGCTAGAATCATGTTAACAACATGCTAGTAACTTGTTAATTATGCTAGAAACTTGCTAATCATGCTAATAACTTGTTAAATGTGCTAGAAACATGTTATTAACATGCTAATCATGTTAGTACAACATGTTGGTAACTTGTTAGTCATGCTAGAATCATGCTAACAAATTGATAATCATGCTAGAAAAATGTTAACAACTTCCTAATCATGCTAGAAACATACTAGCAACTTGCTAGTCATGGTAGAATCATGTTATCAACATGCTAGCAACTTGCTAATGCTAGAAACATGCTAGAATCATGCTAACAACTTGATAATCATGCTAGAAAAATGTTAACAACCTTCTAATCATGCTAGAATCATGCTAACAACTTGCTAATCATGCTAGGGACATACTAGCAACTTGTTAATCATGTTAAAACATGCTAGAATCATGCTAACGACTTGCTAATCATGCTAGAAACATACTAGCAACTTGTTAATCATGTTAAAACATGCTAGAATAATGCTAACAACTTGCTAATCATGCTAGGAACATACTAGTAACTTGCTAATAATGCTAGAAGCACGTTAACTACATGCTAGCAAATTGCTAGTAACTTGCTAATTATGCTAGAATCATGTTAACAACATGCTAGTAACTTGTTAATTATGCTAGAAACTTGCTAATCATGCTAATAACTTGTTAAGTGTGCTAGAAACATATTATTAACATGCTAATCATGTTAGTACAACATGTTGGTAACTTGTTAGTCATGCTAGAATCATGCTAACAAATTGATAATCATGCTAGAAAAATGTTAACAACTTCCTAATCATGCTAGAAACATACTAGCAACTTGCTAGTCATGGTAGAATCATGTTATCAACATGCTAGCAACTTGCTAATGCTAGAAACATGCTAGAATCATGCTAACAACTTGATAATCATGCTAGAAAAATGTTAACAACCTTCTAATCATGCTAGAATCATGCTAACAACTTGCTAATCATGCTAGGGACATACTAGCAATTTGTTAATCATGCTAGAATAATGATAGAAACTTGATAATCATGCTAGAAAATGCTAACAACTTCCTAATCATGCTAGAAACATACTAGCAACTTGTTAATCATGTTAAAACATGCTAGAATCATGCTAACGACTTGCTAATCATGCTAGAAACATACTAGCAACTTGTTAATCATGTAAAAACATGCTAGAATCATGCTAACGACTTGCTAATCATGCTTGGGACCTACTAGCAATTTGTCAATCATGCTAGAATCATGTTATCAACATGCTAGCAACTTGCTAATGCTAAAAACATGCTAGAATCATGCTAACAACTTGATAATCATGCTAGAAAAATGTTAACAACCTTCTAATCATGCTAGAAACATACTAGCAACTTGCTAATCATGTTAAAACATGCTAGAATCATGCTAACAACTTGCTAATCATGCTAGGGACATACTAGCAATTTGTTAATCATGCTAGAATAATGATAGGAACTTGATAATCATGCTAGAAAATGCTAGCAACTTCCTAATCATGCTAGAAACATACTAGCAACTTGTTAATCATGTTAAAACATGCTAGAATCATGCTAACGACTTGCTAATCATGCTTGGGACCTACTAGCAATTTGTCAATCATGCTAGAATAACGCTAGGAACTTGATAATCATGCTAGAAACATACTAGCAACTTGACAATCATGCTAGCAACGTGCATAGTTAAATTATTTGCCACACAGCGGAACTTTTTAAGCGAATTAGCGATAGCAAAAAGATAAATGGACATTGCTACAATGTTCACCTTGTTTATCTATGTTTACATTAATTTTAACCTAAAATCTTGAAAACAGGTTCATCTGTGTTATTCATTAACTGCCTGTTTTTCCTCTCGGTTCAGGAGCTGATCACCACGCTGTACATCGGGTTCCTGGGCCTGATCTTCTCGTCGTATTTTGTTTATCTGGCGGAGAAGGACGCAGTAGACGAGGAGGGGAAGACGGGTTTTTCTAGCTATGCTGATGCTCTGTGGTGGGGTGTGGTGAGTTTATTCTTCTTCTTTGGAGATTTGAGTTATTGGAGTTGACAAGCAGAGAAACACCTTGCTGACAAGACCAGCTTAGACTGGTTTCCATCTGACGATTGACTAAGGAAGTCTGGCTGGTTAAGCTAGTTGGTCTGTTCAAAGACCTTGAAGTACTGCTTTTTGCATCAATCATGGTAGCTGCCTGCTAAATCATTTGTGTAGTTTGACGTTAGGTGTGTTTGTGGTTTTTTATATAATACAGATCTATGTAGAAATCCTCTTGCCCTCTGGAAATCTGGCGTTACCTCATAAACAAGTGAATCGGCGGTTAATTTGTTCTTGGGAGTTGGTTGAACAGTAATATGTGACCCTGGACCACAAAACCAGTCATAAGTCGCTGGGGTATATTTGTAGCAATTGCCAAAAATACATTGTATGGGTCAAAAGTAGATATTAAGTAAAGATCATGTTCCATGAAGATATTTTGTAAATTTGCTACCATAAACATGTCAAAACTTTAGTGTTGTAGTCTTAAGACCATTTCTTGATGGTCTTGGTGTTGTCTCGGTCTCGACTGCATTTGGACTCGGTCTTGTCTTGGTCTCAGATTAAGAGGACTCTGGATTTTACTTCAAGACCAGTCAAGACCACAACTGTGTGGATATCACTAAATTGCAAGTGCATTGTCTTTGTGAACATCATGAGATCATCATGTTTTGTCACTGCAGTTTGTTTAAACAGCTCCCAATGAAACAAATTAGATTTTTTTTTATGACTGAGTCGCAGTTAGGTCACTAAATGAAGTTAAAACACTTGTATGCAGTTCAGACTCAGTGACTGTTCATGAGCCAAAATATTTCACATAAAGTCTAATTATTCTGTTGTTTTGTTGAAGGAGTTCTCGGGGTATTTTTATACACTGGGGGTCAAAAGTTTTTTCATATTTCTGAAAGGAGTCTCTTGCTCACCAAGGCTGTATTTATTTAATCAGGAATACAGTAAAAAAAATGTATTATTGTGACACTGTCACATACAAAACACGAACACAGGAGATGGAGTGACAATGGAGTGGTTGATTTATTGATACAGATGATAATAGAGAGCGTAAACAGATGAATAGATGGCAGGGTAATCTTATCTGATATTTTGTAGAGAGAAATGGCGTGAATAGTCCAAACGAAGAAAATGTCCAGCAGAGTCCAACAGTTCCAACAATGCAGAGCATGAAAAGGTCGGGAGCTATCGTCAGGGGTGTGAACGGTAGAACCGACAAGTGAGAACTGAGGGAGAGTGTCTTATAAAGGGGAGGAGTGATTGGGAACAGGTGCAGATGATCAGTACTCTGGTGATTGGGCTCTGATGGGAGGTGCTTCTGAGGGAGGTGGCTGTGGTGAATGCCTGACATTACCCCCTCCTCCAAGGGCGGCTCCCGACGCCCTATTGCGGCGCCGAGGGCGACCGCGACTGCGAGGGGCCGGACGATCTGGGTGGCTGTGGTGGAATTCCAGCAGGAGAGTAGGATCTAAGACGTCTTCACGTGGCACCCAGGATCGTTCTTCCGGTCCGTACCCCTCCCAGTCCACCAGGTATTCCAGGCGGCCCCCTCGACGCCTGGAGTCCAGGATCTCATGGACGGTGTAAATCTCGGGTTGATCCAGGACTTCCGGAGGAGGGGGTCCAGCTTCAGCTCTGGTGGGATCTGTGGCAGAGGGAAAGAAGGGTTTTAGGAGGGATACGTGGAACGTGGGGTGAATGCGGTACCTGGGTGGGAGCTGAAGCTGGTAGGTGACATCATTGATCTGCCTCAGGATCTTGAAGGGACCAATATAGCGGGGACTCAGCTTCCTGCAGGGCAGTCGAAGGCGCATGTCGCGGGTGGAAAGCCATACCCTATCCCCTGGGTGGTATACGGGCGTCGTCCTACGTCGAGCGTCGGCGAAGATCTTATGACGACGGACTGCCCGCTGGAGGTGGTGATGAGCTGAGTCCCATGCTCTCTCGCTCTCTCGGAACCAGTGGTCTACAGCTGGAACATTCGAGGGTTCCTCCGTCCAGGGAAACAGCGGAGGCTGAAAACCGAGTACGCACTGGAAAGGTGTTAGTCCGGTGGTCTCCTGGCGAAGGGAATTCTGTGCGTACTCGGCCCACGGGAGGAACCTGCTCCAGCTGTGCTGATCTTCTGAGCAGTAGGACCGGAGGTAACGTCCAAGCTCCTGGATCTTCCTCTCAGTCTGGCCGTTGGTCTGCGGGTGATATCCTGATGAGAGAGAAACAGAAATGCCCAGTAGTTTGAAGAAAGCCTTCCATACATGTGAGATGAATTGAGGACCCCGGTCCGATACAATCTCCTCTGGGAGGCCGTAGTGACGAAATACCTGGTGGAACAGGACCTCCGCCGTCTCCATGGCTGTGGGTAAGCCCCTTAGAGGCACGAGTTTACAGGATTTAGAGAACCTGTCCACAGTGACCAGAATACAGGTGTTACCTTCTGAATTGGGGAGGTCCGTGACAAAATCCACACCCAGGTGGGACCAGGGCCTCTGGGGAATGGGTAGTGGAACCAGTTTGCCTGCGGGAAGTTGGCGTGGAGAGTTAGACCTGGCACAGACTGAGCAGCTTTGGACGTACCTGATGGTATCACGGTCCATACGGGGCCACCAGTAGCGAGATTGGAGGAGCGAGAGGGTCCGTCTGCTGCCCGGGTGTCCAGAGCCCGGAGACCGATGAGCTGTGTCCAGAAGGGGTAGACGTTGGGAGCGAGGCACGTAGGTTCTCCCTTCTGGACATTCCGGCGGAGCAGGTTCCTGGAGGGTGGCGTCGCGGATCTGCTGGTCCATATCCCAGATGATGGGGCTGATGATAAGGTGTGAGGGGATGATGGGTTCTGGTTCGAGTGAGAGGTCCTTGGCATATTGACGTGAGAGGGCATCAGCAGGAATGTTCTTGGAACCAGGTCGGTAGGTAATCTTGTAGTTAAATCGAGTGAGGAAGAGGGCCCAGCGTGCTTGACGGGGGTTGAGACGTTTGGCTTCGCGGATGTACTGGAGGTTCTTATGGTCCGTGATGATGGTGAATGGATGAACGGCTCCCTCTAGCCAATGACGCCACTCCTCCAGAGCCAATTTTATGGCCAGTAGTTCTCGATTACCTACATCGTAGTTCTGCTCCGCCGGAGACAGCTTGCGGGAGAAGGCACAGGGATGGAGGAGCGTGGAGTCGCCGACCGCTTGGGACAGCACTGCCCCTACGCCGATGGTGGAGGCGTCCGCTTCCACGTAGAACGGGAGTTCGGGATCAGGATGGTGTAATAGAGGGGCAGTGCTGAAGATCTTCTTTAGCAGGTGGAATGCTTCGTGGGCTGAGGGGTTCCAGGTCAGATGTTTAGGTTTGCCCCTCAGGAGGGAGGTCAACGGGGCTGTGATGGTACTGTAGTCTTTGATGAAACGGCGGTAGAAATTAGCAAAACCTAGGAAGCGCTGGATCTCCTTGATGTTGGTGGGTTGTGGCCAGTTCACCACTGCATCGACCTTCCCCTGATCCATCTGCACACCCTCGGCAGTGATGTGATATCCGAGAAACTGTACAGATGTTTGATGGAATTCGCACTTCTCTAGTTTGAGGAACAGCTGGTGTAGGCGGAGCTTGTGGAGGACCTGCTGGATGTGCTGGCGATGTTCGGCCTGGTTCCGGGAGTAGATCAGAATGTCGTCTATGTAAACAACGACAAATTTGTGGAGAAACTCCCGGAACACCTCGTTCATAAACGTTTGGAAGACGGATGGACTGATGGATAACCCATAGGGCATGACAAGGTACTCATAGTGACCTGCAGGTGTTATGAAGGCAGTCTTCCATTCGTCTCCCTCACGAATACGAACGAGGTTATACGCACTCCGCAGGTCCAGCTTCGTGAAGACCTGGGATCCACGAAGCTCTTCGAGGGTGGCAGGGACCAGGGGGAGCGGGTAGGGTTGTTGGATTACTTGAGAGTTCAGCTGCCGGTAGTCGATGCAGGGTCGAAGACCTCCATCCTTCTTGCCCACGAAGAAGAAGCTGGAAGCGGCCGGCGAGGTAGATGGACGAATGTAACCTTGCTTCAACGCCTCCGCAATATACTCCATCGCCTGGCGCTCCGGGATGGACAAGGGATATATCCGTCCCTTAGGAAGTTTAGCATCGGGCAGCAGATCGATGGCGCAGTCCCATGGCCGGTGGGGTGGCAGTTGGGTGGCAGCTTTCTTACTAAAGACGTCCTGGAACGCCATGTACTCCGCTGGGATCTCTACCGAGACTGTGGGTTCTGGGCTCTCAACCTGGGTGGAGGCGAGGGAGATCGGGACACAACAGGGAAGAGGCAGGTTGGATAGACAATGTTGCTGGCAGTGTTCGCTCCAATGGCTGATGTCACAGGGATCCCAGCGGAGTTCCGGGTGATGTAACTGTAGCCAGGGGCGTCCCAGGATGATGTTGACCGTCGAGCCCTCCAGTACCAGAAATTGGATGTCCTCCTTATGAAAAAGACCAACTTGAAGAGTGATGGATGGAGATCGATGACGGATTTTCCCACGCCCCAGTGGTTTTCCCTGAATGGTTGACACGGAGTATGTAGTTGAATGGCGTTGACTTCTGAGCTGTAATTGTTTCAAACAGTCCGATGAGATGAAGTTTCCTGATGAGCCTGAGTCAACCAAAGCAGAGACAGATAGCGAGAGTTCAGCAGTATGAAGTGTTACAGGTAGAAGAGTCAGAGAAGTTGTATTAATTTCAGTATGAATGGTACTCACCACGGGGCGTGGGGGACGAACGGGGCAGTTGCGGATGATATGACCAGGGTTTCCACAGTATAGACAAAGTCCAGAAGATAAGCGTCGAGTTCGTTCCGTTTGTGTGAGGCGATTAGAATCCACTTGCATAGGTTCTGGTACTGGAGGCCTAGCTGCCACCGAGGTCGGCTGAGGAGCGGGATTTTGAGGCTGGCAGGCGGCCAGTCGCTGGGTAATGCGGGTGGTTTGCTGTAAAAACGCCTCCAGACCAATGGAATCGTCATAGAACGCCATGGCGGCTTTGATGTTGGAGTTTAGACCATGTCGGTACGCGCCCAGAAGCGCTACCTCATCCCAGCCACTAGCCGCCGCCAGCGTGCGGAAATGGAGAGTGTAATCCTGGATCGAGGAAGAACCCTGCTGTAAACGGAACAACTGATGGTTAGTGACGGAAATGGTTAGTGGGCCGGTAGCGGTAGAGAATACCTCGGAGAAATGACTGACGAATTGATCGAAGGAGTGAATGATGGGATTATTATTTGTCCATATGGCCTTCGCCCATTGCAACGCCTTGCCGGTGAGTAAGGAAATGAGGAAAGCTACCTTAGCATTCTCCGAGGTGAACTGGTGAGGCTGCATCTGAATGAAAAGTTTGACTTGTAGGAGGAACCCGCTACACTCAGCCGCCTCGCCTGCGAAGGAAGCAGGCATGGCCATGGGACATCCTGAGGCAGATGGCGGCGTCGGAGGTGGTCTTAACGCCGCCGTCAGGGCATTCACCAATTCGGTGACTGGGCTGGGTGAAGCGGTGTCTTCCGGGTTCATACTGTAAGCGGTCGGTTCTTCTGTCACATACAAAACACGAACACAGGAGATGGAGTGACAATGGAGTGGTTGATTTATTGATACAGATGATAATAGAGAGCGTAAACAGATGAATAGATGGCAGGGTAATCTTATCTGATATTTTGTAGAGAGAAATGGCGTGAATAGTCCAAACGAAGAAAATGTCCAGCAGAGTCCAACAGTTCCAACAATGCAGAGCATGAAAAGGTCGGGAGCTATCGTCAGGGGTGTGAACGGTAGAACCGACAAGTGAGAACTGAGGGAGAGTGTCTTATAAAGGGGAGGAGTGATTGGGAACAGGTGCAGATGATCAGTACTCTGGTGATTGGGCTCTGATGGGAGGTGCTTCTGAGGGAGGTGGCTGTGGTGAATGCCTGACAGACACATTATTACAATTTAAATAAATGGTTTATCTTTTAATACATTTTAAAATGTCATTTATTGCTGTTATCAAAGCTGAAGTTTCAGCATCATAACTCCAGTCACACAATCCTTTAGAAATAATTCTAATATGCTGATTTAGAGCTCGATTATTATTAAATACTTAATTATTATTATTATTGAATAATTTTAAATTATTTTAAATTGTAATAAAATTGTACAGTATTAATGCCTTACTGTATTTTTATTGAATAAATGCTGTTTTGGTGAGCAAAAGAAACATTCAAAAACACTAAAACATCTGAATGGGTTTTTACAATTTTCTTAATTTTAAATTTTGAAGGTTTTGCTTTTTTTCTTACAGCAAAATAGTAATATGTTAGTCTTATGCTAAAACAGACAGTAAGTGTTGAATAAAGATGATTAAGTTGTTTTTAGCTTGTACATGTAGATGTTTGCCAATTTAAAAGGAAAATTCCTATAAAATAGTAAATAATAAAATTCACCACTGCAATGACTTTTTATTATTTTTTCAAGATATTTTACAGTAAATGTGGACCTTGGAGTGCTGGTCGGTCTTGGTCTCGACTCGGTCTCGCCCTGCCTTGGTCTTGGTCTTGTCTTGGTCTCAAACCCTTAAAGTCTTGGTCTTGTCTTGGTCTCATACCCTTAAAGTCTTGGTCTCAAACCCTTAAAGTCTTGGTCTCAAACTCTTAAAGTCTTGGTCACAAACTCTTAAAGTATTGGTCTTGTCTTGGTCTCAAACCCTTAAAGTCTTGGTCTCAAACTCTTAAAGTCTTGGTCTTGTCTTGGTCTCAAACCCTTAAAGTCTTGGTCTTGTCTTGGTCTCATACCCTTAAAGTCTTGGTCTCAAACCCTTAAAGTCTTGGTCTCAAACTCTTAAAGTCTTGGTCACAAACTCTTAAAGTATTGGTCTTGTCTTGGTGTCAAACTCTTAAAGTCTTGGTCTCAAACTCTTAAAGTCTTGGTCTTGTCTTGGTCTCAAACTCTTAAAGTCTTGGTCTCAAACCCTTAAAGTCTTGGTCTCAAACCCTTAAAGTCTTGGTCTTGTCTTGGTCTCATACCCTTAAAGTCTTGGTCTCAAACCCTTAAAGTCTTGGTCTCAAACTCTTAAAGTATTGGTCTTGTCTTGGTGTCAAACTCTTAAAGTCTTGGTCTCAAACTCTTAAAGTCTTGGTCTTGTCTTGGTCTCAAACCCTTAAAGTCTTGGTCTCAAACTCTTAAAGTCTTGGTCTTGTCTTGGTGTCAAACTCTTAAAGTCTTGGTCTCAAACTCTTAAAGTCTTGGTCTTGTCTTGGTCTCAAACCCTTAAAGTCTTGGTCTCAAACTCTTAAAGTCTTGGTCTTGTCTTGGTCTCAAACCCTTAAAGTCTTGGTCTCAAACCCATAAAGTCTTGGTGTCAAACTCTTAAAGTCTTGGTCTCAAACTCTTAAAGTCTTGGTCTCAAACTCTTAAAGTCTTGGTCTTGTCTTTGTCTCAAACCCTTAAAGTCTTGGTCTCAAACCCATAAAGTCTTGGTGTCAAACTCTTAAAGTCTTGGTCTCAAACTCTTAAAGTCTTGGTCTTGTCTTGGTCTCAAACTCTTGAAGTCTTGGTGTTGTCTTGGTCTCAAACTCTTAAAGTCTTGGTCTCAAACCCATAAAGTCTTGGTCTCAAACCCATAAAGTCTTGGTCTTGTCTTGGTCTCAACACACTCTGGTCTCGGTCTCGACTTGGTCTCGGTTTAGGTGGTCTTGACTACAACACTACAAAACTTAATTTTTGAAAAGTAATATGCATTGCTAAGAACTTAATTTGGACAACTTTAAAGGTGACTTACTCAATATTTCGATTTTTTTGCACCCTTCGATTCCAGATATTCAAACAGTTGTATCTCAACCAAATATTATCCGATCCTAACAAACCATATATCAATGGAAAGCTTATTTATTCAGATTTTAGATGATGTATAAATCCTAATTTCGAAAAATTGACCCTTATGACTGGTTTTGTGGTCCAGGGTCACATATATTTAGTGTCTTAAATGGCTTATATTTTATATAAGCTCTGGTGAGTTTCGTGGTCTTGCACTGGGATGGTGGGAATGTTTAAATCCACAACAGAAACTTTAATTGAGGCTCTAAAATGCGTTTAAATGTCCAGCGATTTTCTTTGTTCTGTCGCATTGCAAACCACACGAGAAAAGAGGGTCATAAAACATCCAGCTACCCACTCGAAAGGCTGCTGGAATCAGTCCTGGATGAAGTTTCCAGTGCAGTTAATTAAAAAGCTGAATTTAGTGTGAACCGTAATGAGAAACCAATCGTACGGCTGTAGGGGGAATCTGAGAGCCACAAAAGCTTGGCCAATGTCCCTTTCACCTCTCGCTCAAAGAGTTTTCTCCTCTGTGCCGTAAAGTGTCGGATCCGTTAATTAAACCTTTAATTGCGGAGGCTCTACCTCTGTGCGAAGAGGGTCAGAAAGCGCATGGCCACCCGTCGGTCCTCGAATCGCGGACAAAAGCAGTTGTTTGTATGGAGCAGGCGGCATTGAGAAGCCCTCGATGGGGGTCGACTCGCTTTTGTCTCGGGGAAGTCCATAAAATGTACGATTGAAGGGAGGAATTACAGAAGCAATCGACTTGAACTTGGAAAGGAAAAAATGGACAGGGAATTAAAGAGGAGAGCTTTATTGCTCAGAGTTTGCTCTTTCATAGCTCAGGTGATTTAATGCTGTCCCCAATGTGGTTTATTTACATATTTACTTTTGTCTCTGATGTTTCTCCCGAAAGAAAATAAAACAATAAGATACAATATCATACAATAAGAGAATAGTGGTACAAAATAAATGTTGAGATCATAGTGAGATCATATTGAGCACTATTTGACACATTGAGATCTCTTGTGAAACTCTTAAGTTCACACATGTGAGATTTTTTTTCTCAGGAGAAATGTAAGCCAACGTTTTTCTTACTCATTGTATCAGAAAAACAATCAAGACATTAAAGAGATCCTCCTAGAGCTTTAACTCTACAAACTTCAGACTGATCTGACTCAAGTTGCTATATCTTTTCTAACTGAACTGACTTACGATTTTCCTGAAAATAACGATTAAAACTGTGAAAAAATCGTATAGACTTCCATTGAGGGAATGTTCAAATGAGCCAAGACTATTCAAACTCACACTGACAAAACTCCCACAATCCCTTCAGACTCAATCAAGCTTCCCTTCTATCTACTATTATAATCCATTCACACTAACATGATAATCATACTAACCAACATGCTAGTGTCATGCGAATCATGCTAGAAACATGCTAGCAACTTGCTAATCATGCTAACAACATGCTAATAATGTTAATCATGATAAAAACATGCTAGTAACATGTTAATCATGCTAGAATTATGCTAGTAACATGCTAATCAAGCTAGAAATATACTAATAACATGTACTAGTAACAATCATGCTAGAATCATGCTATCAACTTGCTAATCATGCTAGTAACATGTAAATCATGCTAGCAATGTGTTAGCCACTTCTTAATCATGTTAGAAACATGCTAGTAACTTACTAATCATGCTAGAAACATAGTAGCAACTTGCTAATTATGCTAGAAACATGCTAGAAACTTGTCGATCATGTTAGTAACATGCTAATTATGCTATAAACATGTTCGCAACTTGCTAGTAACATGATAATCATGCTAGAAACATGCTAGCAACTTGCTATTCATGCTAGCAACATGCTAATCATGCTAAAATCATGCTAGAAGCATTAGAAACATGCTAGCAATTTTTTTAATCATGCTAGCAACATGCTAGCAACATGCTAATCATGCTAGAAACATTAGAAACATGCTAGCAACTTTCTAATCATGCTAGAAACATGCTAGAAACTTGCTGATCATGTTAGTAACACGCTAATCATGATATAAACATGTTCGCAACTTGCTAGTAACATGCTAATCATGCTAGCAATATGCTAATCATGCTGGAATCATGCTAGGGACATTAGAAACATGCTAGAAACATTAGAAACATGCTAGCAACTTTCTAATCATGCTAGAAACATGCTAGAAACTTGCTAGTAACATGCTAATCATGCTAGCAACATGCTAATCATGCTGGAATCATGCTAGGGACATTAGAAACATGCTAGAAACATTAGAAACATGCTAGCAACTTTCTAATCATGCTAGAAACATGCTAGAAACTTGCTAATCATGTTAGTAACACGCTAATCATGATATAAACATGTTCGCAACTTGCTAGTAACATGCTAATCATGCTAGCAACATGCTAATCATGCTGGAATCATGCTCGTAACATGTTAATCAAGCTAAAATCATGCTAGCACTGGGTTAGCAACTTGTTAATCATGCTATAAACATGCTAGTAACTTGTTAAGCACGTTAGTAACATGCTAGTCAAGCTAGAATCATGCTAGCAACTTGCTAGTAACATGCGAATCATGCTAGAAAGATGCTAGCAACTTGTTAATAGCATGCTAATCATGCTAGAATCATGCTAGCAACATGCTAACAACACGCTAATCATGCTAGAATCATGTTAGCAACTTGCTAATCATGTTAATAACATGGTAGTAACATGTTAATCATGCTGACAACATGCTAGTAACGTCTTTATCATGCTAGCAACATGTTAGCAAAATGCTAGTAACATGTCAATATATCTATCTATCTATCTATCTATCTATCTAACTTAAAGTTTGTCTTGACTGTTTTTTATTGGTTTACATATTCATGTTTGTCTCAGATTTTTCTCCTTAAAGAAAATGAAACCAGACACGACTGAGTCAATAATTGTCATGCAGTAAGAGTAAAGTGGTATAAAATTGCATGTTGAGATCATACTGAGCAATATTTGAGACTAAAATCTCTTGTGAAACTCGTTTTTACGTTTGAGATTACTGCGAAGAAGTATAAGCAAACGTTTCTCTTACTCGTCTCATTTCATCAGAGAAACAATCAAGGCCTTAAAGAGATCTCTTTTGTCTCAGAGAAGTCTATAAAGTATAATAAAACCAGACACAGCTGAGTCAACAATTGTCATACAATGAGAGTATAGTGGTATAACACTAATGTGAGTAGAATGGTGAGATCATCTTAAGAACAATATGAGCACAGTTTGAGGCATTGAGATCTCTTTTAAACTCGTCTACAAACGTGAAATTACAGTTGCTTTTTTCAGAAAAAATGTAAGCAGACATTTTTCTTGCTCATCTCTTATCCAAAAAAAAAAACAATCGAGACTTCAAGAGATCACATTTTGATTGAGATGATCTCACTTTTGTCTCTGTGAAGTCTATAAAATGTAATATAACTAGACACATCTGAGTCAATGATTATTAAGTGGTATACAATGACATTGGATAGCATGCACATCTTGAGAGCTTGTGCAAATGTAAGCCCTATTTGAGACATTATGATCTCATGAGAAGCATCAAATGTAAGCAGACATCTTTTGTTCTCCATCTCATAGTATCAGAGAAACCATCCAGACTTTAAAGAGATCTCATACATGTTTTTTTTTTTTTTTTTGGGACAGGTTGAGCAAAGGGGAACCGTTTGGTTTCTGCTCTGTGTTTTTTTTTTTTTCTGGAGCTGCAGGTGCAGACCACAGCTGGCGCGACACATCCAGAGCCGCATGATGAAAAGACATGAATCATAACCGCTCTCGCCAGACGCGCAGCTCCTCGCTAACTTAACAAAGCTGTTACTGTTTCCTCTGGCCTCTTGTTTTCTTTCAAGAAGGGAGATGAATGTATTTTTTGTGTCTAAAGTTTTCAAACGATTTCAAAAAAACTTCAGAGAAGTTAAAGTGATTTAGTTAAATGCACTTAGCTAAAAACTATGGATTTAAAGTCTTCTTAGTTTTATAGACAAATATGTGACCCTGGAGCCCAAAACCTTAAGTCGCTGGGGTATATTTGTAGTAATAGCCAAAAATACATTGTATGGCTTAAAATTATTAAATTATTAAAATTTTTCTTTTATGCCAAAAATCATTAGGATATTAAGTGAAGATCATGTTCCATGAAGATATTTAGTAAATGTCCTACCGTAAATATGTCAAAACTTAATTTCTAATAAGTAATATGCATTGCTAAGAACTTAATTTGGACAAATTTAAAAGCGATTTTCTCTCTCTCTCTCTCTCTCTCTCTATATATATATATATATATATATATATATATTTTTTTTTTTTTTCACCCTCAGATTCCAAATATTCAAATAGTTGTATCTCAGTCAAATATTGTTCTAACCTGACAAACCATAAATCAATGGAAAGCTTATTTATTCAACTTTCAGATGATGTATAAATCTCAATTTTGAAAAATTATGACTGGTTTTGTGGTTCAGGGTCACATATAAGTTATTAACAGAATAAACAGTGGAGTAAATATATCCAAACTTTTGACTGCTAGCATATTTGTGATTATAAAACAGATTGATCTTGTACAAGATGCTAATTGGTTAAAACAGCATTCCACACATGCAAAAAATACATGATTTGCTACTAGCTACATTTCACCCATTGCTCTTAAACATGCCAGAAAGCGTAAATCTTGATCGAAAAGGAAGAAGAGCAGCGGGTAGATAAATTTAGCAAGATTAAAGACGAGACGGGGGAAAAAACCTAGCGCTGTAATCGCAGCCCACACGCTTGGAATACCACACACATGCAAACACACACACATACTGAGATGTTAGCTTTGGTTTCGCCACACACGTAGAGCATCGGCTGAACTCTGTGACTCAATAACTCGACGTGAATCACTTGGTTGGAGAATATTAGGGGTCCCAGAGTCACACACAAACACACACACAGTCTGGGGCGCCACCCATGGCACTTGAATCCCAGTGACTGTGGACTCCCTCTTGTCGTGGCCTTTGTGGTCTTTTGGATGTTCAGTGGTGGGATTAAACCCTCTCGCCAGCCGAAGCACTTGTTTGACGCCTCGTCCTGCTTTAGCTCTTTTTGTCCGTCTTGAATGGAAAGAACGCAAACACACCTCGTCACCAGAAAGCCCTCTCGAATGGACTACGCTTTAATGCGCCGCTACAGGCCTGTTTGTTTTCCTGCGTTAGCTGGAAACCTGACGTTTTGTGCTGGATTAGGGGAAAAACCAACCGAGCGTGAACTTCAATAGATGTCTTAGAAGACAGACTCAGAAATGCTTAAATATGACACGTCCGCCATTACCATAGATACGCTTTGGATTTAATATGTATTTGATGTTTTAGAAATTAAAATAAAGTTGTGTAGACCTAATGTCTACAAGATAGACATGTATGGTGATGAAAGCCAACATATTAAATGTCACCGATATATATTTACTGAGTAATCCACTATATTGTGGAGGAGTGTCAAAATTACAATTTTCACCTGAGGTTCAGACCCAAATTACAGGGTGATAAAAATGACTTGACAAGATGGTAGCATTACCATGTTATTTTTACACAGAGATTGGTAGGTCTTTTAGTAAAATCAGTTGACTTTAGCAATCTTTGTTGCATTGTATGCCAACGGTGACCATTCAAAAATGGGGAAACGGCACTTTTCAAGTTTTTTACTACAAAGTTTGCATGCCTGTAACTCAAGAAGTATTGAATATATCCTAATGCCCTTTTATTTATTGTGTTTTAACAAACTTTCCTTTTGGCTTCTTATTTTTTAGGGCCATATATGGTTCGGTTCCAGAGATATTAGAATTTGAATATCACAGTTTTTGAAATTTGGTTGAAAATGGGGAAACGGCACTTTTCAACCTTTTTACTCCAAAGTTTGCATGCCTTTAACCCAAGACGCATTGATTATATTATAATGCCCTTTTACATATTGTTTCTTAACAAACTTTCCTTTTAGCATCTTAATTATTAGGGCCATATATGGTTCGGTTCCAGAGATATTAGGATTTGAATATCACAGTTTTTGAAATTTGGTTGAAAATGGGGAAACGGCACTTTTCAACCTTTTTACTCCAAAGTTTGCATGCCTTTAACCCAAGAAGCATTTAATATATCCTAATGACGTTTTAGATATTGTGTCTTAACAAACTTTCCTTTTGGCTTCTTAATTATTAGGGCCATATATGGTTCGGTTCCAGAGATATTGGAATTTGAATATCACAGTTTTTGAAATTTGGTTGAAAATGGGGAAACGGCACTTTTCAACCTTTTTACTCCAAAGTTTGCATGCCTCTAACTCAAGAAGCATTTAATATATCCTAATGACGTTTTAGATATTGTGTCTTAACAAACTTTCCTTTTGGCTTCTTAGTTTTTAGGGCCATATATGGTTTGGTTCCAGAGATATTGGAATTTGAATATCACATTTTTATTTTATTTTATTTGATTGACAAAGTAAAAACTTTTCAGCGTTTTTACTCCAAAGTTTGCATGCCTGTAACTCAAGAAGCATTGAATATATCCTAATGTCCTTTTAGGTATTGTGTCTTAACAAACTTTCCTATTGGTATCTTATTTTTTAGGGCCATATATGGTTCGGTTCCAGAGATATTGGAATTTGAATATCAAATTTTTTAAAAATTGGTTGAAAATGGGGAAACAGCATTTTAAAGGTTTTTACTCCAAAGTTTGCATGCCTCTAACTCAAGAAGCATTGAATATATCCTAATGACGTTTTAGATACTGTCTTAACAAACTTTCCTTTTGGCATCTTAATTTTAAGGGACATATATGGTTCGGTTCCAGAGATATTGGAATTTGAATATCAAAGTTTTTGAAATTTGGTTGAAAATGGGGAAACATGATTTTGAAGGCTTTTACTCCAAAGTTTGCATGCCTGTAACTCAAAAAGCATTAAATATATTAGAATGCTCTTTTAGATATTGGGTCTTAAAAAACTTTCCTTTTAACATCTTAATTTTTAGGTCCATAAATGGTTCGGTTCCAGAGATATTGGAATTTGAATATCACTTTTTTTTTTTTTTTTGATTGACAATGGGGGACTTTTCAGCGTTTTTACTCCAAAGTTTGCATGCCTGTAACTCAAGAAGCATTAAATGTATCCTAATGCCTTTTTAGATATTGGGTCTTAACAAACTTTCCTTTCGGTATCTTATTTTTTAGGGCCATATATGGTTCGGTTCCAGAGATATTGGAATTTGAATATCAAATTTTTAAAAAATTGGTTGAAAATGGGGAAACAGCATTTTAAAGGTTTTTACTACAACGTTTGCATGCCTGTAACTCAAGAAGCATTAAATATATAATAATGCCCTTTTTGATATTGGGTCTTAATAAACTTTCCTTTTAGCATCTTAAAGGGATAGTTCACTTTGAAATTAAATGTTGATATATTTTAGCTTACCCCAAGGGCATCCAAGATGTAGGTGTCTTTGTTTCCGCAGTAGTTTCAATTTTGATATTTTTAGGTCCAACCGTTCTTGTCTGTCAGAGATATATACAATTCAATGTAGAAGCTTTTAAAATTTGGTTGATTTGACATGGAATGGCCCAAATGCAGAACTAGCCACCAGGGACTTATGGTGTGTGCACACCAAACACAAAGCAAATATTGTACTCTAGCTGGTTTGTAAGGCGTTGTTAGGCTCTTCCCTCACTAAAATGCTGGCAGTGTTTAGTTGCTAGGTTATGCCAGGGCATTTCTGTGCTGTTGCTGAAGCATGCAAAGTGGACTTTTAGTGAATTACGTGTTGCTTTAGTGTTCTAGTGTTTTAGTGTTTTTAGTTGGTTGCTAAAGCATTCTGGGAGATATGTGTTGCTAGGGTGTTTCTATTTGGTTGCTAACACCTGCAAATTGGATTTTACTGGATTGCAAGTCCTGAAAGGTGTTATGAGTGGTTTATAGCATGTTGCTAGGGTGTTCTGGGTGGTTGCTAGGTGTTGTCTCTTTTATCACATTTTTGCAAACACCATTAAAATGATGAATGTGAATCCCAAACTCTGTTTTTTTTTTCTCTTAGGTTACGGTGACTACGATAGGCTATGGAGACAAAGTCCCTCAGACATGGATTGGGAAGGCCATCGCCTCCTGCTTTAGTGTGTTTGCCATCTCCTTCTTCGCTCTGCCTGCGGTAAACACACTGACTCCTGTCTTTCTCTTTGCACACACACAGACACACATACTCTCTGAGCTTGTCTTGTGCCCCAGGGCAGTGTTTTCCTACTGAGGCCCTCCAGTAATGGGGTCCAGGGTTAATGTGGTCCATTTATAGGGCCCCCAGGGGCCCGCGGTCCTCATGTTACACATTATATAACATGCATCGGCAACATTAGAATCGAGCACAATTAACAAATCGCTGCGCACATTATATATTAAATTATGTATATTGTAAATAATATGTATATTTATGTTTTTTTTTATTTTAAATATATACCTATGTAGATCTAAATATCTATATATATATAAATATATATGTCTAGATTGTTAATTAATATTCAATAAATTTATATAAACTGAGTAAAATTACATTTAAAATTAGTTCTATATAATAAATATATGAAATGCTTTTTATTTAGTATATATATATATGTACTTTTTAAAATATTTTTAACTAATGTCCAATAAATTAACATGAACTGAGTATATATTATGTATACATAAATATACATATTATCATGCAAAATATAATTTACATTTATAGAATTCTATAAAAGTGTATAATAAATGTTATTTTTAAATTAATATTTAATAAAAATGTATAAAATAGTTTATATATATATATATATATATATATATATATATATACATATATATATATATATACATAAAAATGCACAAATATACTTATTATTTAGAATATACATAATGCAAAATATAATTGCTAGTAAATTTTAGAAATATATAAAATTTTAGAATACATTCTAAATTGGGTTTACATTCATATATAATAAAATATATAAAATGCTTATATATATATATATATATATATATATATGTATAATTCAAAACAATTATAATAAATTTTGAATTGCATGTTTAAATTAACATTTAATAAAAATATATAAAATAGTATATATATATATATATATATATATATAATTTCTATATACAGTAAATTATAGAAATATATAAAATTCTAAACAAGCATACTAAATTATACATTGTTTCAATGAATATATAATAACAATAAATAAAATGCTTATTATTGAGAATATATATATATATATATATTTATATATATATATATATATTCTACATTATATATTTAGTTTTTCATTCATTTTTAATTAATATACAATGAATTTATATAAACTGAGAATTATTTTATTTGAATATAATTTAAAATTAGTTATGTATAATGTGTATGTATATAAATATATACAATTGTAAAAAATAAATTCTAATTTAAATGTTTAAATTAATTTACAAAAAAAAAAAAAAAAAAAAATATATATATATATATATATATATATATAGTTTTTAATATTTTTTTATTAATATCTGATAAATATGAATCAGATTCATATTTAATTCATGTGTCATTTTAAATAATAAAATGCATGCAAAAAAAAAAAAAATGTCCATGAATAAACGCTTTTCCATTTAGTTTATTCATTTTCCTTTGTGTGCAGGGCATTCTGGGATCTGGTTTTGCTCTTAAAGTCCAGCAGAAACAGAGGCAGAAGCATTTTAACCGGCAGATTCCAGCCGCTGCCTCTTTAATACAGGTGACAAAAGACGTCTTGTTCTCTCAGCGAATGCTACGGCCAACAAAACAATGCCCATTTCTTCCTTAACATACCATAAATACAACTCTGTCCCACGTTCAGACGCTGTGGAGATGCTACGCTTGCGAGAAGCCCGACAGCTGTACGGCCACGTGGAAGATGTACGTGTTGACGGGCGACTACATCCCCATCATAAACTCAGAAAACTCCAGCCCGGGCAACTTCAGACGGCTGGTGAGGAAAAACACTCTCTCCTCCCTCCTCCCCGTCTGCAAACGGATATTTCTCCGTCTTGTCTTTCAGGTCCTTTGTGTTGTTTTTTTGGTCATTGTCATGTTCCTTCCTGTCAATTGTCCCGATTGAGCCTCCGTAGCGGGCCACTGCAAAGCCCAAACAGTAAAAGCATTTTTCTAGAGGGGTTATTGTGTGTTAAGTCCTCTCTATAGGCTCATGTGAGTTCCCAGAACGCATGTAAAGAGCTCTGGGAGTAAACAGTAGAGGGTGTGATGCGTGTTTCTGATGAATTTAGATTAGTGTTGGGCAGTAGCTAAGTCAAAATATTTTTTTGTAGCGTGACAGTAGCTTTTCCAGTAACAGATTTTTCTCCCCCTTGGCTACTTCTTTTGACATGTTTCACAATTTTCACTCTCAAGTGTTAGCGAATTAGTTCATTCGGATAGTTATTGGTTTGAACTGGGTCAAATTACAGAAGTAAAATGGGTTGTGATTTAGTAGTGTGTCAAAAGCTTGGCAGTTTTCAAAGCTTTCCCAGCATTTACAAAGATATTTTTCCAACAAAGTAGTGGCATGACATAATCAAACATGCTATTCTAAAAATTAGTGTTGTGAAGTTTAATTTATTTGACTGAATCAGGTAACATAATATACCAGAAAATGATTCACTGATACTGAGTCATTTCCTGTGTAGCATTATATTCCTTCTTTTTTGCAGTGAAATATCTATTAAATGTTGTTTTTAAATCCTATATGGGTCATTGAAGTATAAGGATTTTCGACAGGCAAATTTTAAAATACAAAAAATAATATCTTTTGTATAGGGATATGCCGGTATCAAATTTTCATGTTGCGATAAATTGATAATGTTTTTATCACGGTATACGGTATTATCACGGTATTGAAATTTAGTTGCAAAAAAGTGATGTCATAATACAGTAAAAAAATTTTGAACATTAAAACACAATAAAGCAATACACAAAAAATGTATAAAGTTCAAATTTTACACAGATTAAAGTGCAAAAGAATTAAAAGACCAATAGGTATCTCTTTACAGTAAGATCTTATTAGTTAATTATTATTAGTTAACATGATCAGTAAACAAAAGCTACATTTGATACAGAAGTTATTAATCTTTGTTAAAAATACAACTTTTAGTTCATGTTAGCTCGGTTTATTTAAAAAAAAAAAAAAAAACTTTGATTTTAATTTTAATTTGATTATTATTATATTGGAATTATCTAAGATTAATGCATGTTTAGAATAATTTTTCATTGGGAGTTTGTTAACTAATTAATTAATTAAGTAAGTAATGTTAACTAATGAAGCCCTAAAGTAAAGTGTGACGAACAATAAAGAATCACTTAGAATACACTTTCAAACAATATCTAGGGCATGTTGTAGTCCAGATTAAAATGTAAAAAGTGTTAAAATAAATAGCCTATGGAGTCTGAATATTAAAGTATTTGGTGTTGTGATAAACACCACTGCAAATACAAAAATCTAAATGGCTAAATAAATCATTTAAATACGTTTTAGAAAGTAGCGCAGCTGCTTTGTTTCTGGGTTAACGTTGCATTTGCGGTTTAGCGCCATCTGCTGTCAGAGAGTGAATGACACTTTCACTTTAATCCCTCCCTTAGGCGTTCTGCCATGTGCTTCTGTTTACATCACGCATCTTCGACGCAGTTTACAAGTGTGTTGTGCATTTAACCAGTTAATGGGAAAAGTATGCTTAAAATGCTTTCAAAATTCGGAATAACTTTTAATAAACAATTATTTTCGGTATTTTGAAATGCCCACAATAACAATACCGTGCATATTCATTATCGTGATATATCGTATTACCGAATACCGGCACATGTCTACTTTTGTAGTTGTTCAAACATTAAGAATGTTGTGTACGCAAGAATTTAAGTTCAAATTTTAAATGAAGTGATTTTACTGTTTTTTCATCTAGATGAATCAGCCATAGCCTTAAAAATTGTCATGTGGTGCAACCATGCAACCATTTTCCTTAACATGCTTAACATTTTTATTTAATTAAAGTGCTTAGAAACAAAGTATCTGAATTTCTTTTGAATTTTTGTGATATTTTTGTTCTATAATTTCAAAGTTGCCTTTTTAAATGCAGTTAGCAGACTTATTTTTCTGTAAAATACATAAAACTGATCAAATGTTTTAAAAATACCATTTACTTAAGCATACTGTAGCAGTGGTTCATATTTCAGCCACAGAAATTAGATAACTTATTTTTAATTTAATACAGTTATTGCTATTATTGGTCACACCACATGATGAGTGGTCGCTCCAAATGACACAAAGGTCTTATATTATTAAAACATGCGTGAAAAGTGCAGCACATATCATTAATTGCAGTTATTTTAGAAACAATTATTTCTGAACGTTGGCCAATCTTGGCTGTTCAGTTGACCCTTCGCCGGGAGTTTGATTAACAGGCGATCTCACCAATCATGACCATTTTTGTCCGACAAACCAATCAGACAGGAGAGTAGAATAACATTGGTGGACTTGAACTTGAAAAACAGTGTGCATTGACATCTTTTTACAGTTAAAATTAGATACCTTCTGATGTTCATTCATGTTTATTTTGTGCTAACACTAGTAAGAGATGGTGAATTCAAATGCCGCTTGAACTGAGGTGCTACAGCGATCTGTCAGGACACATTAAAGAGCCACAAAACAGTATTTGTTGTTTGAATAATAAAAAAAAATAATGCTAAAATTTGAACTCTGTGTAGATTAAATAGTTATTCATGAGTTTATAATAAATTATTAATAAATGCATGATTACCAAACTAAAATTACATACACTAAATTATTATTTTTTGCATTTTTTTCTCATATTGTACAAATAATAAACAAAAACTGTCTTAAATGACCAAAATTGCATAAAAGTCTATTCCAGATGACAATAAAATAAAGTATTTTATGTATATAAAACATTAATTGAATGTAAAAGTATAAGAACTGCCAATCTGGGACATATATCTGTAATGGAAGTGGATTCTGCAGTGGTCGCACCACATGACATTTTAAATTCAGTCAAAATTTACAAGCACAGAACTGGTTCCTATGAAAGGTCATGCAATTTATAATGAAAATAAATACTTGTAGAAATAACTTAATTTTCTTTGTTGTTTTGAGGTCATACCACATGATATCCAAATTTGGTACCTACATAACAGCCATTAAAAGGTTATTTTTTCCATATTTGAAAGAGTTACAAACCTGCTCGATGCATCTATGGGTCCTTGGCCAATTGGTATATGATGAGACGTCCTATCTTTGAGTGAATTTCAATATAAAAGTCCAAAAATGGTAGTTTCTTGAGGGTCACACCACATGACATTTCATAAAATTGAGATTATTGATTATATTATGATGGAAGTATAAATGCAAATGCTTTGCAGTTTTATACAGGATTACAAAGTTTTTCTTTTAATTTTGATGATTGGAGCTTACAGCTCGTGAAAGTCAAAAATCCAGTATCTCAGAATATTAGAATGTCTCCTAAGATCAATCAAAAAATGGATTTGCAAAACAGAAAAGTTCAAGTTCTTTAAAGTATGTTCATTTATGCACTCAATACTTGGTCAGAAGCACATATTACAGCAAATGACTTGCTCCTAGCACAAATGACAGCATCAGTGAAGTGTGGCATGGAAGTGATCAGTCTATGGCACTGCTGAGCCTTCAGATCATCTGTTTATTGTTGGATCGACTTGGATCTCATCTTTCTCTTGAAAATATCCTATAGATTCTCAATGGGGTTCAGGTCAGGCATGTCAGCTGGCCAATAAAGCACAGTAATATCATGGTCAGCAAACCACTTGAAAGTGGTTGTGTCACTGTGGACAGGTGCTAAAGTCCTGCTGGAAAAGGAAATCAGCATCTCCATAAAGCTTGTCAGCAGATGGAAGCATAAAGTGCTCCAAAATAGTGCTCCAATGTAGATGGCTGCATTGACATTGCACTTGATGAAACACAATGGACCAACACCAGCAGAAGTCACACACCCCAAATCATCACTGACTTCAGAAACTTCACACTGGACTTCAAGCAGCTTGGATTCTGTGCCTCTCCAGTCTTCCTTCAGACTCTGGGACCATGATTTCAACCTGAAATGCAAAATGTAGTTATCTGAAAAGAGGACTTTGGAGCACTGAGCAGCAGTCCAGTATTTTTTCTCCTTAGCCTAGGTAAGATCCTTCTGACGTTGTTTCTGTTTCAGAAGTGGCTTGGTAGTCCTTTTCCTGAAGACGTCTGAGTGTGGAGACTCTTGATGCACTGACTCTGGCTTCCTTCTACTCCTTGTGAAGCTCTCCCAAGTGTTTGAATTGGCTTTACTTGGCAGTATTCTCAAGCTTGCGGTCATCCCTGTTGCTTGTGCACCTTTGCATACCCAATTTCTTCCTTTCAGTCAACTTTGCATTTAATATGCTTTGATACATCACTCTGTAAACAGCCACCCCATTCAGTAATGACCTTCTGTGATGTACTCTCTTTGTGGAGGGTGTCAGTGATTGTCTCCTGGACCATTGCCAAGTCAGCAGTCTTCCCCATTAGTGTGCTTTCAAAGAACAAGAGATACTCGGAATTTTATACCGTAGGGACAGTCATTTAATGAAACTCAAATGGAAATATTCTAATATTTTGAGATACTGGATTTTTGACTTTCATGAGCTGTAAGCTCTAATCATCAAAATAAAGACAAAAAAACTTTTGAAATGTTTTACTTTACATCCAATGAATCCAGAATATATGAAAGTTACAATAAAAAAAAAAAAAAAAAAAAACTTTTTCACAATATTCAATTTTTTTGAGCTGCACCTGTGTATATATATATATATACTCCAAGCTTTTAAATGCTATAGTTTATATAGTTACAAGACTAGAGTAATGATACTGAAAATTTAGCTTTGATCACAGATATAAATTACATTTGAAAATATATTAAATTAGAAAGCAGTTATTTTAAATAGTGAAAATATTTCACAATATTACTGCTTTTGTTGTATTTTGGATCAAATAAACGCAGGCTTTGTGAGCAGAAGAGAATTCTGTACAAAAAATTATCTTCATATCATATCTTCATTATCTAACATTATATCTTACGGTTCAACAACTTTTGACTGATATATATATATATATATATATATATATATAAATGAGCATCACCAGTGTTGGGGGTAATGCACAAGTAACCCCCCCCCCCATTTATTAAAAGCTCTCCTGCCCATGTAAAAAAAATGGGATTAACATGTTACTTTATTTCTAGAATAAATATAAACATGTAAAAAACACAAAAAAACTGATTTAGTATTCCTCAAAATGAATAAAAACAGTGTAATTCAACTCAGAATATGACGCAAACCTGCAATAATTAAATAAGTTAAATAATACAAAATTTCCTTTATGTATCTAATCCTATTTTATTAACCACTGTCTTTGCTGCTGACCTTTGATGATCAAATTCATCCATACTGATAAGCAAACATTACTCAAGATAGTCTAACATTTGTTTTCCTTTATTGACATTTTTGTCTTCTATGGTCTACTGTACAGACATGAATTCGCTTTTCTCTAAGCCTAAGGCTTTTGGTTTGAAAACGCTTTTACATTTGACAAAAATAGGACTTTTTATATTAAAAACAAACAAGCCCTGCCCAGATTGAAAAAGTAATGCAAAAGTAACGTAACGCATTACTTTACGTAAAAAGTAACGTAATTAGTTACTTTTTTAGGGAGTAACTCAATATAGTAATGCATTACATTTAAAAAATAACTTTCCGCAACACTGAGCATCATATACCTGGCATTACCAAAGTGTATAATGTTTAATGTGGTCTGAAGAAAAAAAACAAAAAAACATTTGAAGAGACTCATGGGAGTGTATGCATCATTTGATCTTAGCTGTGGTCCAGGTTTCTGTGCGGATAGGAATCTCAGGGCTGACCTCAACTTCAGTCCATTTGCTTTGGCATGAGGAAGTGAAAACAAAATGTTTCCTCAAGCTTCATTATATCTGATAATACGTAAAGCATGGTAACTTTTTGCGACTGTAAACTTCTTCAGATGATAAAAAAAACCTCCCCGAGACGGCGTTTGATTGACTTCGGTCCACGGCGAGTGTGTGTTTTGACACGGAGCCAGAAGGTTTTTGCCATTCAAGGTTTTAATTAACGCCGCTGTGTGACGGCTTTAACCCCGCGGTGGATTTCGCAGGGCTTTTCTGTGGAGAAACCAGGTCAGGATGTAGGTTGAGGTGTGAGAAGCGCGGCGAGAGACCCGATGTCATGGGACGGAGTCATTTCTGGCCGTCTCTGCGCTCACCCGCTTGACCCTGCGGCCCCCCTTTGTCTGCTGCGCACAAAGACGCAGTCAATTGCGGTGATGTCATCGCAGCCGCTCTCCTGGGAGCAAAACCTTTGTGTAGCGCA
This sequence comes from Cirrhinus molitorella, assembly GCA_033026305.1. Taxonomy (NCBI): domain Eukaryota; kingdom Metazoa; phylum Chordata; class Actinopteri; order Cypriniformes; family Cyprinidae; genus Cirrhinus; species Cirrhinus molitorella. The sequence goes on along the minus strand of CM065141.1, from coordinate 31,142,500 downwards.
ACAACGACAAAAAAATCTTTGTGTAGCTCTGACTCCAAACATATTGGGCCGCGCGACGGCCGAGTCCACCTCTTTCCGCGCGGGCGTGTGACTGTTCTCCTTCATAAACCTCTCATTCAGGACGGCCGGATTTATTTCCCCCCCACGGCAGTTATTCAGGCCAGCGTGAGGCGCAGTGACGTGACTGATTTACTCACTTGTGTAGGTTGCAGAGTCACCGCAGAATTCATTAGTTCACAAAATGCATATTCTCCAAAAAAGGGCAAATTTGAATTTCACATCTGCGGGATTTTCAGCGTTTCTCGGGAGGAAACAAAGAGTTTCTTGGAGCTGCTGTTTATCAGATTATAAATGAGATTAAACGTGGCTTTGTTTTAGGATTGAGGACTCATGCGTCAGCTTGAGGCATTCTGAATTTCTCTTTGTGAAATTATTCGAATGAGCTTGCAATAATGCATAATTGCTCAGCAAGTTGTTCCAAACTTGTATTATGCTTTTTCATAAAACATTCTTGTTTTATATATATATATATATATATATATATATATATACACTACCAGTCATTAGTTTTTCAATAGTAATATATATTTTTTGCGTTTATTTAATCCAAAGTACAGCAAAAACAGTACCATTTTGAAATATTTTTTTTATTATTTAAAATAACCACTTTCTATTTAAGCGTATTTTAAAATATAGTTTATTTCTGTGATCAAAGCTACATTTTCAGTATCATTACTGCAGTCTTCAGTGTCTCAATGTGCTGATTTGCTGCTCTAAAAACATTTATTTTTATTGTTTTTATTATTATCAATATTTAAAACAGTTGAGTACTTTTTTTCAGGATTCTTTGATGAAAAGAAATATCTGAAGATCAAATATCTGATAATTGCTCAGCAAGTTGTTCCAAACTTGTATGACTTGCTTGCTTTTTCATAAAACACTCTTGTTTTCCGTATTAAAATGATATATATACACTATCAGTCATTAGTTTTTCAAAAGTAATATTTTTTTTGCATTTATTTCATCCAAAGTACAGCAAAAACAGTACAATTGTGAAATATTTGTACTATTTTAAATAACCGCTTTCTATTTGAGTGTATTTTAAAATAGAGTTTATTTCTGTGATCAAAGCTACATTTTCAGTATCATTACTGCAGTCTTCAGTGTCCCAATGTGCTGATTTGCTGCTCTAAAAACATTTATTATTATTGTTTTTATTATTATCAGTATTTAAAACAGTTGAGTACTTTTTTTCAGGATTCTTTGATGAAAAGAAATATCTGAAGATCAAATATCTGATAATTGCTCAGCAAGTTGTTCCAAACTTGTATGACTTGCTTGCTTTTTCATAAAACACTCTTGTTTTCCGTATTAAAATGATATATATACACTATCAGTCATTAGTTTTTCAAAAGTAATATTTTTTTTGCATTTATTTCATCCAAAGTACAGCAAAAACAGTACAATTGTGAAATATTTGTACTATTTTAAATAACCGCTTTCTATTTGAGTGTATTTTAAAATAGAGTTTATTTCTGTGATCAAAGCTACATTTTCAGTATCATTACTGCAGTCTTCAGTGTCTCAATGTGCTGATTTGCTGCTCTAAAAACATTTATTATTATTGTTTTTATTATTATCAGTATTTAAAACAGTTGAGGACTTTTTTTTCAGCATTCTTTGATGAAAATAAATATCTGAAGATCAGCATTATCCGAAATAAAAGCTTTTGTAACATTATACACTATGCCATTCTTAAGTATAAATACTTTTATTTAGCAAGGACACTTTAAATTGGTCAAAAGTGATTCATAATGTTACAAAACATTTCTATTTTAGATAAATGCTGAGGCTACTTCTACTTCTGAGTCATCAAAGAAAAAAGAAAAAGAAAAAAAAATACTCAGCTGTTTTCTAAATAATAATTGTCACTAATCCGGTCCCCGTGGCACCCTCGGTTCACGGTCGGCGGGAACCCTCTCCGGAGTTCTAACTCTCACTACATTTCCCATCGGCCCCCGCCTATGACGTACTTCCGCCGCGCCGGTTTTGGCGCGAATTCCGGCTTTATGAGCCGGCCGGTCTCGCTAGTTCTTCGCGAGGTTTTGTACGTCTATGGCTGCATCTCTGAGCGTTTTTCCTTGGACTGTCTTCACGTTACCCACTCGGATTGTTTACTGGACTTACGACGATTCTCTGGCTTCCCCGACCCGTGCTTTGTTAACTGGATTACCCCCACTAGCCGCCGGCCCCGGACTAACGCGAGGACTCAGTTTCACGGTTTGGATTGTCTCTACTATTGCTGTCTGCCCCTGTTTTACATTGCCTGTCCGACTCCTCTTGTGTTTAATAAACGGTTTGCATATGGATCCAAAAGATATCGACTCCGCCTCGTCACAGAAAACCTCGCCGTCACCGGATCCAGCAACTGTTGACCAGCTAGGTACCATGCTAACCACGCAGGCCTGCATGCTAGCGGACCACCAGCAGCAGCTAGCGCAGCTAACGGCTCTGACTAAGGACTTAGTGGCCGCGCTTCAAACGTTACAGCTCACGCAGCCACAGAGTTCTACACCCGCCGCGCCGAGCACTGCACCAACCCAACCTGCACCCGCGCTGGCCGCCTCAGGACCCCGCCTGGCCTACCCAGAAAAGTTTGACGGCTCACCAGGCAAGTGCAAAGGTTTTCTAATGCAATGTTCGTTATTCTTGGAGCAGCAACCTGCGCTTTACCCCACTGACACCAGCCGCATAGCCTTCGTTTGCTCGCTGCTTACAGGTCGTGCTCTGGACTGGGCCACCGCCATGTGGAATTCTGATCGGCCCGTCTTCCCCACATTTGCTGCATTTGCCCAGCGTTTTAAGGAGGTCTTCCTTCATTCAGCGGATGGGCGCGACGCGGAGGAGCAACTAATCGCGCTGCGACAAGGAAGAGGGACCGCCGCCGATTTTGCTCTCACTTTCCGCACCCTGGCCGCCCAAACATCCTGGAATGAGGGCCCATTAAAGCTCTTTTACAGGAAGGGACTCAGCCCTGAGCTGCAAGCTGAACTGGCCTGTCGAGATGAGGAGTTAAGTTTGGATCGGTATATCGAACTGTCCATCCGTTACGACAATCTGATTCGCTCCCGCCGACCGCCACGCCAGTTCACCTCCTACCAGCTGCCACGGACAGCCCCTCTGCCTACCGGAGCCTCGGGCACCTCCACAACGCCTAATGCGGAGGAACCCATGCAAATCGGCAACACCCGTCTGTCAATGGAGGAGAGAGAGCGCCGCATGAGGAGTAATCTGTGCCTCTACTGTGGCCAGCCGGGCCATATCCGTGCCACCTGCCCCACCCGACCTCCACGTAGATCTGACTCGGTGAGTGAACCCCCTAACTTATCCACCAGTCTTACTATTTCTGTAAAGCTAAGTTTTGGAGGTACCACTATTAGCACCACCGCTCTAATTGACTCGGGTGCTGCTGGTAATTTCATTGATGTACAGTTAGTTGAGACCTACAAAATCCCACAGATCTCTTGTCTCTCCCCCATTGCAGTGGAGGCCCTAGATGGCCGACCCTTGGGCCCAGGCACCATCCAATCCACCACCGCGGACCTCACTCTTCAAACTGACCCCAACCACCAAGAGAGGATCCGACTCTTCATCCTTCCTTCTCCATCCACCCCAGTAGTTCTGGGTTACCCGTGGCTCCTCCTTCATAATCCCTCCGTCGCCTGGGCCGACCACACTCTCACCTATCCATCAAGCTACTGCCGCCAGAACTGCTCTGCCTTTGAAACCCAGCCTTCAACCGGCCAGAAAACCTCGGAGTCATCTTCTACAATTCACGTGGAGAACCTACCGGGCGAATATAATGATCTGGCGTTGGCTTTCAGCAAGAGACGAGCAGCCTGTTTACCACCCCATCGCTCCAGCGACTGCGCCATCGATCTTCTGCCGGGGGCTGAACTTCCCAAGGGTCGGGTCTTTCCCCTTTCTCACCCAGAAACCGAGGCCATGAACATCTACATCAAGGAGGAACTAACCAAGGGGTTCATCCGTCCATCCACTTCTCCGGCCTCGGCAGGGTTCTTCTTCGTAAAAAAAAAGGATGGAGGACTTCGGCCCTGTATCGATTACCGAGCACTAAATGACATCACCACCAAGTTCCGCTACCCACTCCCGCTGGTTCCCTCCGCCCTCGAACAGCTGCGTGAGGCCCGCATCTTCACTAAACTGGATCTAAAAAGTGCCTACAACCTGGTCAGGATCCGAAGGGGAGACGAATGGAAGACGGCGTTCTCCACCACCACCGGTCACTATGAATATTTGGTGATGCCCTTTGGATTATCCAACAGTCCCGCCTACTTTCAGTCTTTCATAAACGACGTTTTCCGAGACATGCTCAACCGCTGGGTTTTGGTTTACATTGACGACATCTTAATCTTCTCCAAGACCTTAGAAGAACACATCCAGCATGTCAGAGCCGTCCTGAAACGCCTAATCCTGCACCATCTAGTGGCTAAGCCGGAGAAATGTGAGTTTCACTGCTCCTCGATTTCCTTTCTGGGTTACATAATCAGCTCTGACGGCGTGGCCATGGATGATCACAAGGTCCAAGCAGTTCTAAAGTGGCCACAACCCATCACTCTCAAGGACCTGCAACGTTTCCTGGGATTTGCCAATTTTTATCGTCGCTTCATCCGGGGTTTCAGTTCAGTGGCAGCGCCTCTCACAGCTATGGTAAAAAAGGGGAACTACCGTCTCACCTGGACCCCCTCAGCACTCGAAGCCTTCCAAGATCTCAAACGTCGTTTTACCAGCGCACCCATCTTACACCACCCGGACCCCAACAAGGAATTCATCGTCGAGGTCGACGCCTCCAGCTCTGGGGTAGGGGCCGTTCTCTCCCAGCGCCACGGGGAACCCCCCAAACTCTACCCGTGCGCCTTCTTCTCCCACAAACTGAACCCAGCCGAAAGAAACTATGATGTGGGAAATCGGGAACTTCTTGCCATCAAGCTGGCTTTAGAGGAGTGGCGTCACTGGCTGGAGGGCTCTCGTTTACCCTTTACTGTGCTCACTGACCATAGAAACCTAGAGTACCTTCGCTCTGCCCACCGGCTCAACCACCGTCAAGCCCGGTGGGCGCTGTTCTTCACCAGGTTCGATTTCACCGTGACCTATCGACCTGGCTCCCAGAACACTAAGGCCGATGCACTGTCACGCATCTCAGAGGAGGACACCGAACCCAGACCACTTCAACCTATTATACAACCCTGCAGAATTGTAGCACCCGTCCAATGGGACCTCATCACGGAGGTCCTAGAGGCCCAGTCCACTGAACCTCCTCCCGATGACACACCCAACGACCGCACCTTCGTTCCCATACCACTACGACCCCGGGTACTCAGCTCTGTGCACGCCTCACCCAGCGCAGGCCACCCAGGAATCAATGCCACACTTCACCTGCTGTCCAACCAGTTTTGGTGGCCTGAAATGCGAGCCGATACCATCCGCTTTATAAAGAACTGTCCCGACTGTAACAAATCCAAAGTCCCTCACCAACCTCCCGCCGGGCTCCTCCAACCACTTCCTATTCCCCAAAGACCCTGGTCCCACATTGCCATAGACTTCGTCACGGACCTTCCACCATCTAGACGCTTCACCACCATTCTGACTGTCATAGACCGGTTCTCCAAAGCCTGCCGCCTGATCCCTCTCCCCAAACTGCCCACAGCCATGGAAACCGCTGAGACACTCTGCGACAACGTCTTTAGGTTTTATGGACTGCCTGAAGACATTGTGTCGGATCGAGGTCCACAGTTCACCTCCAGAGTCTGGTCGGCTTTTTGCAAAGTCCTCAATATAAACGTCAGCTTAACCTCAGGTTACCACCCGCAGTCCAACGGTCAAGCCGAACGTCTTAATCAAGAACTTACCCGCTTCCTACGAACATACTGCGCCAATCACCAGGAGGACTGGAGCCAATACCTAATGTGGGCCGAATATGCCCAAAACTCCCTTCTCAAACCTGCTACCAACATGACTCCGTTTAAGTGCATCCTGGGATACCAACCCCCCTATTCCCTTGGTCCGGCGAACCCACTGATTTACCTGCCATCGACTCCTGGATCCGTCGCTGCGAAGAAACCTGGGACTCGGCTCACGTCCACCTTCAGCAAGCCATCAGACGCACACAGGTTCAAGCTGATCGCCACCGCACTCATCAACCTCCCTACACCCCTGGGCAGTGGGTCTGGCTCTCTACTCAGAACTTACGCCTTCGTCTACCCTGCAGGAAGCTTAGTCCCAGGTACGTGGGCCCTTTTCAAGTTGTTCGTCAAATAACTCCAGTATCATTCCGTTTAAACCTGCCTCCTGAATACCGTATCTCACCCACTTTTCATATGTCTTTGTTAAAGCCCGCCGACGACCCGACCCGAGGGGAGGGCCAGGAAGGGACCGGCACCACGGGCCCTCCTCCCATCCTGGTAGACGGCGAGGAAGCCTTTCGGGTCCACGAGATCCTAGACTCACGACGCCGAGGGGGTCGCTTATCGTACCTGGTCGACTGGGAGGGCTACGGCCCAGAGGAGAGGTGTTGGGTCCCGTCTGACGACATCCTGGACCCCAATTTAATAACCGAATTCCACCGGACTCACCCAGATCGGCCAGCCCCCAGGAGAAGGGGGAGACCCCGGCGTCGCCGGCTTCCTCGCGCCAGGAGTCGCTCGCAGGAGGGGGGCTCTGTCACTAATCCGGTCCCCGTGGCACCCTCGGTTCACGGTCGGCGGGAACCCTCTCCGGAGTTCTAACTCTCACTACATTTCCCATCGGCCCCCGCCTATGACGTACTTCCGCCGCGCCGGTTTTGGCGCGAATTCCGGCTTTATGAGCCGGCCGGTCTCGCTAGTTCTTCGCGAGGTTTTGTACGTCTATGGCTGCATCTCTGAGCGTTTTTCCTTGGACTGTCTTCACGTTACCCACTCGGATTGTTTACTGGACTTACGACGATTCTCTGGCTTCCCCGACCCGTGCTTTGTTAACTGGATTACCCCCGCTAGCCGCCGGCCCCGGACTAACGCGAGGACTCAGTTTCACGGTTTGGATTGTCTCTACTATTGCTGTCTGCCCCTGTTTTACATTGCCTGTCCGACTCCTCTTGTGTTTAATAAACGGTTTGCATATGGATCCAAAAGATATCGACTCCGCCTCGTCACAATAATAATAATAATAATAATAATAAAAATGTTTTTTAACAGCAAATCATAATATTAGCATGATTTCTGAAGGATCATGTGACTGGAGTAATGATGCAAAAAATTCAGCTTTGAAACCACAGGAATAAATTACATTTTAAAATACATTCAAATAGAAAGCCACTATTTTAAATAGTAAAATATTTCATGATTGTACTGTTTTTGCTGTACTTCGGATCAAATAAATGCAGGTTTGATGAGCAGAATGTGACTGATAATCTACTCACTTGTGTAGGTTGCAGAGTCACCGCAGAATTCATTAGTTCACAAAATGCATATTCTCCAAAAAAGGGCAAATTTGAATTTTATATCTGTGGGATTTTCAGCGTTTCTCGGGAGGAAACAAAGAGTTTCTTGGAGCTGCTGTTTATCAGATTATAAATGAGATTAAACATGGCTTTGTTTTAGGATTGAGGACTCGTGCGTCAGCTTGAGGCATTCTGAATTTCTCTTTGTGAAATTATTCGAATGAGCTTGCAATAATGCATAATTGCTCAGCAAGTTGTTCCAAACTTGTATGACTTGCTTTCTTTTTCATAAAACATTCTTGTTTTCCATGTTAAAATTATATATATACACTACTAGTCATTAGTTTTTCAATAGTAATATATTTTTTTTGCATTTATTTAATCCAAAGTACAGCAAAAACAGTACCATTTTGAAATATTTTTTTTATTATTTAAAATAACCACTTTCTATTTAAGCGTATTTTAAAATATAGTTTATTTCTGTGATCAAAGCTACATTTTCAGTATCATTACTGCAGTCTTCAGTGTCTCAGTGTGCTGATTTGCTGCTCTAAAAACATTTATTATTATTGTTTTTATTATTATCAGTATTTAAAACAGTTGAGGACTTTTTTTTCAGCATTCTTTGATGAAAATAAATATCTGAAGATCAGCATTATCCGAAATAAAAGCTTTTGTAACATTATACACTATGCCATTCTTAAGTATAAATACTTTTATTTAGCAAGGACACTTTAAATTGGTCAAAAGTGATTTATAATGTTACAAAACATTTCTATTTTAGATAAATGCTGAGGCTACTTCTACTTCTGAGTCATCAAAGAAAAAAGAAAAAGAAAAAAAATACTCAGCTGTTTTCTAAATAATAATAATAATAATAATGTTTTTTAACAGCAAATCATAATATTAGCATGATTTCTGAAGGATCATGTGACTGGAGTAATGATGCTAAAAATTCAGTTTTGAAATCACAGGAATAAATTACATTTTAAAATATATTCAAATAGAAAACCACTATTTTAAATAGTAAAATATTTCATGATTGTACTGTTTTTGCTGTACTTTGGCTCAAATAAATGCAGGTTTGATTAGCAGAAGAGACTTCTTTAATAACTTTAAAAATATTACTGTTCAAAAACGTTTGACTGCTACACTGCCGGTCCAAAGTTTGGCTGCATTTATTTAATTAAAAATACAGTAAAAAATGTACAATTGTGAACTATTATTACAATTTAAAACAAGTGTTTCCTATGTGAATATAGAAATTAATGCTCTTATTTTTCAGGATTGCGTTAAATTGATCAAAAGTGATGATAAAGATATTTATAATGTTACAAAAGATTTCTATTTCAGATAAAATGCTGTTCTTCTGAACTTTCTATTCATCAAAGAAACCTTAAAATAATAATAATAATAATAATAATACAAAAAAATACTGATTTGCTGTTTCTTGAACAGCAAATCAGAATATTAGAATGATTTCTAAAGATCATGTGACTGGAAATGTAAGCAATTTTTAATAATGCTGAAGATTCTGCTTTGAAATCGCAAGAATAAATTACTTTTTAAAATATATTCAAAAGAAAACAGTTATTTTAAATAGTTAAAATATTATTTTTTATAATAGTAAAAAATAAAAAAAAATGACTGGTACACTTTTGGTCCAAAGTCCAAAAATATTATTACATTTTAAACTGGCAGTTTTCTGTGTGAATATATTGTAAAGTGTAATTTATTCTTGCGATCAAAGCTGAATTTTACAGCATCAATTACTCCAGTCTTCAGTGTCACATGATCCTTCAGAAATCATTCTAATATGCTGATTTGCTGTTCAACAAACATTTATTATTATTATCAATCTTAAAAACAATTGTGCTGCGTCATATTTTCTGTGGAAATTTGTGTGACACTGAAGACTAGAGTAATGATGCTGAAAATTCAGCTTTTCATCACAGAAATAAATTATGCCTTAAAATATATTACAACAGAACGCAGCTATTTTAAACTGTAATAATATTTCACAATTTTACCCTTTTTACTGTATTTCTGATCAAATAAATGCAGCTTTGGTGAGCAGAAGAGACTTTTCTTAAAACTACAAATCTTAACTAGATAAAAAGTTTGTCGAGACAAATTTTAAGTTAGCTTGAGAAAGCCTGACCAGAAAGTTAGACAAAGTTTGAAAGAGTAAGTATAGTTTAAAAAGTTTAAAGCATTTTACAATTTTTGAAAGTTTTAAGTTTGACAGTTTCAGTCTGAAATAGTTTGAAGTTTAAAGTTGTTTTAAAAGCTTAATGTTTAATAGACAGATTAGATAGATAGCAAGTTGCTAGCATGTTTCTAGCATGTTGCTAGCATGTTTCCAGCATGGTTAACATGTTACTAACATGTTGCTAGTATGTTTAGCATGTTACTAGCATGTTGTTAGTAGAATTAACAAGTTGCTAACATGTTTCTAGCACAATTAGCAAGTTGCTAGCATGTTTCTAGCATGATTAACAACTTATTAGTATGTTTCTTGCATGATTAGCAAGTTTCTAGTATGTTTCTATCATGATTAGCATGCTGTTAGCATGATTCTAGCATGACTGACCAGTTACTAGCATGTTGTTAGCATGATTTGCAAGTTACAAGCATGATTTTAACATGATTAGCAAGTTACAAGCATGATTTTAGCAAGTTACATGTTGCTAGCATGATTGCATGTTTCTAACATGATTAGCAAGTTACCAGCATGTTGTTAGCATGTTTCTAGCATAACTAATATGTTACTAGCATGTTGATAACATGGCTGGCATTTTTGTAGCATAATAGCAAGTTACTAGCACGTTGTTGACATGATTTGCAAGATACAAGCACTATTTTAGCATTATTAACAAGTCTGTTGCTAGCATGATTAGCATGTTTCTAACATGATTAGCAAGTTACTGGCATGTTGCTAACATGACAGCATGTTGTAATATTGTTTCCAGCATGATTATCATGTTACTAGCATGTTGCTATTATGTTTAGCATTTAAGAACATTTAGGAATTTAAGAACATTTGTTATTGTGATTAACAAGTTGCTAGCATGTTTCTAGCATGAAGTTTTAAAATTTTCAAAAGTTTAATGGTTTTCAGTCTCTGAAGTTTAAAGTAGTTTTAAAGCTTAATGTTTGATAGACAGATTAGATAGATAGCATGTTTCCAGCATGGTTAACATGTTACTAGCATGTTAGCATGTTACTAGCATGTTGCTATCATGCTGCCTAGGATGTCTGTAGCATGACTAGCATGTTGCTAGATTGTTTCCAGCAGTACCGTTACTAGCATGTTGATAGTATAATTAACAAGTTGTTACCATGTTTCTAGCATGATTAGAAGTTGCTAGTATGTTTCTAACATGATTAGCAAGTTGCTAGTATGTTTCTAGCATAATTAACAAGTTGTTAGCATGATTCTACCACGATGGGCAAGTAACTAGCATGTTGTTAGCATGACTAGCAAGTTAATATGTTGTTAACATATTAACATATGTTTTGCAATTTACAAGCATGATTTTAGCAAGTTACTAACATGTTGCTAGCATGATTCTAGCATGATAACATGATTAACAAGTTGCCAGCATATTGTTAGCATGTTTCTAGCATGAATAACATGTTGCTAGCATGTTGATAACATGATTTGCAAGTTACGAGCATGATTTAGCATGATTAGCAAATTACTAGCATGTTCCTAGCATGTTTCTAAGTTGATTAGCAAGTTACTAGCATGTTGTTAGCATGTTTCCAGCATGATTAACATGTTACTAGCATGTTGCTAACATGATAGCATGTTGTTATATTGTTTCCAGCATGATTATCATGTTACTAGCGTGTTGCTATTATGTTTAGCATTTAATAGCATTTGTTGCTAGCATGTTTCTAGCATGAAGTTTTACAAGTTTTAAAAGTTTTAAGTTTAACGGTTTTCAGTCTGAAATACTTGAAGTTTAAAGTAGTTTTAAAGCTTAATGTTTGATAGACAGATTAGATAGATAGCAAGTTACTAGCATGTTTATAGCATGACTAGCATGTTTCTAACATGTTACTAGCATGTTGCTATCATGCCTAGCGTGTCTGTAGCATGACTAGCATGTTGCTAGATTGTTTCCTGCATGTTACTAGCATGTTGATAGTATAATTAACAAGTTGTTACCATGTTTCTAGCATGATTAGAAGTTGCTAGTATGTTTCTAGCATAATTAACAAGTTGTTAGCATGATTCTACCACGATGGGCAAGTAACTAGCATGTTGTTAGCATGACTAGCAAGTTAATATGTTGTTAACATATGTTGCTAAGCTAGCATTAGCAATGCATTAGCAATGCTAAGCTAGCATTATGTTTAACATTTAATAGCATTTGTTGCTAGCATGTTTCTAGCATGAAGTTTGTACAAGTTTTAAAAGTTTTAAGTTTAACGGTTTTCAGTCTGAAATACTTGAAGTTTAAAGTAGTTTTAAAGCTTAATGTTTGATAGACAGATTAGATAGATAGCAAGTTACTAGCATGTTTATAGCATGACTAGCATGTTTCTAACATGTTACTAGCATGTTGCTATCATGCCTAGCGTGTCTGTAGCATGACTAGCATGTTGCTAGATTGTTTCCAGCATGTTACTAGCATGTTGATAGTATAATTAACAAGTGGTTATCATGTTTCTAGCATGATTAGCAAGTTGCTAGTATGTTTCTAGCATGATGATCGTGTTATTAGCATATTGTTATGATGATCAAGTGAGTGTGAATGAGTGTGAATGGATTCTAACAGCAGACAGAAGGGCAGCTTGATTGAGTCTGAAGGGATTGTGGGAGTTTTGTCAGTGTGAGTTTGAATAGTCTTGGCTCATTTCAACATTCCCTCAATGGAAGTCTAAGGGATTTTTCTCAGTTTGAATCGTCATTTTTAGGAAAATCCTAAGTTCGATCAGTTAGAAAAGATACAGCAGGTGAAGTCAGATCAGTCTGAAGATGTGAGTTTGCAGAGTTAAAGCTCTAGGAGGAGTTAAAATTAATCGTTTTAGTCTCAAAATAATAATAATAACTATAAGTTTAAGACGGATTTCAGTAAGTTGGATTACTGAAGCCAACTTAATTATTTCTAATTTTTGTCTAATTCTTTCTGAATGTATTTTTGTAATGGGTGTCCGCTCTTGTCTTGTCAGAGTAAGCGCTACAAGCGGAAGCCGAAGGCGGGGCGTGATAACGGTTCTCTGGGTCCCGCTGGAGAACGCGCCCTCTCCATCCCACAGATCACCTATGACCACATCGATGACAAAGACGGAGTCTTTTCAGAGGAGTCCACAGGTAAGGCCTCTCACGCTCTGCATTCTGGGATAGACGATTATGTACGTTAATCATTTGTGTGATGAACAGCTGTGAGTGTGCAGTGTTTCATCAGTATTTCCCAACAACTTTCTCTAAAGACAGTTTAAAAAATGACTGAATAAACATTTTGAGGCATGAAATCCAAACTAACTGACTCCCAAATGAATCACAACAAGTGGATTTATATACGATTGCAGTATTTATTAATATTTTGGGAAATGACCTTTTATTTTTGAGCAGATCAGTTGAGGTGTTTACACGACTTCTTTTCAGTCCAATTGAGTCCTCACAATATTTTTAGATTTTGAGTTTTTATTTAGTTTAGGTTTTAATAATTGTGCATGATTTTTTTTTTCTTTAATAAATCTGTATTATTTTATTTAATTTTTATTTTATTTTTAATTTATTTAATTTTATCATTTTAAATCTGATTAGGAAAATATTCATATTGAGTATTGAGTATACTCAGTGTGTACTTGAAGGCTTTTTATTTTATTATATTATATTTAATATGATTAAGAACATATTCACATTGAGTATTGAGTAGGATTGAGTATTCAGTGTTTACATGAAGGCTTTTTATTTTATTTTATTATTTTTAATCCAATTAAGAAAATATTCAGATTTATTTTATTTTACTTTACTTTACTTTACTTTACTTTACTTTATTTTATTTTACTTTACTTTACTTTACTTTTTTTTTTTTTTTTTTTAACCCAATTAAGAAAATATTCAGATTGAGATTCAGATTTATTTATATTTATTTATTTAATTTATTATTATTATTATTTTTTTGTTATTTATCTGTTTGAGGAAGTTTTCAGATTTTCAGTCAGGCTTTTCAGTCCACACAATATTTTCATAATAATTTTAATACATTAAAGTTTTTATGTATTTTTTTCTTTACATTTTAGTAGTTTTTCTATATTTTTAATTTGATTAGGAAAGTATTCAAATTGAGTATTGAGTAGGATTGAGTATTCAGTGTTTACATGCGTTTTAATCCAATTAAGAAAATATTCAGAGTGAGATATTTATTTATTTATTAATTGAATTGAATTGAATTGAATTGAATTAGGAAAGTATTCAAATTGAGTATTGAGTAGGACTGAGTATTCAGCGTTTACGTAAAGGCTTTTTCTTTTCTTTTCTTTTCTTTTCTTTTCTTTTCTTTTCTTTTCTTTTCTTTTCTTTTCTTTTCTTTTTAATCCAATTAAGAACATATTCAGATTGAGATTCAGATTTATTTATTTATTTTCTTAATTTTATTTAATTTTATTTTATAAAATGTTATTATTTTTAATTCGATTAGGAAAATAATCAAATTGAGTATGTTTGAATACTCAGTGTTTACATGAAGGCTTTTTATTTCATTTTATTTTATTTTATCAAATTAAGAAAATATTCAGATTGAGATTGAGATTTATTTATTTATTTATTTAATTTGATTAGGAAAGTATTCAAATTGAGTATTGAGTAGGATTGAGTATTCAGTGTTTACATGAAGGTTTAATTTAATTTAATTTAATTTAATTTAATTTAATTTAATTTAATTTAATTTAATTTAATTAATTTTATTTTATTTTATTTTATTATTTTTTATTCGATTAGGAAAGTATTCAGATTGAGTAGGATTGAGTACTCAGTTTTTACATGAAGGCTCTTTAATTTATTTAATTTTTTGTTATTTATCTGTTTGAGGAAGTTTTCAGTTTCAGTTTTCAGTCAGCCTTTTCAGTCCAAACAATATTTTTACAATAATTTTAATACAATTTCAATTATGTTTTTTTTTTTTTTTTTTACATTTTTAGTAGTTTTTCTATATATTTTAATTTAGTTTTTTCTTTTATTTTTTAATCTGAGAAAGCGTTCGGATTCAGGTTTACTTTGCTAATCGTTGAGGTGTTTGTACGAAGGCTTTTCAGTCTGATTGAGTCACAAATGCGGTTAACGGATTATTAGTTTGCATGTAAACATAGCCAGTGTTGACACACTGTTAGGAAGAGAAGCTTGCTCCTGCTGTTTCTTTTTAACAATGTCACATGAAAAGTGTGTCCGTTAAGTGAATTAGACAGCTGCAAATCTGAGCTTGATTTTATTAAAGACTATCATATGATGACTGACTCACATCAGACAAATTCAACAGACAGATCTACTCTGGAAATGCATGTGTAGTCAGTACAAAAAAATATGTTTCTTCTTCGCTGGAGCGTTCGCTGCAACTCATCAACCAGAAAACGACACAAAAGAGGCTCTAGTCGTTTGTTTACTCCATTCTTGTACCCCATAAATCGAGCGGAAACGCTACCATGAGATGAAAAGCTGCCGTTTCGACCTGACCCATTTTTCCATATTGAATAGATGTCATTTTCCACATGCGAGTGGAACGCATCCGGTCCCCTGCTAAACCGCTCTGTTAATAAGTCTGTTTTTACGGGTTTTCCTGTCAAATGGCTTCATCATAAAAGCAGACACATTAACACAGACGGTCCCCAGCAGAGAAGGCTCTTCTGAAGCTTAATTACGACTGAAGAGAGGAAAGATAATGAAATCGCGGCACATGTCCGCAGGCCTTTGAACTCGGGGAAAAGGGAAAGATAAAAACACGTTCAGCGGTTTGGCTTATCAAAGCCTGCAGACGGTTACGTAGTCTGTAAGATATTATTGTTTTTAAAAGAGCAACATTTAGTAAAAAGTGCCATTTGCAACCCATTTCAGAGTGACCCTGGATATTTAGCTAGAAAAACATGGTTTTTGTCTATTGGGAATTGATTGAAGTGTGAAACGGTAGATCAAATGTCACACTTACATGTTTTTCCCTTTACGCAGGCATTACAAAACTTTTCCGATCATCAGGTGAGAGCTTTTTATCCGTGCCGCTGTGGTTTTCTGCTTGCTGCTTCTGCTTTTTTGCGATTGCGTGTTGTGTTATTGTGGCATCATGTCGCTTGCTACAGTGCAAAGGCATTTATTTGAGCAAAATGTAAACATTAAAAGGCAGCCGTAATGTCTAATAAAAACTGATAAATAAAAAGGAAATTTAAAAAGTGACATGATCTACAGTTGAGGTCAAAAGTTTACATACACCTTGCAAAATCTGCACAACATTAATGAATTTAAGAAAATAAAAGGTCATTCAAAATGCGTGTTATTTTGTATTTAGTACTGACCTGAATAAGATATTTCACATAAACTGTGTTGTTCCCTGAATGATCTACATCTTTTTGTTTAGTGATAGTTGAGTCCCTTGATTGTCCTGTCTGCTGTTCTTCAGAAAAATCCTTCAGGTCCAACAAATTCTTTGGTTTTCCAGCATTTTTGTGTATTTGAACCCTTTCCAACGACTGTATGATTTTGAGATCCATCTTTTCACACTGAGAGACTCATATGTGACCCTGGACCACAAAACCAGTCTTAAGTCGCTGGGGTATATTTGTAGCAATAGCCAAAAATATATTGTATGGGTCAAAATTATCAAAAAAAAAATTTATGCCAAAAATCATTAGGATATTAAGTAAAAATCATGTTCCATTAGGATATTTTGTAAATTTCATACCGTAAATGTATCAAATCTTAATTTTCGATAAGTAATATGCTTTGGTAAGAATTTAATTTGGACAACTTTAAAGGTGATTTTCTCAATATTTGTATTTTTTTGTATCCTCAGATTCCAGATTTTCAAATAGTTGTATCTCGGACAAATATTGTCCGATCCTAACAAACCATACATCAATGGAAAGCTTATTTATTCAACTTATTTACTGATATATAAATCTCAATTTTGAAAAAACACTTATTGACTGGTTTTGTGGTCCAGGGCCACATATGCAACTATTACAGAAGGTTCAAATGCTCACTGATGCTTCAGGATGAAAAACAATGCATTAAGAGAAAACTTTTGATCAGAATTAAAATGAGTACATTTTTCTTATTTTGCCTAAATAGCATATTTTTTTTATTTTAGTACTGCCCTTCAGAAGCTACAGAAGATACTTGCTTGTTTCCCAGAAGACAAAATTTGTTAAATTTACCCTGATCTTCAAATTTCAAAAGTTTTCACCCCCGGCTCTTAATGCATGTTTTTTCTTCTTCTGGAGCATCAGTGAGTGTTTGAACCTTCTGTAATAGTTGCATATGAGTCTCTCAGTTGTCCTCAGTGTGAAAAGATGGATCTCAAAATCATACAGTCATTGTTGGAAAGGGTTCAAATACACAACTGCAAAATATTTTTTAAAATATGTATATGTAGTTTTTATCCATTTTCATTTTAGTTTCCGTTTTAGTTTAGAATATTAAGTTAAACTACATGAACATTTGGCTTTCGACCACTGAAAATGATGTAGGCTCTAGAAAATTAAGATTATAAAAGTAAAGTTTATGAAGAACTAGAATCTAAAATCATATTGCAATATCTTTAATACTTCTTGAGGTATAGGCACGCAAACTTTGAAAAAATTAAATTTATGGCACTCTAACTGTTAGGTTCAAAGCAGTTGTCTTGACAGAAAGAAACGAGATACATCTCTAGTTTGAACGTTATTTGTTTTTCAGGCATTCCTGTTTTAAAGAAAAGAAGTATGGTGTTTTTTCAAACTGACCCACATTTGGTTTTTGACCACTGAAAATGTGCACATTTTAAAGATTTACTCCCGGAGCCATATTGAAATTGCAATATCTCTGGAACCAAATCTCACAGGACATTAAAAATAAAGATGTCAAAAGAAAAGTTTATTAAGGCCCAATATCTAAAAGGGCATTTAAATATATGTAATACTGCTTGAGTTACAGGCATGCAAACCTTGAAGAACAACTTGAAAAGTGCTGTTTCCCCATTTGTAAATGGTCAACATTGGCACATAATGCAACAAGGATTGCTAAAGTCAACAGATTTTACTAATAGAGCTACTGATCTTTGTGTAAAAATAATATTATGATGCTGTTATATTTCTGAAGTCATTTTTACCCCCCTGTAACTTGACTCTGAATCTCAGGTGAAAATTGCCATTTTGACCTCCCTCTTCAAAATAGTGGATTACTCAGTAAATATTCATCCATGACATTTAATATTTTTAGCAATTGTATTGCTTTTTTATCATTTAATGTTATAGTTATTTTAATCCATCATTAAAAAAAACAAAACAAAATGAAAATAAAATAATGTTTTGTAAATAATAATAAAAAATGTTTAGGTTTTTTAAAATAATTTTATTACAGGTAGAGTTTATTTTATTTCAACTATTTTTTTATGGTTTTAATTAACTTTAATAACCCAGTATTTCACATATAAATGCAAATTAAAATAGTATATAAACACACTTTATAAAATCTATTTTTCCTCAGAAAAAAACATTAGCAAAATCAAAAATTTGAGCCGGGGAAATTTTTTAAATTTGGTTGATTTCACGGAGAATGACCCATTTGACACATATCCATTTCTGCATGGTCTGAAGAAAAATAACTGAAAAAGTTATAAGAGAAAGTTTTAATCTTAAATATTTTTTTCTCTTTTACTTCTAATTTGTCCTGTCAGCCGTGTTACTTGTGTTTTTATGTCATAAATCTTATAAATGTGAACTAAACCGTCTGAAAAAAAGATGGGGATGTCTCTGGAGATGAAAGTCTTGGTTAAGGGTGGTGAATAACACAAATTGGATTTATGTTAAAGAAAAGGTACATCCTTCACGATAGCATCTCACAGAACGGCCATTACAAAGCCCCAAATTCATCTTTTTATATCAGTTAGACAGAGAACCTCAAAAACTCTGGTGAATAGACTGAAAAACCTTCAAACAAATCTGTTATGTGGTACTTCACGTTTCATTTGACGCAGCAAACACAGTTGACAAAATAATGAATCGAATGTTCATTTTCACTAACATATTTAAAAAGTCATTAGAGCTTAAGCGTGCCAAATAATTCATTTAGCACATTAAGGGGATATATTATTCAACCACCTAGTTTATTTATCAAAAAAGCATACTGATTTTTTGGCTGACCTGAAATGTACCCCTAAATATAGAATGAATATGAATAGTTGTGCTGCGCTTGCTTTTCTAATTGTAAACTAGGTAAAAACAGTTCAGAGACCCATGACAAACAATATAAAACAGACATTAGTCTGTGTAATGATCAGTGTTGGGGAAAGTTACTTTTAAAAGTAATGCATTACAATATTGCGTTACCCCCTAAAAAAGTAGCTAATTACGTTACTTAGTTACTTTTTATGGAAAGTAATGCGTTACAATATTGCGTTACTCCCTAAAAAAGTAGCTAATTACGTTACTTAGTTACTTTTTATGGAAAGAAATGCGTTACAATATTGCGTTACTCCCTAAAAAAGTAGCTAATTACGTTACTTAGTGACTTTTTATGGAAAGTAATGCGTTACAATATTGCGTTACTCCCTAAAAAAGTAACTAATTACGTTACTTAGTGACTTTTTATGGAAAGTAATGCGTTACAATATTGCGTTACTCCCTAAAAAAGTAACTAATTACGTTACTTAGTTACTTTTTATGGAAAGTAATGCGTTACTCCCTAAAAAAGTAGCTAATTACGTTACTTAGTGACTTTTTATGGAAAGTAATGCGTTACTCCCTAAAAAAGTAGCTAATTACGTTACTTACTTTTTATGGAAAGTAATGCGTTACAATATTGCGTTACTCCCTTAAAAAGTAGCTAATTACGTTACTAATGACTTTTTATGGAAAGTAATGCGTTACAATATTGCGTTACTCCCTAAAAAAGTAGCTAATTACGTTACTTAGTTACTTTTTATGGAAAGTAATGCGTTACAATATTGCGTTACTCCCTAAAAAAGTAGCTAATTACGTTACTTAGTTACTTTTTATGGAAAGTAATGCGTTACAATATTGCGTTACTCCCTAAAAAAGTAACTAATTACGTTACTTACTTTTTATGGAAAGTAATGCGTTAGAATATTGCGTTACTCCCTTAAAAAGTAGCTGATTACGTTACTTAGTGACTTTTTATGGAAAGTAATGCGTTACAATATTGCGTTACTCCCTTAAAAAGTAGCTAATTACGTTACTTAGTGACTTTTTATGGAAAGTAATGCGTTACAATATTGCGTTACTCCCTAAAAAAGTAGCTAATTACGTTACTTAGTTACTTTTTATGGAAAGTAATGCGTTACAATATTGCGTTACTCCCTAAAAAAGTAACTAATTACGTTATTTACTTTTTATGGAAAGTAATGCGTTACAATATTGCGTTACTCCCTTAAAAAGTAGCTGATTACGTTACTTAGTGACTTTTTATGGAAAGTAATGCGTTACAATATTGCGTTACTCCCTAAAAAAGTAACTAATTACGTTACTTACTTACTTTTTATGGAAAGTAATGCGTTACAATATTGCGTTACTCCCTAACAAAGTAGGTAATTACGTTACTTAGTTACTTTTTATGGAAAGTAATGCGTTACAATATTGCGTTACTCCCTAAAAAAGTAACTAATTACGTTACTTAGTTACTTCTTATGGAAAGTAATGCGTTACAATATTGCGTTACTCCCTAAAAAAGTAGCTAATTACGTTACTTAGTTACTTTTTATGGAAAGTAATGCGTTACAATATTGCGTTACTCCCTAAAAAAGTAGCTAATTACGTTACTCACTTTTTATGGAAAGTAATGCGTTACAATATTGCGGTACTCCCTAAAAAAGTAACTAATTACGTTACTTAGTGACTTTTTATGGAAAGTAATGCGTTACAATATTGCGTTACTCCCTAAAAAAGTAGCTAATTACGTTACTTACTTTTTATGGAAAGTAATGCGTTAGAATATTGCGTTACTCCCTTAAAAAGTAGCTAATTACGTTACTTAGTGACTTTTTATGGAAAGTAATGCGTTACAATATTGCGTTACTCCCTAAAAAAGTAGCTAATTACGTTACTTAGTTACTTTTTATGGAAAGTAATGCGTTACAATATTGCGTTACTCCCTAATAAAGTAGCTAATTACGTTACTTAGTTACTTTTTATGGAAAGTAATGCGTTACAATATTGCGTTACTCCCTAAAAAAGTAACTAATTACGTTACTTACTTTTTATGGAAAGTAATGCGTTACAATATTGCGTTACTCCCTAAAAAAGTAGCTAATTACGTTACTTAGTTACTTTTTATGGAAAGTAATGCGTTACAATATTGCGTTACTCCCTAAAAAAGTAACTAATTACGTTACTTAGTTACTTTTTATGGAAAGTAATGCGTTACAATATTGCGTTACTCCCTAAAAAAGTAGCTAATTACGTTACTTAGTTACTTTTTATGGAAAGTAATGCGTTACAATATTGCGTTACTCCCTAAAAAAGTAGCTAATTACGTTACTCACTTTTTATGGAAAGTAATGCGTTACAATATTGCGGTACTCCCTAAAAAAGTAACTAATTACGTTACTTAGTTACTTTTTATGGAAAGTAATGCGTTACAATATTGCGTTACTCCCTAAAAAAGTAGCTAATTACGTTACTTAGTTACTTTTTATGGAAAGTAATGTGTTACAATATTGCGTTACTCCCTAAAAAAGTAGCTAATTACGTTACTCACTTTTTATGGAAAGTAATGCGTTACAATATTGCGGTACTCCCTAAAAAAGTAACTAATTACGTTACTTAGTTACTTTTTATGGAAAGTAATGCGTTACAATATTGCGTTACTCCCTAAAAAAGTAGCTAATTACGTTACTCACTTTTTATGGAAAGTAATGCGTTACAATATTGCGGTACTCCCTAAAAAAGTAACTAATTACGTTACTTAGTTACTTTTTATGGAAAGTAATGCGTTACAATATTGCGGTACTCCCTAAAAAAGTAGCTAATTACGTTACTTAGTTACTTTTTATGGAAAGTAATGCGTTACAATATTGCGTTACTCCCTAAAAAAGTAGCTAATTACGTTACTCACTTTTTATGGAAAGTAATGCGTTACAATATTGCGGTACTCCCTAAAAAAGTAACTAATTACGTTACTTACTCACTTTTTATGGAAAGTAATGCGTTACAATATTGCGGTACTCCCTAAAAAAGTAACTAATTACGTTACTTAGTTACTTTTTATGGAAAGTAATGCGTTACAATATTGCGTTACTCCCTAAAAAAGTAGCTAATTACGTTACTTACTTTTTATGGAAAGTAATGCGTTAGAATATTGCGTTACTCCCTTAAAAAGTAGCTAATTACGTTACTTAGTTACTTTTTATGGAAAGTAATGCGTTACAATATTGCGTTACTCCCTTAAAAAGTAGCTAATTACGTTACTTACTTTTTATGGAAAGTAATGCGTTACAACATTGCGTTACTCCCTAAAAAAGTAACTAATTGCGTTACTTAGTTACTTTTTATGGAAAGTAATGCATTACAATATTGCGTTACTCCCTTAAAAAGTAGCTAATTACGTTACTTACTTTTTATGGAAAGTAATGCGTTACAACATTGCGTTACTCCCTAAAAAAGTAACTAATTGCGTTACTTAGTTACTTTTTATGGAAAGTAATGCGTTACAATATTGCGTTACTCCCTTAAAAAGTAGCTAATTACGTTACTTACTTTTTATGGAAAGTAATGCGTTACAAC
The DNA here is from genome assembly GCA_033026305.1 of Cirrhinus molitorella. Taxonomy (NCBI): domain Eukaryota; kingdom Metazoa; phylum Chordata; class Actinopteri; order Cypriniformes; family Cyprinidae; genus Cirrhinus; species Cirrhinus molitorella. Next base: position 31,120,062 of record CM065141.1, on the reverse strand, counting down.
ATTGCGTTACTCCCTAAAAAAGTAACTAATTGCGTTACTTAGTTACTTTTTATGGAAAGTAATGCGTTACAATATTGCGTTACTCCCTTAAAAAGTAGCTAATTACGTTACTTACTTTTTATGGAAAGTAATGCGTTACAACATTGCGTTACTCCCTAAAAAAGTAACTAATTGCGTTACTTAGTTACTTTTTATGGAAAGTAATGCGTTACAATATTGCGTTACTCCCTAAAAAAGTAACTAATTAAGTTACTTAGTTACTTTTTATGGAAAGTAATGCGTTACATTACTTGTGTGTTACTTTTTGAATCTAGGCAGGGCTTGCTTGTTTGTTTTTAATATAAAAATATTTATTCTTAGCAAATGTAAAAGCCCTTTCACACCAAAATGAAATGAAGTGAATAAGGCTAAAGGAAAAATAAATTCCCGTCTTTACAGTGGAACTGTAGGAAAATAAAGTTCAACACTCTTCAGCAATGAGAAAAAAAAAACACAAATATTAGCTCATCTAAAGTAAGTTTTGCTTATTGGTACACTGCAAAAAATGCTTTTCTTTTTTTTAGATTTTTTGTCTTGTTTCTAGCCAAAATATCTCTTAACAATATATTTATAATATATACACTACCGTTCAAAAGTTTGGGGTCAGTAAATGTTTATTCATTCTTTTTTTTTTTTTGAAAGAAATGAATAAATTGTTACATTAATAAAAAGTGACATGATAGATTTACATTGCTAGAAACACAACTGTTTCCAAAACTGATAATTCTACTAATAATTGAGAATATCAGAATGATTTCTGAGAGATCATGTGACACTTAAGCCTGGGAAACTGAGTAACAGCTGATGAAAAATCAGCATTGCATCACAGGAATAAATTATATTTTAAAGTATATGAAAATAAAAACCATTATTTTCTATTGTAATAACATTTTGTAATATTACAGTTTATTTTCTGTATTTTTGATAAAATAAATGCAGCCTTGACTTCATTAAAAAAAAATTGCAAGTCTTACTGACCCCAAACTTTTGAACAGTAGTGTATATATTTCTTAAATCAAGAAGGTTTTTCTAGAGAAGTAAAAATTCTAAGTTCAAAATTTAAGTGTTTTTGCTTGAAACAAGCACAATAAGCACTCCTGACTTGACAGACATCTCTGGTTAAACCCGTGAAGTGAAAGTAAAACCTGTCTCACTTTAAACCACTTTTTCTCCAAATTCCGTTCCTGAAAGTCATAGCTATCAGCCAACTTCAGATAGACATAACTTTTGTTATGTTCAAGCTATGGACGAAATTAATTGGAAATTTTTGGAAAGGTCTTGAATTTAGCTTTATATGATATCAAAACCTAAAAAAGGGTTTTCCCAGATTGCATCACACATATGTGACCCTGGAACACAAAACCAGTCTTAAGTCGCTGGGGTATATTTGAAGAGTTCAAAAACACTATAAATCCATTTTGATTAATTTGAGTAAAAATGTGTTTTCTTTACCAAGAAAGTGGCAAGATGAAAACCAATATTTTCTGTTTCAAACTTTCACAGAGCATCTTTAGGTTATAATTGCATTACAAATTCAAATCCAGATTTTGATTTTCATCAAGATTTATTATAAAAACAGAATATTTTCCCCCCAAATGCAATAAATTCAGCAGAGCTCTATGCTTACTTTTCGTTAAAAACAAAATAAATAAATAAATAAAATAGGGGCACAGTCAAAATTTTAGAAGCCCCTTTTAATCAATAATCATACAGTCTGATCAAAAATTAGCCTTCCCATTATGAGGTGACATTTGACTCCTTAAAGTGAATTAAATAGAAGACTTAACTTAATTAGAAATTAAAAGTATGTCATCTTTTATGTCACATTTTTTATAAAATGTTATTTTATAAGCATTTTAATCTTTCTAATTAAAACAATAGATAAGAATAAGTTACCAATCAAATGAAATCAGCATAAACTAAATTAATTTGTACTACAGAGGTGGCACAGAAGAACCCCAAAGTGTCTTGCAGGTGTATTTTCATGTTTAACGAGGCTCAGAGGTGTCATGCGTGCAATCAAATTGATAAATTCATGTTGAGATTAATGTTTTAAATATAACTTTTTGAATATAGAAATATTAAATGATTTAAATCGCTGAAAATATACTTTAGAAATGAAACTACAAGCCAGTAGGTGGCGTTAAGTCACATTTAATTTAATTACTGAATCATATTCATTTGATTCGTTCGAATGGCTGATTCATTGAGGAATAAAGCAAGTGACTGTCTTTATGAATGGAAAAAACATGGCAGAATAACACTGTGGATATTTCATTTTTGTGTAAAATTAATAATACAGACCAGATACAAAACTGATGTTGGCAATGACTCATTAAAAAAAAAATAAAAATTGGCGTTTATCGCGTTTTGGAAAAGAGCTCTTCATTTGTAGCAACAGCCAAAAATACATTATGGGTCAAAATTACTGATTTTTCTTTTATGCCAAAAATCATTAGGTTATTATGTAAAGATCATGTTCCATGAAGATATTTTGTAAATTTCCTACCGTAAATATATCAAAACTTCATTTTTTGTTTTATGCAAAGTAACTTAATTTGGACAACTTTAAAGGTGATTTTCTCAATATTTTAATTTTTTCCTCAATCCTAACAAACCATACATCAATGGAAAGCTTATTTATTCAACTTTCAGATGCATATATCTCAATTTCAAAAACATTTACACTCATGACTGGTTTTGTGTTCCAGGGTCACATATAGGTGCTTTTTTTAATGCCAGCCGACGTTTTTAGGTACAAAAATGTGGTTTTAATGTATTTTCATTTATTTTCGAATTTCTTTATTTTATTTTATCAACGAAATTACACAACTTCATACCTTATATACCATCTCAGTTGCTTTTGCTCACATTGCAGTGTTTTCTTGATTCTGAGCGTTTGCATGAATCACGTTCTGCCTCTGCTGCTCATGTTTTCTTGTCTTGTTTTTGTCATTCAGCATGATCTTAGTTTGCGCTTTGTCTTTATATCTGCATGTCAACAGACCGCCAGCGCTCGTGGTCGGCTTTCACTCTCAGCTGTCCTTCTTCTCCAGGTATCCGTCTTTCTTTTTTGCAAATGCTCTCCTGCTTTCTCAGTCAGTTTTCCCGGGTTTTCTCCAAAATTCATGCATTTTCTATATTACTTAGCCGTTGAATTCTGTTGTCATGTGAGTTTGTGGTTTAATGGAGATATTGTCATTTTCTCTACAGTTAAGAAAAAACTGGACGGCCCTGATATCTCACGAAACAACAGTCTGGTGGATGAACTGGACTTCACAGCCGAAGACATCCCTCTGCCTGTGGTTACAGACGCTTCACAGTGAGTTACTCTGGTTTTATTCATCTATCGAACGCTTTCTTCGCTCAAAATGGCATTAAATGTTTGTATTCGCTGCATCCATCTGTCCATCTGTGAATTGCAGACTGATGTTGTTTGGTTTAGGAGGAGTAACGTTTGCTTATGTGGTATGTTCCTGCTTTTCTTCCTGTCATTTCATTTCTCTGTTAAAGCTTCCTCACCTTTTCATCTTGTCCCATCTGAAACATCTCAAGAGCTTTCTGATCCTCAGCCGTGAGATGAAGGAAAGCGCCTCTTTCTGTCTTTCAGTCTGTTGAGAAGCCCATTTGTGGCAAAAGAGGAAGAATCAGTCTCTACTCAGCACCTGAATACAACCAGGTACTGTTTCCTGTCTATTTCCCATCTGTTTCCTGTCCCATGCGTTTGATTATGTGATCAGCCTGGATGACCTTTGTCTCCAAATACTTTGTCTGTACTGTAGTCAGTGTTTTTTTTACAAAACATTCTAAAATTTAGTAAACCGACTCATTTGAGTGAATAATTTTTTTTTGACCAGTTCATCGAATCTTTGAATTAATGAATCTTTATGTAATTAATTGTGCCAAAACATCTCAGTCGGTGTCATTCAGTCATGTTTGAAAGAAACAGATCTTGTTTTAGTTCATTTGACTGATTCAGTCTGATTCGTGAATGAATCATGTTCTTTGGAAAGACAGAAAATGTCATAGAATCTCAAAAGTGTGATTTTCAGGACTAGAAAGAGTCATAGAAATTAATAAAGCATTTTAAGATTTTGGAAATTGTCAATTCTAAATGTTATTTGACTAGAATGTGATTAATTATTAAAAATCTTTATCCAGTTAAGTCCTAGAAATTCCAGTATCCTAGAAAAGTTGCATAATATATGCATTATGTGCAGTAATAGTGAAAATGCGTTAATAGTTTTAATTTAAAATAAATGTACAATTTATTTTAGCTGTATGAAATATTTTATATACTTTTATACTTATATATTATACAGTATAATTTATCAAGTGTGTTTATATACTTTTTTTATTTTGCATTTATATGTAAAATACTGGGTTATTAAAGTTAATTAAAATCGTAAACAAATAGTTACTTGAAATAACATAAACTCTCCCTGTAATAAAATAATAATAATAATAATAATTAAAAAAAAAACATTTTTATTGTAGCTAGTTGCCACGTACGTTTTACTTTATTTAATATGATGTATCAAAATAACTAAAACTAAAATGTCATTAAAAATAAATAAAAGCTATAAAGACATGTAAAAACGTTATATATAAGTGATAAAATAAAATGACTATAATTTTAAAAGTAAAGTAAAAAAAACAGAATTGCTATTCTAATTCAAAACATTAACAAAAATATAATAGAATATCAGTGACACTAAAATAACACTTAATATATTTCAGTTTAATATAATTGGGATCTTTGTGTGACTCAATTCAAATGATTCACTGAGGAGATCTGACTCAAATGAATGATTCTTTTACAAGTTCACACAGATTACTGAAATTACTTTTGCACAAACTCATCTTTTTTTTTTGGTAACACTTTGTGTTTCAGAAGTGTGATTCAGAAGCATTATTTTCAAGGCTAAAAAAATCTTGGAAATTAATAAACTATTTTAAGATTTTGGAAGAGTCATGGAAATTTCCATAGCCAGTAAAGGTTTTTTTTTTTTTTTTTTTTTTTATTAGATATGATCAATTCCAAATAATTTATTTGACTAGAAGAAACTCTTTGAGAGTGCAATCTCTATACAATGATTTTAACAAAATCTGTATCTAGTTAAATCCTAAAAATTCCAGTGCTAAATGCTATTTAAAATGTATTTTAAAGTATATATTTTACTTTATATACTTTTATACTTTTATATATTATATAGTATAATTTATAAAGTGTGTTTATATACTATTTTTAATGTGCGCTTATGTGTAAAATACTGGGTTACTATAGTTAATTAAAACCAAAAAAAGCCGTAAACATTTTTTTTTACATTTACAAAACATTTTTGAAAATGATTTTATTTTCATTTCATCATTATTTTATTTTAACATTTCATGTTTTTAATGTGATGCAATAAAATAACTATAACATACATGATAAAAAAGCAATAAAATTACTAAAATTCTAAAAAATAAAATTAAAGAAAGCAGAAATTAAACTAAATATTAATAAAATCTTAAAATAAATTCTAAATATAAAAAAAAATCTAATAGTATATTAGTGACACTAAACTAACACTGTTAATATATTTCTGTGTAAAATGATTGGCAACCTTGTGATTTAGTTCAAATGATTCACTCAGAAGATCTGACTCAAATGAATGATTCTTTCACAAATTTACCAGATGATAATTTGATTGCCCAGACTCATCTTTTGATTTTGAACTTTTAAAATGTGTGTTGTATTGGTGAAACTTTAAGGTGTGATTTTCAGGACTAGAAATGGTCATGGGATATTTTAGGATTTTTGTAAAAATCAGTTTTCTTTTCGCTCTTTTTTTTTTTTGGTAACATATGATCAATTCAGTTCCTTTTTTATGATCAACAGTTTCACTTCAGAAACATATCACAGTTTATTCAATTCTTTTTAACAAAATATTTGTCTAGTTAAATCCTAGAAATTCTTGTATCCTAGAAAAGTTGCAGAAATTCATTTGTCAGAAAGTGTGAGAACTTGTGTGACTCAAATGAGGATTATTTGACTCAGTTGTCAGTGTCTATAGTTTCCATTAGTCTGTAGATTTGAGCGTTTAGCTGTGCTGGACACAGGTCTGTTTCCGAGCCACACCCGTGAAAGCATCTCATGTGACTTTCAGCACGTCCTCCATGGTCTCCTGACACTGGACGCTTTCTGCTCTGACGAGGTGTGTTAGCGTGGGCCTGTCTGGCGAAAAGAAAGGATATCTCTCTCATTAGGGCCTGTGAGAAGCCCTGAAGGGGGGAAATAAAGAACAGGAAGGGCGTGAGAGAGGAAGTGGGCGGCTTGTGGTGTAAAGGGATGCTGGGTGTAGACACTTTACGACATTTAAAGGAACAGTTTACGCAAAAATGAAAATCTCGCTCAAATGTGCTCTCCGTCAGGCCATCTGAGATGCAGATTTGTTTGTTTCTTCATCAGATTTGGAGAAAAGTAGCATTATGTCACTTGCTCACCAAGGGGTGTGAATGGGTGCCGTCAGAATTTAAAAATGAAAATCTTGCAGAAATGTACTCTCTGTCAGGCCATCTGAGATGCAGATGAGTTTGTTTCTTCATCAGATTTGGAGAAAAGTAGCATTATGTCACTTGCTCACCAAGGGGTGTGAATGGGTGCCGTCAGAATTTAAAAATGAAAATCTTGCAGAAATGTACTCTCTGTCAGGCCATCTGAGATGCAGATGAGTTTGTTTCTTCATCAGATTTGGAGAAAAGTAGCATTATGTCACTTGCTCACCAATGGATGTGAATGGGTGCCGTCAGAATTTAAAAATGAAAATCTCGCTCAAATGTGCTCTCCATCAGGCCATCTGAGATGTAGATGAGTTTGTTTCTTCATCAGATTTGGAGAAAAGTAGCATTATGTCACTTGCTCACCAAGGGGTGTGAATGGGTGCCGTCAGAATTTAAAAATGAAAATCTTGCAGAAATGTACTCTCTGTCAGGCCATCTGAGATGCAGATGAGTTTGTTTCTTCATCAGATTTGGAGAAAAGTAGCATTATGTCACTTGCTCACCAATGGATGTGAATGGGTGCCGTCAGAATGTAAAAATGAAAATCTCGCTCAAATGTGCTCTCCGTCAGGCCATCTGAGATGCAGATGAGTTTGTTTCTTCATCAGATTTGGAGAAAAGTAGCATTATGTCACTTGCTCACCAATGGATGTGAATGGGTGCCGTCAGAATTTAAAAATGAAAATCTTGCAGAAATGTACTCTCTGTCAGGCCATCTGAGATGCAGATGAGTTTGTTTCTTCATCAGATTTGGAGAAAAGTAGCATTATGTCACTTGCTCACCAATGGATGTGAATGGGTGCCGTCAGAATGTAAACATGAAAGTCTTGCTCAAATGTGCTCTCCGTCAGGCCATCTGAGATGCAGATGAGTTTGTTTCTTCATCAGATTTGGAGAAAAGTAGCATTATGTCACTTGCTCACCAATGGATGTGAATGGGTGCCGTCAAAATTTAAAAATGAAAATCTTGCTCAAATGTGCTCTCCGTCAGGCCATTTGAGATGCAGATGAGTTTGTTTCTTCATCAGATTTGGAGAAAAGTAGCATTATGTCACTTGCTCACCAATGGATGTGAATGGGTGCCGTCAGAATGTAAACATGAAAGTCTTGCTCAAATGTGCTCTCCGTCAGGCCATCTGAGATGCAGATGAGTTTGTTTCTTCATCAGATTTGGAGAAAAGTAGCATTATGTCACTTGCTCACCAATGTATATGAATGGGTGCCATCAAGACGGGAGTTCAAACCACTCATTTATTATCTTGAGAAGCAGAAGGTGACTTTTTTTTTGTTTGTTTAGTTGTCTCTTTTAAAAATGTAACGCCATCCAGACACACCTTTTTCGGTTTGTCTGGAAAAGGTTGACCTTTGACCCCATCTGTGAATCTGCTGTCTACCACAGTGATTTTGAAAATGTATGGACTTTAAAGTGTGAATAAACTTTCAGAAATATTCCACTACATTTATTTTGCCCAATTAGCGAACGTCTAAAGAACAGGAAGGCCGTGAAAGAGGAAGTGGGTGGCTTGTGGTGTAAAGAGATGCTGTGTGTAGACACTTTACGACATTTAAAGGAACAGTTTATGCAAAAATTTAAATCTTGCTGAAATGTACTCTCCGTTAGGCCATCTGAGATGCAGATGAGTTTGTTTCTTCATCAGATTCTGAGAAAAGTATAATTACATCACTTGCTCACCAATGGGTGCCGTCAGAATGCAAAAATTTTGCTAAAATATACTCACACCATCTGAGATGCAGATGAGTTTGTTTCTTCATCAGATTCTGAGAAAAGTATCATTACATCACTTGCTCACCAATGGGTGTGAATGGGTGCCGTCAGAATGTAAAAATTTAAAATTTGTTGAAATGTACTCTTCATCACACCATCTGAGATGCAGATGAGTTTGTTTTTTCATCAGATTCTGAGAAAATTATCATTACATCACTTGCTCGCCAAGGGGTGTGAATGGGTGCCGTCAGAATGTAAACATTAAAATCTTGCTGAAATATACTCTCCGTCAGTCCATCTGAGATGCAGATGAGTTTGTTTCTTCAACAGATTCTGAGAAGAGTATCATTATGTCACTTGCTCACCAAGAGGTGTGAATGGGTGCCGTCAGAATGTAAACATTAAAATCTTGCTAAAATGTACTCTCCATCACACCATCTGAGATGCAGATGAGTTTGTTTCTTCATCAGATTCTGAGAAAAGTAGTATTATGTCACTTGCTCACCAAGGGGTGTGAATGGGTGCCGTCAGAATGTAAAAATGAAAATCTTGCTGAAATGTACTCTCCGTCAGGCCATCTGAGATGCAGATGAGTTTGTTTCTTCAACAGATTCTGAGAAGAGTATCATTATGTCACTTGCTCACCAAGAGGTGTGAATGGGTGCCGTCAGAATGTAAAAATGAAATTTTTTCTGAAATGTACTCTCAGTCACACCATATGAGATGCAGATGAGTTTGTTTCTTCATCAGATTCTGAGAAAAATTACGTCACTTGCTCACCAAGGGGTGTGAATGGGTGCCGTCACAAACAAGAGCCTAAACCACTCATTTAACATCTTGAGAAGCGGAAGTTGAAGTGTTTGTTTGTTTAGTCGTCTCTTTCAGTAAATCTAACGTCATCCAGACACACTTCTCAGGTCTGTCTGGAAATGGTTGACCTTTGACCCCGTCTGTGAATCTGCCGTCTGCCACAGTGATGCTGAAAATGTATGGCCTTTAAAGTGTGAATGAACTTTCAGAAATATTCCACTACAGTTATTTTGTCCGATTAGCAAACGGCCCACAAAAGCGCATTGTTGTTCGCGGCAGGAATGAGCGGAGTGGGAACACGCGTCGTATTGACACAAAACACCTCTGTCTGCTCTGAGAAAGCGTATAATGAGAGGATGAGCTGGAGGAGGAGAGAGCAGATCCAGTCTGTATGAAATCATCTGTGACTCATTTGCTCATTTACACTGTGAATAACTTCAGTCACAGACACTGTCTGATAATACAGAACGAAATCTGTAAATCTGACAACTCAGAATCTCAACTGAGGATGTAGTATGGACTTTCTGTCTTTCTTTGAGCTTGCTGTACTACTGTACTATTTCCACAGTATGCTAATTCAAAATGTGCAGTATTCAGAGCACACTGAGTAGGATACAGTGTCCCACAATGCAATGCAATGCACTCGTTGACCTTGCATTTCTAATATGGTTTAGAAACAGTTAGTAGTTTTAAATTATGAAATTAAAATCCCCAAAAATACATTATATGCACGCATAGTATAATGTATGCTAAAGATCATGCAATTATATATTTAATTTAATATTGAAAATTATTTAAATTATGCTTATATTAAAACTATTTAAATTCTGTATATTTTATTTATTTATTTATTTATTTATTAAGCCATTTTTTAGTGGTAAAAGTATTTAAATGCTATTTTAAAATATATTTTTTATATTAAAAGTATTTCAATGCTATTAATTTTTAGCTATATAAAATAAATGTATATACTTTTATATATTATGTTGTATAATTCCTAAAATGTATTTATATGCTGTTTTTTTGGTGTACATTTATATGTAAAATGATGAGCACATTTTAGTTAATTAAAACCATAAAAAAGTAGTTACCTGAAATAAAATAAAATAAAAAAAAATAAAATAAAATCCTTGTTTTTTTTTGTTTTTTTTTGGCTAGTTGCCGAATCATGCAATTATACATTGAGTATTTGTATGTTTGTATGTATGTATTTATTTATTTATTTATTTATTTATTACCATTTTTAATTATAGAAGTATTTAAATAATATTAAAAATATTAGATAAAATAAATAAATAAATTAATAAAATGTATATAGCTATATTATTATAATATATATATATATATATATATATATATTAAAAATGAAAATATATTTATTATATATATATATATATATAAAATAAATAAATATATTTTATTTATATATTTATTATATATATATATATATATATTAAAAATGTAAATAAATGCACTTCAAAGTTTTATTAAGTATTATTATAGTAATTTATTTTTAATGATTATTTATTTAAATCTATATAAATTAAATATGTTAAATAGAATGAATATATATATAGATAGATAGATAGATAGATAGATAGATAGATAGATAGATAAACTATATTACAATTTAAATACAATACAATAAATTAATTAAACGTTAAATTTATTATTATTATTATTTATTTAAATTAAATAATAAAATAAATTACAATTAAATATTTTGTGTGTTTGTGTGTGTGTGTGTGTGTGTGTGTGTTACATATATTCAAATTAAATGTTTATTTTATAGTTAATTCATATATATATATATATATATATATATACACACACATAAATATATTAAATAAAATGTAACAAAAAAAATTTGTTTACATTTTTAATGATTGTTTATGAAATAATAAAATAAATCACAATCAAATATTTTAATAACTACCATTAATATGTCTGTGTGTGGGTGTTTATTTTATATTCGACTGTCAGTATGACTGTATCTAATATCTCGATCTGTGTCAGACTGCAGTAACGACAGCCAGTCTGCCTGCTTTCTTTTTCCTATTTTGTCTTCTCTAGGACAGTCCTCTCTATGCCACAACAAATCTTTTAGAAATCAGAGAAAAAAAAAAAGATGGGAAAGAAAAATAAACACAGGATATTGCTGTTTTTGCAGCGTCGCTCCGTTCACGGAGTCAGATGCCACGCTCTCCATCTTTTGTTTTTAAGCGGGGTCACGTTGAACGACACACCGGCGTGTTTATTTACTTTGAGCTTGACCTCTGACCCTCCGTCATTCCCATCAGCCCCTTATTAGTGAACATTAAAATGTTTGGGTTCTGATTTTGTTGTAATTACATGTCAAATGATTTCACTCTCCTGCAGCATTGGCCCAGCGTTAGTGTTTTTAGTTGCGTTTGACATTTGTTTTGACGAGGGATTGTTGTTTTGATTGGGTTTTTTGGTACGTAATGCTGTGAAATTGGTGTAATGTGGAGGTAATTGTGGGTTAATTGCAGGGAATGAATAAATAAATGTAAATATTAGTATAAACACTGAGAGCAGATGGAATTACTGTTATTTTAAATTAACCGACCAGTGGTTTGCAACTGCTGGGTTACAGCATAAAAATGGTGAACAAAACTATGTATAAATATAGCTGAAAGCAGTGATTGCCAAACATTAGGCAAGGGAAGCATCAGACCAGCTACAGCAATGAGTAATTGAAGCCGTTTTAAGGTGATTTTAGTCAAAATGGGTGAAAGATCATGAAAACAACCACTAGTAATATGATTTAATCGGTTATCACTTTTGACCACAAGGTGGCACTGTCTCAAAACATTTTGAGTACTTTCAGGTCATGGTTTTGATGGTACACACAAAGTTTTGTAATGGTACACCAATGCATTGGTAAAAATGTAGTAATTTATATCATAATACTCTATTGTAGCCAATGGCAATTTCATGTTTTGTTCAATTATAGCGCCACCAAGAGGCACAATCCCACCAAATTATTTATGTGTCCTTAGAGTGTGCCCATACATATGTGTGCCAAATTTGGTGAAAATATCTCATTTTGTTTTGGAGTTATAGACATTTTTCTATATAAGAAGAGAAAAAATGACCGATGGCTGACTTTGTTTGCATTTTTTACCACTTGCTATCAAAATTTTGGTAATTGGGCATTAGCGTTTAGCCAAAATGCTATGTTTTCAAATTTCCTACGGTGGTTTCGTATCGATCGGAATAACAGTTGCTAAGATATTGGCAGATGTTTTTTAAGTGCTAAAATGCGAAGTTGCACAAACCATAAGGCAAAACCTGACATGTTTGGTATCACTGGACTCGGCAAGGATTCAGGAGTCAAACAAATGACTCCCGTGAAAATAAGTCGACCACACCCAAAGTTAAAAGCATGTGTAGATTTGATTTTACCACTAGGTGGTGCTGGCTCGAAACTTCTCAGGCTCCTTCAGGGCATTGTGCTGAAGACTCATACCAAGTTTTGTAAAGATACGTCAATGAGTTCGTAAAATATAGCATTTTACTACATTCAAAATGGCAGATGCCCCAATATGGCTGACATGGAAAAAATTAGGTATCATTTGACTCGGCATGATGCATAGAATCGAAATATGGCAGTTTGATTTTGGGCCAAACCATTCAGAAGCTATAAGCTAAATTAGCCTTTTTCTGTATCTCCTGACCACTAGGTGGCACTGCGCCAAAACACTGCAGGTAGTCTCAGGTCATGCTTGTTATAACACACACCAAGTTTGGTCTCAATACGTTAAACCTTTGCAGAGATATAGCCTCACATCCATTTTTGCGTGTTTTTCGTAGAATTTGTTTGCGCGTTATTCGAAAACGATTTGACTAATCAACTTGAACTCCATAACTTTTTGCCAGCATGGTCTGAAGATGATCTGAGCCAATTTTGGTGAAAATCAGACAAACCATCTAGGAGGAGTTCGAAAAAGTAGGTTTTGCAAACTATTAAATATAACGAAAAAACTAAACCTTACGATTTTTTAATTTTGGTGTTCATTCGACTCTGCATGAGTCAAGGATTCAATGGAAAAAATAATTTTCTGTGCCTCACAGGTCAAACGTTATTAGCATAAACATGAGTGAAACTTTGGGGAAGTGGTGTCAAAATTAGCGCGTTAACACAGGCAGTTATTTTTTTTCATTTTAACATGTTAAAAGTATTTAACGCAATTAACGCATGGGCGAGGCTAGGTTTGGCCACCTCACGCACAACTGCTAAAGACATGCATTTATTTAGATACGGAGAGTGTCTTTACGAGCATATATCAAACAGCAGACTTTTCAGACAAGCGCTCCAACTTTACTTTAACACCAGATGCGAATCAAATGATTAATCGCAATTAATTACAGGAAAAATGTGTGACTTAATATTTTTTTAAATGGATTGACACCACTAATATATATATATATATATATGTATTCTAGAAATTAATTAATTAATTATATAATAAAGAAATTAATTTGTGTAAGCTGATCAAACATGCTCTCTTAAAATGAATCAGTTCATATGAATCATATGAAGTTCAAAACAGTGATTCACAGATTCACTTTACCTAAGAAGCAAACATGCTCAAAATATTAAGAATATGTTGATTTGTTTATTTTTGTTACCTTATTGTTATTTGTTCTTGTTTTAGGCCAAAAACTCTTCTTCCTCCTTTTTTTTTTTTTTTTTTTTGGCTAAAAATAAGAAAAAAAAAAACATTGAAATAAACTTAATTCAAGATGTTGTAATAATATGAAGTAAAATATTTTTACAGAAAAAAAAAGATATATTTAAAAACATATATTATTTTATTATATATATATATATATATATGATTATTATTTAAAATATTATTGCTGTGCATTATTATTAATATATACTTTATTAATAAGTATTTGTATATTGTATTACATTTTATTATATTAATAAAATTCACACACACACAAAAATCATTTATGCATTTTTTTCCATTAAAATTATTAGTAATTATTATTTATTTATTTTTTAAATAAAGTTATAAATTAAAATTAAATATTTTAATAAATATATACTTTAAAAATGTGTCTGTGTAAATTTGTTGTAACGGTCAATATTTCTTACAATATAAATGCTTTTTTAAAAACATTTTAATGGTTATGTTTTTATTTATAAAATTTTATTTATAAAATCAAATAATAAAATAAATTAAAATTAAATATTTTTTATAAATATAACACTATATATATATATATATATATATGTGTGTGTGTGTGTGTGTGTATGTGTGTGTGTGTAATTTTTAATGATTATATTTTTATTTAAATGAGAACTTAATCAAAATTTAATCAAAAACAGTTGCTAACATTCAGCATATTCGACTGCTCTAGAGAAGGATGAAGAAGCTTGTGTGTGGTTTTTAAAGCTGACTCACTGCTGACAGTAAGACGGTCAGAAATGTTTTAATAAATAATCAGGTTTCTCTCTCAAAGTCCCGCAGAACTAAATGTGCTGGTGTCTTTTCAGAGGTTTCTCTCTCTCTCTGGTGCACCTGTACAAATATCAGGCTCGTCTTTCTGCTGCCTTCAGTTTCCCTGCGTGCGTCTGTTAATGAAAACACCTGAGTGCTGTGTTTATCTGCTCTGGCTCCGGCTTCAGGTGGTCTGGTCCCGATGCTCTGATGTGGTTTGGTTTTTTCTCTCTTTGATGAGCTGCTGCTGGTTGTTGAGCAGGACACACCTGTGAGAAAGAAGCTGCCTTTGTGTGTTCTGTGGCAGGGGGCGGGGCTTGTGGAAATGTGGGCGGAGCCTAGCCACACTCACATGCTTATGGTGTGTTCTAATTTACATATTAATATACTGGATACTGCATACTGTTCTAATACATATAAAATATTTATATTATTTGTATTTTTACAAATAATTTATTTATTATTATATTATTTTTCTTTGTGTTTATTTTTTTCTGCTGTTTTTTCAGCTGTTAGCTCCTTCTTCATATTTAACATATAATATAAAATGTCATATTTAATAGATTTTTTTATTATTATGATTTGTTTTATGCTTGTTTATATTTGTTTATGTTTAAAGTTTAATATAATATAACATAATAACATGCAAAATAGTTAGCTACCTCTTTATGTTTTTTAATATAATATAATATAAAAATAGTTACTTCATATTTAATATATAATATAAAATGTAATATTTAATAGATTTGTATTATTATGATTTTTTATGCTTGTTTATGTTTATGTTTAAAGTTTAATATAATATAATATCATATGCAAAATAGTTAGCTACCTCTTTATGATTTTTTTTAAATATAATATAATATAATATAAAATGTAGTTAGCTATTTCTTCATATTTAATATATAATATATAATATAATGTTTAATAGATTTGTATTATTATTATGATTTTTTTTATGATTGTTTATTTTTAAAGTTTAATATAATAATATAATATAATATAATATAATATAATATAATATGCAAAATAGTTAGCTACCTCTTTATGTTTTAATAATAATAATAATAATAATATCATATCATATATAATATCATATAATATAACATATAGCTAGCTTTTTCTCCATATTTAGTATATAATATAAAATGTAATATTTAATAGATTTTTATTATTATTATTATAATTTTTTAAATGTTTGTTTATGTTTAAAGTTTAATATAATATAATATAATATGCAAAATAGTTAGCTACCTCTTTATGTTTTAATAATGTAATATAATATAATATAATATAATATAATATAATATAATATAATATAATATAATATAATATAATATCATTATTTACTTGTTTTACTTTTTTTTTTTACTATTTGATCTTAAAAATGTAACGAAAAACAGTCTTTAGCTGTAAAAATTAGTTAGCTATATCTAATATTTATATTATAATTTGTATTATCTTTTATTTAAACTTTAAAACATTTGTTTTTTGCCATTTGATGCCATTTGTGTCATACAAAAAAAAAAAAAAAAAAAAAAAAAAAAATTGGCAATAAAAGCAGTAAGCTACCTCCACTTTTTTAATATATTTCTTAAATACAGAATAAATAAAAATGAACCAAGGTCTGAAATTAAATGACAGATATGATTTGAGTTGATCTTATAATGTAATTACAAGAAAATTCTAACTATATATAAGCTATACCTTCTGGTTTCTTCTCTATAAATATGATTATTTTATTTTATTTTATTTTATTTTATTTTATTCCAGTCTAAATAAGTGAGTCAAAAAAGACATGTTAAAAATCATGTTTGATAAGTCTTAGTCACACTTCCGATAAAATGTTGAACCTTTTGGATTGTGGGACTGTTTCTTTTGGCAAATGTAGTTATTGTTCAGGTTGCGTCTGGGTCGAATCACCCAAATATTCCATGCATAAAGAACATTGTCATAGCGTTCATGCTGCACACTGCTGAACAACAGTGAGTCATATGGAAGAATGCCATTCCGTCATTGGCCTGAAACACAGGCTCTTATCTGCTTCATCAGATCTGGGCAGCATCTCAAGCCTAACGCTCACACACCGCTGAGAGGCTTAACGTCTTGTTTATGTGGCATTTTGAGCCTGCGAGATGTTTTTTGTGCTTCGGAGCCTGCATATTTATTGCAGATGTGGCGCTAATGCCGTTTCCGAGCAGAGTTTACGCTTGTGTTCAGGGGAATTGATGCTTCATTACACTAAGTGTTTGCAGTCGCTTGCTGCGCTCGTCCGCCGTCCAGGACATCTGAGGCCTTATAAGGAACTCCAAATGATAGGAAAACACTTCGGTAATCCCATTAGCAATAATCTACTCATGGATTTTTGCTGGATTTTTGTAACTACAATTATTTGACATTATTTCACATTCAAATCCGTGATTAGATTATTGCTAATGGGATTAACTTTTTAGTCTTTTTCTATCATTTTCCAGTTCCTTATAAGGCCTCAGATGCAACATTTTTTCTATTTTAAATTCCAATATGACAATAAAAATATAAACTAAATCATTTAAAATTTAAAGTAGCATTTTAATGTATATTATAAAAAAAAAAAAAAAAATCAAAGAATACATTAAACTCAATCATCTTGATTTAGCTGAAATTGTTTTATATAATTCCACTGGCAAATAGGCATATACAATGTGTATTTATTTTGTCTGAAAATTATTATTGTTATTATTATTATTATTATTATTATTACTGACTCATTTAATCAGACAAATAATAATAATAATTATTATTATTTACAATAATAATAGTAATGATGATGATGATGATGATGATGATGATGATAATAATAATAATAATAATAATGGTGATGATGATGATGATGATGATGATTGTTATTATTATTATACTATTCTTGACTTATTTAATCAGACTGTAAATAAAAAATAGTAATTAAAAAGTATATAAACTAATATAATATAATATAATATAATCAACGATAATTATTTTACTTTATTTATGTATTTAAGTTTCAGACAAAATAAATACACATTTTATGTACCTCATATTATTATTATTAGTAGTAGTAGTAGTAGTAGTAGTAGTAGTAGTAGTTTATGATTATTAATTATTAAATTATATTAAATTATTACAAAAATAAATAAATAAATAAATTAGATAATTATTTAGTTAATATTAAGGTAATTAAAAATAATACTTTACAATAAAACAATAATTATTTTATGAATTTTTAAGATGATTATATTATTATTATTATTATTATTATTACTGACTCATTTAATCAGACAAATAATAATAATTATTATTATTATTTACAATAATAATAGTAATGATGATGATAATAATAATACTAATAATAATAATAATAATAATGGTGATGATGATGATGATGATGATTGTTATTATTATTATTATACTATTCTTGACTTATTTAATCAGACTGTAAATAAAAAATAGTAATTAAAAACTATATAAACTAAGTAATAATATAATATAATATAATATAATGTAATATAATATAATCAAGGATAATTATTTTACATTATTTATGTATTTAAGTTTCAGACAAAATAAATAAACATTTTATGTACCTCATATTATTATTATTAGTAGTAGAAGTAGTAGTAGTTAATGCTTATTAATTATTAAATTATATTATATTATTACAAAAATAAATAAATAAATTAGATAATTAATTAGTTAATATTAAGGTAATTAAAAATAATACTTTACAATAAAACAATAATTATTTTATGAATTTTTAAGATTATTATTATTATTATTATTATTATTATTATGTAACTATGATAAAATAAAAATAAACACAAATTTGTGGTAATAATTGAAGTAATAATTGAAGTAATAATACCTAAAGGTATTATAAAGTAAGGCTGTTTATAATAAATAAATTACTATTTTTATAATGAGTTTTTAAGATGATTATTAAATTATAAAATATGCTTCAAATGTATTATTTGTGTTTAAAAAATGTACAATACTACCACTGCCACGGTTGGCTCGTGAATGAAATGACGACGAAATACTAATTACTTACTAAATACTAACGACTTTAATAATAATCCGTACATAGGTAATCCAACTGATAGGCAGGCAGGAACACACAAACAATTGCAACAACTATTGTGTTATTTAAGTTATTTGTGACTCTGGAGTACAAAACCAGTCTTAAGTAGCTCAGGTATATTTGTAGCAATAGCCAAAAACACATTGTATGGGTCAAAATTATAGATTTTATTCTATAATTATAGAAGAATTATAGATTATAGAAGTCATTAGGATATTAAATAAAGATCATGTTCCATTGAGATATTTAGTACATTTCCTACCGTAAATATGTCCAAAATTAATTGATTAGTAATATGCATTGCTAAAAACTTCATTTGGACAGCTTTAAGGCGATTTTCGTAATATTTAGATTTTTTTGCACCCTTCGAATAGTTGTATCTCAGACAAATATTGTCCTGTCATAACAAACCATGCATCAATGGAAAGCTTATTTAGTCGTATAAATAAAAAAAGACCATTATGACTGTAATTGTGGTCCAGGGTCACATTTCTGATTGTTATTTACTATGATTCCCCACAGTTTGTAGACTGAGTTTCCTCTAGGCGTCTCGTCTTGAAACTAGCTGTGACTGAAAGAAGACAGACTGGAGTCTGGAGGCGTGTGGATCGTTCAGGGCTCTGCTGTGTTCATAGTCTATGACCGGATTCAGCTCATAACCAGAGCCATACAGTCCTCATTAAGCCTTTCCCAGGGGTCTCGGCTCTAAGTGCCACTAATAATTCTTCCAATAAGTCTGGCTGGGTGATGAAAAGTCGGCGCTTTCTCACCACCACGTGTATACGAGCAGGAACGCCCGCTGCCCAGGTCTCTGTGTTTATGGATCAGAAAAACGAGCTGTGTCTCTCTCGTCTCTCGTTTTCTTGGTTCTCCTTAAAAAAAAGTCAAGGCTTGTAGGTGGCAATCATCTTTCTCATCCTTGTGCTTTTCTGCTGCTTTCTGACAGTGATTTGCAGCTCATGTTAGCAACAAAGACCATGGACTTTGCATTATTTATTTATTTATTTATTTATTTATTATGATTTGTGTATTTTTTATAGTCACATATTTAATACTTTTTTTATAAACATGTATTATTTTAATTATTTATTATAATCAAGTATTTAATCATTATAAATACACTATTTATTTATTTATTTATTTATTATGATTTGTGTATTTTTTATAGTCACATATTTAATTAATTTTTTTATAAACATGTATTTATTTATTTATTTATTATAATCAAGTATTTAATCATTATAAATACACTATTTATTTATTTATTTATTTATTATGATTTGTGTGTTTTTTATAGTCACATATTTAATTAATTTTTTTTATAAACATGTATTTATTTATTTATTATAATCAAGTATTTAATCATTATAAATACACTATTTATTTATTTATTTATTTATTATGATTTGTGTATTTTTTATAGTCACATATTTAATTAATTTTTTTATAAACGTATTTATTTATTTATTTATTTATTATAATCAAGTATTTAATCATTATAAATACACTATTTATTTATTTATTTATTATGATTTGTGTATTTTTTATAGTCACATATTTAATTAATTTTTTTATAAACATGTATTTATTTATTTATTTATTATAATCAAGTATTTAATCATTATAAATACACTATTTATTTATTTATTTATTTATTTATTTATTAATTATGATTTGTGTATTTTTTATAGTCACATATTTAATTATGTATTTATTTATTTATTATAATCAAGTATTTAATCATTATAAATACACTATTTATTTATTTATTTATTTATTATGATTTGTGTATTTTTTATAGTCACATATTTAATTATTTTTTTATAAACATGTATTTATTTATTTATTTATTATAATCAAGTATTTAATCATTATAAATATACTATTTATTTATTTATAGTTTATTTAATGTATTTATAGTTTATTTATATTTATTTATTTATTTATAGTTTATTTAATGTAAGTTAAATTATAAATAGTCAGGGCAGACGCTGCTTACAATGTGTATGTGTTTATTTACTGTAGTCATATAATTAATTGTGCGTAATGGTTTATGTATTTATTGTAGTAGTGTATTTAATTATAAACAATTATTTATTTATTATAAACATATTGTTTATTTATTGTCATGTATTTAATTATTATGGACATAATAATGTTTTATGTATTTATTATACTCAGTTATCTAATTATTATTATAATTTATTTATTTAATTATAGTCTTTTTGTTTGTTTATTAATGACTTCATTTATTTATCATAGTCATGTATTTAATTATTAAAAACAAATTAATGATTTTATTTAATATTGTCATATATTTAGTTATTTTAAACATTTTATTTGCTTTCAAAGAATTATTTAGTTAGTTTATTATTAAAAATAGTATTTGTTTATTAGTATCGTTATTTGTTTTACTCATTATAAAGTTATAATTTATTTGTTGTATGCAGTCACTTTTAATTGTAAAGTATTAATATATTTTATTATTTCCTTTTAAAAAAATAATAGTCTTTTATTTATTATTATTATTATTATTATTATTATTAATTGTACTCATTATAAACTAATTATTTGAGTATTTTAAATTATATATGTAGTCATATATTTATTTATTTGTTTTATTTATCATAAAATATTTATTTATTTTAAAATATAAGTAATATGTTTATTTAAAAAATAATAATATAGTTATTTATTAGTACAGTGATAGGCATATTTTGCTCATTATAAAATAATAATCATGTCTTTATTGTAAGAAATAAGTTACTTATTTATTAATTTATTTATTAGTGATTTGCAGCTCATGCTAGCAACAAAGTCCATGGACTTTGCATTATTTATTTTTTTATTTATTATAAACATTTATTCAGCTATTTATTATAAACATTTATTCAATTATTATAAATGTATGATTTATGTATTTTTTATAGTCATATATTTAATTATAAACATGTATTTGTTTATTTATTTATTATTAGCAAGTATTTAATCATTATAAATATATTATTTATAGTTTATTTAATGTAAATGTGTATGTGTTTATTTACTGTAGTCATGTAATTAATTGTACATAATGGTTTATGTATTTATTGTAGTAATGTATTTAATTATAAATAATTATTTATTATAAACATTGTTTATTTATTGTCATGTATTTAATTATTATGAACATAATAATGTTTTATGTATTTATTATAGTCATTTATCTAATTATTATTATAATTTATTTGTTTAATTATAGTCTTTTTGTTCATTTATTAATCACTTCATTTATTTATTATAGTCATGTATTTAATTATTAAAAACATATTAATGATTTATTTATTTATTATTGTCATATATTTATTTTAAACATTTCATTTGCTATCAAGTAATTATTTTGTTTGTTTATTATTAAAAATAGTATATGTTATTTATTTTACTCATTATAAAGTTATAATTTATTTGTTGTATACATAATAGTCACTTTTAATTGTAAAGTATTAATATATATTATTATTTCCTTTTTTTAAAAATAATAGTCTTTTATTTATTATTATTATTAATTTGACTCATTTTAAAATAATTATTTTTGTATTATAAATTATATATGTAGTCATATATTTATTTATTTGTTTTATTTATTATAAAATATTTATTTATTTTAAAATGTAAGTAATTTGTTTATTAAAAAAATAATAATATAGTTTATTAGTACAGTGATAGTCATATTTTGCTCATTATAAAATAATAATCATGTATTTATTTTTAAAAATAAGTTACTTATTTATTATTACATTATGTATTTATTTATTTATTTATTTTAATTATTATAAAATAATAATAGTTTATGTACTATAAATAGTCATTTATTTATTTATTTATTTTTAAATATAAGTCATTTGTTTGTTATGTGAAAAAGCCATTTATTTTTATAAAAGGAGTCAGGATGTTAACGTTTTTATTAAATGATTATTTTTGTTAAATTGTTCAATTGTGTAAGTTGTGTGATTTCTTAAGGGTAAAAAAATAATAAATTAAAAAATGAATAAAAGAAAGTATAACGTTCAGAAAAATGAATATGGACAAAAATTTATTTTTGTATTATTATTATTATTATTGTATATTTATATAATTTATTTATTTATGTATATTTATGTATTTTATAAATAAGTAATTTATTTATTATTATCACTTATTTATTTTAATTATTATAAAATAATAATCATTTATTCAGTATAAAAAGTCATTTATTACTTCATTTATTTACTATAAATAGTCATTTATATATGCATTTTTAAATATAAGTCATTTATTTGTTACATGACAGTTAAAGGTAGAACGTCCTTTAAAGGTAGAAAAAGGCATAAATAAATAAAAAAGTGAACAAAATAAAGAATTAAAAAAATAATAAATAAAATAGAATTTGGGTGGAAAATAAAACCAGTTCTTTAAGGGCCCTTAAGGAATGCTTTCATTTGGAGCAAAATGCAGGAAAATTAATAAAGGAAAATGTAGCCAATTAATGAACAACATCGATTAAATAAGATTTACAGTCGATGCGATAAACTCTCTCTCCAAATGAAAGTTAAAGTTGCATGACTTAAGGTCTATGTGAACTTCAAAACACGCAACTTTGCAAGTTTTAGCAAAGTCATTACCGCAGGAGAAAATCCAGCCCAGAGACTCTCTGAGTCATCGTGAGATCAAAACGTCTAAAAATATACACTCATGAGGTCATCTTCTACCAGCGCTGACATCATTTCCTCCGTATAGATCTTATTAGCTGGCCTGCTAAATCAGGGTTCATCCGGCGAATGAGATGAAAAACAAAAGATCAGAAGGATGCTGTTTGTTTTTGCTAGGCGCAGTATGCAACACACACACTTTTACATGTTTCCATCTGTCTAGTGACGTTTAAAGCTTAGTTTCTAGCACCAGGCCTCACATAAACATGAGCATAAATCTAAATCTATATACAGTATCTATCAAAAATGAGTACACCCCTCGCATTTCAGCAACCATTTTAATATACACTTGAAGACAAAATGATTAGCCCCTTATAAAATTATTTCATTATTTTTCAAATAACTCCAAAGTGTTGTTTAACAGAAAGACGATTTTATCAACGCAGCATTTTTAAACATAATACTTTATTCAGGAAGCTCTTAGGGTTTGTAATACAAATATAAATAAATGTATAACCGAGAATTTTAAAAAGTCTACTGGTCAAAATGATTAGTCCTCTGATGTTAATAGTCAATAGTGTATCCCTTTTGCTTGATAACAGCCTTTAGTCGTTTGCTGTAGTTCTCAATAAGTTTCAAGCCCATTCTTCCTTAGCAAATCTCTCAAGATCCTCCAGATTTGTTGGTCTTCTGGCACAAACTCTGGACTTCAGTGTGCCCCACAGATTTTCTATTGGATTCAAGTCTGGGCTTTGTGCAGGCCAGTCAAGTACACTCACTTTGCTCATTTGGAGGTATTTCTTCACCAGAAATGATGTGTGCTTTGGGTCGTTATCATGCTGGAAGACAAAATGTGGACCCAAACCAAGTTTTCTTGCAGACTGTCTGAGGTTGTCTTTCAAAATCTTCTTATAGTCTTCCTTTTTCATGTTTCCTTCAACCCTGATGAGATTCCCAGCTCCAAACGCACTGAAACATCCCCACAGCATTATACTCCCACCACCATGTTTCACTGTGGGAACGCTGTTCTTCTTTCTCCAAACATAGGCAACATCTCTATGGCCAAAAAGCTCTAGTTTTGTCTCATCTGACCAAAGAACACATTTCCAGTATGCATCACATTCCCGAAGGTTGTCCTTAGCAAACTTCATTCTAGCTTGGAGGTGTCTCTTCTTCAGAAGTGGAGTCTTTCTGCAGTTCATTCCTGTGCAGGGCTCTAGTGACTGTCTTCGTTGAGACATCAATTCCAGACTTGTCTAGGTCATTCACTAGTGTCTTGGTCAGTAGCGGCTCCTGGCCAAAAATTTTGGAGGGGCAGTTTCTGGGTCGTAAGCCATGAATGCACAGGGAGCTGGGTTATTTAACAAAACAAACAAATTAACTATTTACATGAACAACTCAGTTTTTTTTAGCGTTTTTGTTTATTTTTTTATTATTGTTGTTGATGTTATTCATTTTATTTGTAGGCCTACTTTTGCAATTCTTGCCCAAACTAATGTTGTATAGTCTATTTACATAAGCATGTTAAACCTTACATTTATTTGTATAAGAACTTATAAGAACGGCGCGCCGTTGCTTCATATTATCAAATTTCTCGATGACTGCTTTGTTGAATTAGGGGATATGTGTTAAACTTTTTCTATTGAAAGCATCGACAAAGCATTGAGTCTTTCCTGTGACAGTGTTTCACAGAAACGACCTAACATTGTCCTTTGTTTGCTGTACAATTTTTATATCTGGGTTGTCAGGGCCAAGCTGTATAATCACTAATTTCTCATTAATTGACAATCTTTCAAACTCGACACTATTACACGCAGAATGATCTATACTACTCGGCATCTTCACCGTCTGACGCGTTCGCTTAACTGACACGGACTCATATACACTTTGCCGACGCGGATTAATAATATTGTCCGGAACTACGTTCAAGTAACGTAAAAGCAAGTGGGGCAGTCTCAAATCTGCCCATTTGGCTCTTAATTAAGAGCGTGCTGCAGTTCCTTTTTTTGCGATGAAATTTTAACATATCCACCTCACTTTATGACTTATAACAGTCTAAAATGTTTTCAGAATAAGGATGAACATTTTAGAGTTAACAGTTAATTAGAACTGGTCCAGTTTATATAGAGTTCTGTGTTTTCAAGTGGCTGAATACAGACGAGCCGCCAGTGATGCGCGGGTCAATGTATAAACAACTCGCACCCGACCGACGTTTTCAACTAACCCGCCCGCAACTCGGACCGCAAAAAAAAGAGAAAATATTGTACCCAACCCGCTTCCTGACCCGCATTTTTTAAAAGTAGTAAATGCTCATCATAGCATCATTGGGCCATAGACGTAGGAACCAGGGGTGCAGGGGTGTGTCTAGTACTATATAAATTACAAAGGTTTAATTCAGTTGTCCCCAACCCCCGGGCCGCGGACCGGCACGGGTCCGTGGGTCAATTATACCGGGCCGTAAAGAAAATATAGCCTACACAATGTACATTATTTCCGTTTTATTTATTATCTGATAAATACGATGAACGATGTTTTATTTTGGAAAATTACCGGATTCTCTCTGCCACATCTGTGTATAACTCACTCTTGATGCATGTCAAGATGCTTGCCTCGGTCATATGTCTTGCCTATCCGCCACACCGCACTTCTGAAAGACACGACACAACATCATCTTGTCAACACCGGCAAAAGTAATTACAATGAATGTGTCGGGGGAAACGGTAAGAGATATTTGAAATTTGAATGATTCATTAATAAACTAGTGTATTCTGAAATAGTGTTGCAAAGAAGTTGCAATCTCCTGTCGATGCACCCGAGAGAAATACATCTTTACAAATTACATAGGCTAATGAAAGATTTTTTTTTCTCGATTTGTTTTATTTCGTTAAGTAATAATTAAAAGCTTTATATTTATATTTATAGAATTTTAAATTGTTTCTACTGAAAAAATGCGAATGATTGCGCTGGCGCCTTCATGGCCTCAGCTTCCCCTCTCCGTAAAAAAGATTGGATAGGCCTATATGCGCCTAACAGCACACATTTATTTGTTTAACATTTAAACTAAATTTTTTTAAATTGAACTTTTATATCTATAGATTTTATTTTAGTTGTGATGATTTGAGAAGGTAAACTGATCAAACAGAACACTCATCCGCTGGCCGATATTCCTTAGGGCCTACATTAAAAACAAAAACGTATATTTAGTGAATAAAATAAAAGTTCCAAACATTTTTTTTTTTCTAAATTAACTTATTAAAAAAACAAAACAAAATAAAAGTAATTTGGCAATGCATACAAAATGTAACTATTTTAATAGATGAAACTTAATCGAAACTGCCTTGCACTTGCTAATCATCTTTATGTTATATGAGTTGTTCTTGCTGCTTTTGTGCAATAGATTAATAAAAATGTATTTGTTTTTAGATATTTAATTTTCAGATATTTCTATTTTGCGGGAGTCCCGCGAAACATTTTATTTTCCCGCATCCCACACACACACACGAGTCTCTACCCGGCCGCACCCGAACTAGCCCATCAAGTTTTGCGGTAACCAGCTCTAATGGTCGTATCATTTTATTTTGTTGTATTCATCCGCCACACCAAAGTCCGGTCCGTGAAAATATTGTCTGACATTAAACCGGTCTGTGGAGCAAAACAGGTTGGTGACCCCTGGTTTAATTGACATCTTTATTTCAAACGACCCGACCGACCGCGACCCGAATATCATTAAAAATATTTTTGGATGACTCGTAACTGCGGGTGACCGCAGGCACCCGCTCATTTTGGATCAACCCGCGCATCACTGCGAGCCGCGCCTGGTCTTGGCAGTTGTTCTTGGGTCTTTAGAAACCTCTCTCACTAGTTTTCTTTCCAAAGTTTTTGAAATCTTTGGCTTCCTGCCTCTGCCCGTCTTGTTCTCCACTGTGTTGGTCTCTTTAAACTTCTTGATAATGCATCTCACTGCAGTTCTTGAAATATGTGTATCCTTCTCCATCTTTATGAGCATTAACAATTCTTTCTCTCAAGTCCAAACTAATTTCTTTTGTCTTTGCCATGATGACAGTGATATTATTTTACTAGTTGTTTGGCAAGATACTAATCCTCAGCTTAAAGAGCAATTTAAAGGCTTAATTAGGTTAATCAGGCAAATTAGGCTAATTTGGCAAGTCATTGGACAACAGTGGTTTGTTCTATAGCTAATCAAACTAATAATTTCTTAAGGGGGCTGATAGTATTGACCTTAGCAGTTTTTTTATTTGATTATTTTTTAATTCTTTTATTCAAGCAACTATAAGAAATCAGACTTTCTCTAGAATAAAACATAATAGGAAATAATGTGAAAACATTCTCTTGCTCTGTTAAACATCACTTGGGAAATATTCTAAAAAAATGTAAAATTTCACAGGGGGGGTAATAATTTTGTCTTCAACTGTATCTTCTCAAGGGATACATTACATACATGCATACATTATTGTCAAAATAGCTGGAAACAAAAGTGAGTACACCCTAAATGATAACATCAGTGTGTTGTTTAGCCATACAAAGCCACATGTCCTTTTCATCATGTTTATGTTTTGTCTGCTTGACATTGGCAATACAAAGTTGTGTATTTTGTATTAGAGCAGTTCAAACGTGGTGCTTTGAGTACAATTTTCTCACACTGACCACTGGATGTTCAACATGGCATCTCATGACAAAGAACTCATGGAGGATTTGAGAATTAGAATTGTAGAATTGTAATTGGTTTGCATGGGCATCATCCCAGAAGGAAGCCTCTTCTGAAGCTGACTCACAAGAAAACCTGCAAACGGTTTGCTGAAGACAACATGTCCAAGAGCATGAATTACTAGAACCATGTCCTGTGGTCTGATGAGACAAAGAT
This sequence comes from Cirrhinus molitorella, assembly GCA_033026305.1. NCBI lineage: Eukaryota > Metazoa > Chordata > Actinopteri > Cypriniformes > Cyprinidae > Cirrhinus > Cirrhinus molitorella. The sequence continues at coordinate 31,091,819 of CM065141.1, read as the reverse complement.
AAATTTGTTTGGCTCAGATGGTGTCCAGCATGTGTGGCGATGCCCTGGTGAGGAGTACCAAGAAAATCAGAAAGAGCTTTATTGCCAAGTATGCTTGCACATACAAGGATTTTTTTTTTTTTTTTTTTTTTTTTGACATTAGCTTCCAGTACACAGAGACAACATCAATACAATAAAAATAAGATGAGAATAAAAAAAATACACATACATAAATATAAATAGACAAAACATATATAGAAAAATAAATTAAGAAATAAGTTATATGTACAGCTGTGCTATAGATGACAGATAGAATAGAAATGGATGCAGGGATACATTAGGATGGAGGTGGTAACAAATAAATATAAGGTTATTGCACTTTTTTATTGCACAATGAGGTGATTATTTACCTTTTCATAAGTTAATTCATAATTTTTAGCATGATTAGCTATTATTAGCATGTTGCCACATTTCTTGCATGATTAGCAAGTCACTAGCATGTTGCTAACATGATTACCATGTTATCATGTTGTTATCATGATTAGTAAAGGTAATAGTGTATTTGTAGCGTTAGCTTGTCAGTAACATGCTATTAGTATTATTAGCAAGTCATTAGCATGCTGTTGGCACATTTCTAACATAAATGGCATTTTGCTAGCATGATTAGCAAGTTACTAGAATGATTAGCATGTTACTAGAATGTTGCTAGCATAATTAGCATGTTACTAACATGTTGTTAGCATGATTAGCAAGTTACTAGCATGTTTCTAGCATTATTAGCAAGTTACTAGCATGTTTTAGCATGTATAGCCTGTTACTAGCATGTTTTATCATGATTAGCAAGTCACTAGCATGTTTCTAGCATGATTAGCACGTTAATAGCATGATTAGCATGTTACTAGAATGTTGCTAGCATGATTAGAAAGTTGTTAGCATGATTAGCAAGTTACTAGCATGCTTTAGCATGATTAGCAAGTTACTAGAATGATTAACATGTTACTAGAATGTTGCTAGCATGATTAGCAAGTTGTTACCATGATTTGCATGTTATTAACATTTTGTTATGATTAGCAAGTTACTAGCATGTTTCTAGCATGATTAGCAAGTTGTTAGCATGATTAGCATGTTGCTAACATTTTGTTATCATGATTAGCAAGTTACTACCATGTTTCTAGCATGATTAGCAAGTTATTAGCATGATTAGCATGTTACTAGAATGTTGCCAGCATGATTAACAAGTTGTTATCATGATTAGCAAGTTACTAGCATGTTTCTAGCATGATTAGCAAGTTGTTAGCATGATTAGCATGTTACTAACATTTTGTTAGCATGATTAGCAAGTTACTAGCATGTTTCTATCATGATTAGCAAGTTGTTAGCATGATTAGCATGTTACTAACATGTTGTTACCATGATTAGCAAGTTACTAGCATGTTTTAACATGATTAGCAAGTTACTAGCATGTTGTTAGCATGATTAGCAAGTTACCAGCATGTTTCTAGCATTATTAGCACGGTTGCTAGCATTATTCTAACATGATTAACAAGTTGTTAACATGTTGCTAGCGTGATTAGCATGTTTCTACCATGATTAGCAAGTTGCTAATATTTTGCTAGAATGATTAACAGTTATTAACTTGATTAGCATGTTTCTAGCATGATTAGTAAGTTTTTAGCATGATTAGCATGGTATTAGCATATTGTTATCAAGTGAGTGTGAATGAGTGTGAATGGATTCTAATAGCAGACAGAAGGGAAGCTTGATTGAGTCTGAAGGGATTGTGGGAGTTTTGTCAGTGTGAGTTTGAATAGTCTTGGCTCATTTCAACATTCCCTCAATGGAAGTCTATGGCATTTTTCACAGTTTTAATCGTTATTTTTTAGGAAAATCGTCCGATCAGTTAAAAAAAAAAAGATCACGCGGAGTTAAAGCTCTAGAAGGAGTAGCAGTCAGAAATTTTAGTCTCAGAAGAAGAATAAAAAGAAGTTTAAATAGCAGATCAGTAGTAATAATAATAATAATAATAATTTTATTATTATTATTATAATTATTATTATTATAAAATAAAAAAAAATTACAATTATAATTGGTAAAAAAAAAAAAATCATTTTACTATAAATTACGTTCATAACAAATAAAAAAAAAATTCACAGCATTTATAAAAATGAAAGGAGTCTGGCGCGTGTGTGTTTTCTCCGTGTGAAAAATAATTGTCCCCCATTTGCAGGTCTAAAATAACAGCTCTTCAGCTGCAATCAGCTAAGTGGTCAAATCTCTGCATTTACCCGAAGGGTCACAAACTTGTTCCACGCGTCCAGAGGTTTAGCTGTTGACCTTTTGAAGCCTGTAATTGGCAGCATGTGTTTCGCTCCACTAGAACTGGCTGCGTTGCGTCTGGAGTCGGACAGAGAGAGGTTTAGTGTTGCCCAGGTCAGGTGTGTTTGTGCTACTCAGACGGCTGACTTCAGCTGAACATTCGGTGTTTAGCGCAAAACAAAAACAAACCAGATGTCCTGTAACACTGACTGTTTATGGATCTTATTAAGATTAGGCCTGTGGAGGACATTGTGCTGTCTAATTTTCATAACACTGTCTTTCTGTAGCTTTTCACAAACACACATTATATAATTTTCTGTGTCTTCCAGTAGGTTGTGCTGTGGCTTTACTGCATCTTAAGGCTAGTATTTACATAAACACACACACACACACACACACACACACACACACACACACACATACGCACACACAGCTAATTGTAATGGCTTCAGACCAACCCTACCCCTAAAGAAAACTTTTTGATTTTTATTTGCTTTTTATTACTATGAAAAACAAAACATTTCACTTTACTACTCTTTTTTTGTTTCCTTCTGTCAGATTTCACTCACTTTAGTGACTAATTTGTATAGCTAAATACACCCACACACACATTTTCCTAAGTATGTACTAAGTATAAGTATATAACTATAAAATTAAATGTTATTTTTATATTGTTAAAATGTTGTTCTAATATTTTTACAATTTTATATACATATTGTTAAATATTTTGATGTATTATATTTGTATTTATATTTTTATAGTATTGTATTACTATATCCAGCGCTATCAGTGTTATTTTAGTATGAATGAGATACTATCTATGGAAGAAAATTAATGACAAACGTCTTTGAAACGAAAAAGAAACAGTGGTTGCATTTTAATGCCTTGTATTTTCAAGGGCTTGCATTTTTAAGTGCTGAAATTTAACATAGTTGTTTTTTTTAGGCTGTGTATATTAATTCAAAATATTTCACACACATTTTCATAATTAAAAATGTAATAATTCATATTCAACCTCCAGAATTCACTTCCGAAATTTGCTAAAATAACTGTTAAATTTCAGGACCTAAAATGCAAGCCCTGAAAATACAAGGTGTTAAAATGCATGCACTGTTAGTTCAATATTTTTTGTTTTCAGCTTTTCAGCGCAATTCAATATGATTTTTTGTTTCAAAGACATTTGTCATTAATTTTCTTCCATAACTATCGTAATTTTAATTAATAGTAGTTTTTATTGTAATACTTTTAGTTTTCATTTTAATTGTACCTAATGTTTAGTAATATTGTTGTGTATATATATGGATTATTTATATGCACAAAAGCATGTTTATATATAAAGTAAATATAAATTAAATCAAAATGTGAAGACATACATTTCTAAATTTATATATAAATATTACACACACACACACACACACACACACATATATGAATGATATATAATCACAAAAGCATGTTTATATATAAATTAAATCAAAATGTAACGAAATATATTTCTAAATGTATATTTAAAAATTAAATATAAAAATAAATAATATATATGAATTGTATATAATCACAAAAGCATGTTTATATGTAACCCTGGGCCACAAAACGAATCATGTTTTGTTTTAAATTGAGAAATTAAACTTTCCATTGATGTGTGGTTTTGCTGAGATGCAGCTATTGAAAATCTAGAATCTGAGGGTGCAAAAAAAAAAAATAATAAAATAAATAAATAAATACAAAAAAGCAAAATATCTATAATCGCCTTTAAAGTTGTCCAAATGAAGTTCTTAGCAATGCATATTACTAATCAAAAACTACGTTTGGATATATTTACAGTAGAAAATTTACAAAACATCTTCAAGGAACATGATCTTTACTTAATATCCTAATGATTTTGGCATAAAAGAAAAATCAGTAATTTTCACCCATATAATGTATTCGAGGGTCACATGTTTATATAAAATGTAAAATGTTTATATATATATATATATATATATATACTTTCTTTGAAGTTTAAGGACATTCCCACTCAAATGGAGGTTTAGTCAGGTTCAGGCAATGCCTGGGGAAAATAGGGTTTTATAGTACAGCTACACACACACACACACACACACACACGCACGATTACTTCAGTACTGTTTATGCCAGTGAGATTTCAACTTTCCACCCTGCTGCATAGGAAGCACCTCAGAGAAAGTGGAAATGTCACTGTCACTGTGTTTTCCAGGGCTGACACTGAGTGTTTGGGCAGTGAACTGTGAGTGTGAGTGTGTGTGTGTGTGTGTGTGTGTGTGTGTGTGTGTGTGTGTGTGTGTGTGTGTGTGTGTGTGTGTTGTCCTCCCCCTCTCGCTCCACGTCTCTGGCACACGGAATTCATTACTCCTCTATTTGCAAGTTATTCCGCTCGGATGGGAATTGCCGTAGTAGCCCGTCCCCTCGGACAAAGAAATTGCGTGAAATTGCACAATAACTCAGGGATTGGAAACATGTTTTTTTTTTTTTTTTTTTCTGTTTTATTGAGTGGATTTTGTTGAGTCAGGAATTGCTCTCTGTCTTTGTAGCTGTAAACAGAAACCTGTTTTCCTGTTGTAGGCCTTTTTCAAGCAATGCACACATAAAATAAGCCACGAGAGGCTTTTATGCATTACTTTAAATGCACCCGTGTGCAATGCTGTAATTGTATAATGTGACATATATTATATGATCTGGGTTGCAAGAAGAGCGATTTGCTATGAAATGGCTTTTAAAATGGAATCATATATGAACCAGTTTGTTCAAATCATTAAACTCTTTAAATTTAAATAGCTTGAACTTAGGAATTTGTGCATATACATCAGTTTTGAACTGTTTTATTAAATTGAATTGTTTGAATGATTCAATTTGCTCATATGAATCATTTTTCTGAACTGTTTGATTAAATGGAATTGTTTGAATGATTCAGTTTGTTCATATGTATCATTGCTTTGAACTGTTTGATTAAATAGAATTGTTCGAATGATTCAATTTACTCATATGAATCATTGTTCTGAACTGTTTGATTAAATGGAATTGTTTGAATGATTCAATTTGCTCATATGAATAATTTTTCTGAACTGTTTGATTAAATGGAATTGTTCGAATGATTCAATTTGCTCATATGAATCATTTTTCTGAACTGTTTGATTAAATGGAATTGTTTGAATGATTCAGTTTGTTCATATGTATCATTGCTTTGAACTGTTTGATTAAATTGAATTGTTTGAATGATTCAATTTGCTCATATGAATCATTTTTCTGAACTGTTTGATTAAATGGAATTGTTCGAATGATTCAATTTGCTCATATGAATCATTTTTCTGAACTGTTTGATTAAATGGAATTGTTTGAATGATTCAGTTTGTTCATATGTATCATTGCTTTGAACTGTTTGATTAAATAGAATTGTTCGAATGATTCAATTTACTCATGTGAATCATTGTTCTGAACTGTTTGATTAAATGGAATTGTTTGAATGATTCAGTTTGCCCATATGAATCATTGCTTTGAACTGTTTGATTAAATAGAATTGTTCGAATGATTCAATTTGTTCATATGAATCATTGTTCGGAACTGTTTGATTAAATGGAATGTTTCAATTTGCCCATTTGAATCAACTGGTTGATTTAGGTAAACCATCCAAAAAAATATATTATTTGCTCAATTAAATAATTGTTTTGAATTGATTTAGTAAATGTAATTATCTCTACAAACCTATTCGCTGAAATGAATCAATATTTTGAAACGTTCATTAAATTGAACATCTTAAATAGCCAATTTATTCCAATGGATCAATATTTTGAGATCTTTTAACTTTTCAAGCGAAGCAATTTGCTCATATGAATCATTGCTTTGAACTGTTTGATTAAATGGAATTGTTCGAATGATTCAGTTTGTTCATATGAATCATTGTTCTGAACTGTTTGATTAAATGGAATTTTTCAAATGATTCAATTTGCCTAAATGAATCAACTGGTTGATTTAGGTAAAACGTCCAAAAGTCAATTTAGCCATCTGTACAAACCTATTCACTGAAATGAATCAATACTGTTTACCAAATTGTGACTTTTCACTAACTTTTAATATTTTAACAAACGAATTTGCTTCAGTGTTTTGAACTGGCTTATGAAATGGAATTATCCAAATGAACCAGTTCAGATGAATCAATTTTAATTAATTCAAAAAAAATGTTTATTACTTTTAATTAAATTGAACTGTTTAATGAAGTTGTCCGAACTTACAATAGCAATTTCCTCAAATAAATCAGTGTTTTGAACCGACTGATTTAAATGAATCATCTGAACAATCTTTTTTTGCTCAGTTAAATCAGTATTTTGAACTGGTTTATAAACTGAAGATCTACAGTATTTTGAAACAGTTAAATGACAATTTGCTCAAATATTCTTTTCTGAACTTTTCTGAACTGATTCTTTAAACAGAATTGTCTGAATGAAGCAGTTTGCTCGTATGAATAGCTGTTTTAAATGGCTGGATTTATCATTTTGAACTGTTTTGAACTGTTTTGGTTAACTGTTTTGGTTAACTGAACCATTCAAACAAACCTTAATATGGAAAATGAATCAGTATTGTGAAATGGCTTACTCAAATGAATCACATTTTTGAACTGTTTGATTCATTTCCATTTTCCGGACATAGTAATTTGCTCATATGTATCAATATTTTGAAACAGTTCTCTAAACATCTTAAAGGACAATTTGCTCAAATGATTCACTATTCTGAACTGGTTCTTTAAACTGAATTTAATAATTGTAATTTACTCAGATGAATCAATATTTTGAAACAGTTCTTTTTCTACTTCAGCTCTTTGGTTCTAAACAAAGCTGATTGTTCAGATGAATCATTTTGCCCCAGTATACTATAGTTTTATTCCTGCTGTAGGAAACAATGCACTTATTAAAGCAATAAGCAGTATTTTAAACTGATTCAGTTAAATGGACTGCCCAGACAAACCTATATACCTAAAATCAATCAGTATTTTGAAATTCAAATGAATCAAATTAATCAAATGAATCACATTTTTGAAATGTTTGATTAATTTCCATTTTCCGGACATATTAATTTACCCATATGAATCAATATTTTGAAACAGTTATCTAAAATGAACATCTTAAAGGACAATTTGCTCAAATTATTCGCTATTCTGAACTGCTTCTTTAAACTGAATTGTCTGAATGAAGCAATTTGCCGATGTGAATTGCTGTTGGTTCATTTAAATCAGTATTTTGAACTGATTTATAAACTGAACATCTAAAAAGAAACTATTTACCCAGTGGATCCCTTATTTCAGCTCTTTAGTGCCAAACAAACCTGTTTGTTCAAATGAATCATTTTGCCCCAGTGTACTATAGTTTTGTTCCTGTTGTAGGAAACAATGCACTTTTTAAAGCAATAAGCAGTGTTTTAATCTGATTCAGTTAAATGGACTGCCCAGACAAACCTATATACCTTAAAAATCAATCAGTATTGTGAAATGGCTTGTGAAACAGAATCATTCGAATGAATCAAATTACTCAAATGAATCACATTTTTGAACTGTTTGATTAATATCCATTTTCCAGACATAGTAATTTGCTCACATGAATCAATATTTTGAAACAGTTCTCTAAAATAAACATCTTAAAGGACAATTTGCTCAAATTATTCACTTCTTTAAAACTGAATGGTCTGAATGAAGCAATTTGCCTATATGAATCACTGTTGGTTGATTTAAATCAGTATTTTGAACTGGTTTATAAACTGAACATCTAAAAAGAAACGATTTACCCAATGCATCCCTTATTTCGGCTCTTTGGTTCTAATGAATCATTTTGCCCCAAAATGAATCATTTTGCCCCAGCATTTATAGTTTTGTTCCTGTTGTAGGAAACAATCCATTTATTTAAGCAATAAGCAGTGTTTTAATCTGATTCAGTTAAATGGACTGTCCAGACAAACTTATTTACCTAAAATCAATCAGTATTTTGAAATGGCCTGTGAACAGAATCATTCGAATGAATTAAATCACTCAAATGAATCATATTTTTGAACTGTTAGGAAACAATGCATTTATTAAAGCAATAAGTGATGAGAGGCTTTAATGCATTGTTAAAAACCCCAGTGTGCAATATTCTAATTGTATAATGTGACATAAATATCCTATATAATATGATCTAAGTTGGAAGAAAAGATCTTTTTTTTTTTTTTTACACAGTGGAAATTCCGAATTCTTTCCAAGTCCTAAAAGGCTGGAATACGGCGGAATTCCTCATTTTTAAATTGATTGTTTTGTCTTTAAGAAAACACACTAAAGACTTCCAGAATGTTCCCCTGCGTTGAACTCTTCCCGCCGGAGGCCCGGAGCGTTTGATAGCATTTCCAAAGCCTCACAGGTGCTGGAGTGGCAGTGGAGCGCTGGATCAGGGTTTGTTGTTTCTGGAGCGTCACAGAGGAGCGTGGCTGGGCTCCTCGCAGCTGTCAGTTTCAGGAAACGCTCCTTCGGGGCTGGAAGAGAGGGTAGAGAGCGCTCGAGCCGCTGGACGATGCTGTTTTCCTGTCTAGTTGAGCTTTAGGCAGGTTTCAGATTGAAACAATATCCCGTCTCTTGTTGTTTATTTGTCTGTCTGTCTGTCCCTCTCTCTCTCCTCTCATTGTCGTTTTCTCTGTATGTCATTCACAGTGTTGGAGAAGCTACTACAATCAAACGTATTTGAGAACGTAATTAGCGATACTTTATTTCAGAATCGCTATTTTGAGCTGCTCGAATTAACCTTTTTGATCAACTGGTTCACTAAAAGAATTAATTTGCTTATATTAATCACTATTTTGAACTGTTTGGTTAAATTATATTTTGTCCAAATCATCCTCCAAATTAATTAATTTTCCCAAATGACTCAAAAAATGATTTAAAATGTCCAAACATAGCAATTTGCTCATGTGATTCAGTGTTTTGATCTGATTGATTAAACTGAACTGTCCAGACGAAGCAATTTGCTCATATGAATCAACATTCTAAAAGAACAATTTGCTCAAATCATTTCAATTTCAAATTTGCTCAAATATTCTAAACTGTTTGATTAAATGTAACTGTTTTGCTGGTGTTAAACTGGTGTTTTGAACTGATTACAGTCTTGTTTACTCAACTGAATAAGTATTTCAAACTGGGGCAGGCTTATTTCAGTTAGTCTGACTTATTGTCATTTGATTTGGTTTAAAATAAGTCAGACTAACTGAAATAAGCCTGGCTTATTTGGTAAACTTGTTTTATGGAATACCCCCCTGGTTGAGTTAACTGAACCATCCAAACAAACCTATATACTTAAAAAGAATCTGTATTTTGAATCAGCTTGTGAAGTGGAATCACCCGAATGAGCCAAATTGCTCAAATGAATCACCTCCTTGAACTGTTTGATTCATTTAAATGATCTCTTTGATTAATCTGAACTGTCCTGATGTAGCAATTTACTCATATTAATCAATATTTTGAACCAATTGTCCAAAGCGAACATCTCAAAGAACAGTTTGCTCAAATGATTCACTATTCTGAACTGTTTGATGAAATTGAGCTGTTTTTGCTCATTTAAACTGGTGTTTTAAACTGATTAGTTTAAATTATCAATCTTATTTACTCAACTAAACAAGTATTTCAATCTGATTCCGTTAATTGAACCATCAAAACAAACCTATATGCTTAAAAAGAATCTGTATTTTGAATCAGCTTGTGAAGTAGAATCACCCAAATGAGCCAAATTGCTCAAATGAATCACCTTTTTGAACAGTTTGATTCATTTAAATTTTCCAATATAGTAATTTGTTTTGATTTCTTTGATTAAACTGAACTGTCCTGATGTAGCAATTTACTCATATTAGTCAATATTTTGAACCAGTTCTCCAAAGTGAACATCTCAAAGAACAATTTGCTCAAATGATTCACTATTCTGAACTGAATGATTAAACTAAATCTTTAAAATGAACTGGATTTGCACAGATGAATTGCTGTTTTCAGCTGTTTGCCGTCTGAAGCATCTTATTTGCTCAACTGAATTAGTATTTTGAACTGATTTGGTTGATTGAATAGTCCGAACAAATCTTATATACTTAAAATGAATCAGTATTTTGAAATGGCTTATGAAATGGAATAATCAGAATGAGTCCGATTGTTCATATGAATCAAATGTGATTATTTGAGTAATTTTATTCATTCGGATGATTCCATTTCATAAGCCATTTCAAAACACTGATTCATTTTAAGTATATAGATTTGCTTGGACTGTTCAATTAACCGAATCAGTTCAAAATACTAATTCAGTTGAGCAAATAAGATGCTTCAGACGGCAAACAGCTGAAAACAGCAATTCATCTGTGCAAATTCTTACACGCACAGTTAAGGCAGCTTTAATCGGTGTTTTTGTGTGTGTGTGTGTGTGTGTGTGTGTGTGTGTGTGAATTCATGTTTTACCTGACGATATAACAAAATACTGATTCATTTTAAGTCTATAAATTAGTTTGGACTGTTCAATTAACCAAATCAGTTCAAAATACTAATTCAGTTGAGCAAATAAGATGCTTCAGACAGCTCATTTAAAACAAACAGCAATTCATCTGAACAAATCACTTCATTTTAAAGATTTAGTTTAATCATTCAGTTCAGAATAGTGAATCATTTGAGCAAATTGTTCTTTGAGATGTTCACTTTGGAGAACTGGTTCAAAATATTGACTAATATGAGTAAATTTCTACATCAGGACAGTTCAGTTTAATCAAAGAAATCAAAACAAATTACTATATTGGAAAATTTAAATGAATCAAACTGTTCAAAAAGGTGATTCATTTGAGCAATTTGGCTCATTCGGGTGATTCTACTTCACAAGCTGATTCAAAATACAGATTCTTTTTAAGCATATAGGTTTGTTTTGATGGTTCAATTAACGGAATCAGATTGAAATACTTGTTTAGTTGAGTAAATAAGATTGATAATTTAAACTAATCAGTTTAAAACACCAGTTTAAATGAGCAAAAACAGTTCAATTTCATCAAACAGTTCAGAATAGTGAATCATTTGAGCAAACTGTTCTTTGAGATGTTCGCTTTGGACAATTGGTTCAAAATATTGATTAATATGAGTAAATTGCTACATCAGGACAGTTCAGATTAATCAAAGAGATCATTTAAATGAATCAAACAGTTCAAGGAGGTGATTCATTTGAGCAATTTGGCTCATTCGGGTGATTCCACTTCACAAGCTGATTCAAAATACAGATTCTTTTTAAGTATATAGGTTTGTTTGTTAATTTAAATCAAACAGCTGAAAACAGCAATTCATCTGAGCAAATCACTTCATTTTAAAAATTTAGTTTAATCATTCAGTTCAGAATAGTGAATCATTTGAGAAAATTGCTACATCAGGACAGTTCAGTTTAATCAAAGAGATCAAAACAAATTACTATATTGAAAAATTTAAATGAATCAAACAGTTTAAAAAGGTGATTCCTTTGAGCAATTTGGTTCATTCGGGTGATTCTTCTTTACAAGCCTATTCAAAATACAGATTATTTTTTTAAGTGTATACGTTTGTTTAGATGGTTCAATTAACTGAATCAGTTTAAATTTAAATAATTAAACTAAAACTTCAGAACTAAGTGGTTTGCTCAAATGAATCGCTGTTTGGTTTTAATTAACCATCTTATTTGCTCAACTGAATTCGAACAGATTTATTAAACTGAGTCACCCAAACCAAACTATTTGCTCAAATAAATCAGTATTTTAAAACATCTGAATGAACCACTTTGCTCTAATGACTTTTATTTAATTAAATTATCCAATATGCATATAAATCAGTGATTTTACCTGCTTAATTTAAATGAACCATAAAACAATCTTATTTACTCAACTGAATTAGTATTTCAAACTGATTCGGTTAATTGAACAGTCCAAACAAACCTATATAATTCAGATGAATCAGTATTTTGAAATGGCTTATAAAATGGAATCACCCGAATGAACTAAATTGCGCAAATGAATCACATTTTTAAACCATTTGATTCACATAGTAATTTGCTCATTTTTAAAAATCTGTTTAAATAAATGTAACTGTTCAGATGAAGCAGTTTGCTTATGTGAATCAATATTTTGAACTTAACAAAAAATTTGCTTGGATGAATCATTATTCTGAACCGTACAAATAATCTTATTTGCTCAATTGATTCAGTATTTTGACTAGATATATTAAACCGAACCCTCTGTATAAACCTATCAATAATTTGAACCAGTTCTCCAAAGTGAACATCCCAAAGAACAATTTGCTCAAATGATTCACTATTCTGAACTGAATGATTAAACTAAATCTTCAGGACTAAGTGGTTTCCTCAAATGAATCGCTGTTTGATTTAAATTTATCGTCTTATTTGCTCAAATGAATCAGTAGTGTAAAACATCTGAATGAACCAATTTGCTCTAATGACTTTTTGTTTAATTAAATTATCTAATATGCATATGAATCAGTGATTTTAACCGTTTAATTTAATTAAACCATACAAACAATCTTATTTGCTCAACTGAACTGATTCGGTTAATTGAACAGTCCAAACAAACCTATATACTTAAAATGAATCAGTATTTTGAAATGGCTTATGAAATGGAATCATACGAATGAACCAAACTGCGCAAATGAATCACATTTTTTAACCATTTGATTCGTTTAAATTTCAGAACATAATTTTCTCATTTTTAAAAATCTGTTTGAATAAATGTAACTGTTCAGATGAATCAATATTTTGAACCGGTTCTCTAATGTGAACATCTAAACAAACAATTTGCTTGGATGAATCACTATTCTGAACATTTTTTTTTAACTGAATTGTCAGAGCAAAGCGATTTGTTCATATGAATTTAAAGTAACCATCAAAAGCATCTTATTTGCATCTTAAACTTAGTAGTTTGAACATTTTATTAAACTGAACCTTTTTGAACTATTTGCTCAAAAGAATCAATATTTTGAATCATCTGAATTAACCTTTTTGCTTGAATGACTTTTTATGTAATTAAAATGACCAATTTGCATATGAATCAGCGTTTTGAACCATTTAATTTAAATGAACCTTGTGAAAAATGTTCAGTTGCTCAATTGATTTAGTATTTCGACTTGATATATTAAACCGAACCCTCTGTATAAATCAATATTTTTGAGCCAGATCACTAAATTAAACCTCTAAAAGAATCAGTTTACTAAAATGGATCACTATTTTGAACAATCTGATGCAAATAAACTGTTTAAACAGTTATTTGCTCACGTGAATCAGTGTTTTAAACACTTTAGTTTAAATGAAAAATGTGAACAGTCTTACTTGCTCAGTTAAATCAGTGTTTTGAACTGGTTTCTGGAAATAGACCGACCAAACAAACCTGTTTGTTAACTGAATCATTTGTCCCAGCACTATAATTTTGTTACAGCTTAGAGAGTGGAGCTGCTCCTCCTGCATGGCTGTCAACACCATCTTATCAGCCCACTTTAACCATTCCTTCTCCTCCTCGCCTTCATTTTTTTCCAGATGTCACTCTTTAAACCCATCTGTCTTTCTCTCCATATATTCCTCAGTGTTTATGGACTGAAATCTGACAGGAGTGAAAACGCAGATGTAAGCGTGGTGTGCGACCGTTCCTTGGCCCGCAAATGCTCATTTAGCAGAGATTTGCTCAAACAGAGCACTGGATGGAAATCTCGGCAGTCCTGACCAGACAAAACAATCATTTAGAAGATTCACCTAGAGCCTTGAGCTCTGTTTGCATAGCTGCTGTCTCTTTATGTCTCTCTCTGTGTGTGTTTGGTTGTGTATGGATGTCTTGGGCATTAAAATGAGTAGTTTGTGAAGTCCTGGCCTGGGTAATTGGCACCGTGTGTTGGATGAAGGTCGTATGAAGACCGCCTCAGAATCCTAAGTAGGGATGGGAATCGTAAGGACTTGTGTGAGTCTGCTTCCAATCTGGTCCTTAATTCTTTAGAAAAAGATTTTTATTTCATTTTATTGTATTTAATTTTTTTTTATTTTTTGCTTTTTGACTGGTTCTTGATTCTCAGTCTGACAATTTACAGTAATGCTCATATTTCCCAGATTGAACATTCAGTTTTTATTTTATTTATTTATTTATTTATTTATTTATTTTTTTTTGCTTTTTGACTGGTTCCTGATTCTTAGTCTGACAATTTATAGAAATGCTCATATTTCCCAAACTAAACATTCAGTATTTTATTTTATTTTATTTTATTTTATTTTATTTTATTTTATTTTATTTTATTTATTTTTTTGCTTTTTAACTGGTTCATGATTCTTAGTCTGACAATTTACAGTAATGCTCATATTTCTTATTCAGTGTTTTGTTTTATTTTATTTTATTTTATTTTATTTTATTTTATTATATTATATTATATTATATTATATTATATTATATTATATTTTATTTTATTTATTTATTTATTTAGCTTTTTGACTGGTTCATGATTCTCAGTCTGACAATTTACAGTAATGCTCATATTTCTTATTCAGTATTTATTTTATTTTATTTTATTTATTTATTTATTTATTTAGTTTTTTGACTGGTTCATGATTCTCAGTCTGACAATTTACAGTAATGCTCATATTTCTTATTCAGTGTTTTGTTTTATTTTATTTTATTTTATTTTATTTTATTTTATTTTATTTTATTATATTATATTATATTATATTATATTTTATTTTATTTTATTTATTTATTTATTTAGCTTTTTGACTGGTTCATGATTCTCAGTCTGACAATTTACAGTAATGCTCATATTTCTTATTCAGTGTTTTGTTTTATTTTATTATATTATATTATATTATATTATATTATATTATATTATATTATATTATATTATATTTTATTTTATTTTATTTTATTTTATTTATTTAGCTTTTTGACTGGTTCATGATTCTCAGTCTGACAATTTACAGTAAGCTTATTTTTTCTAGATTGCACATTCAGATCCCAGTGATTAACATGACATAAAACTAGTTGTCCTTTTGGTTATAGAATGCAGTTGTCTCTCCATTTAATCATAATTTCTGTGCACATGACCCAAACACCCGTATCGCACTCAGAAACACACAGGCCACTCAACCTGGCCTGGCCACAAACAGCCCAGCGGCCTCATTTAGAATTAATGGCACGTTCCTAATCAGCAGAGTCTG
Source organism: Cirrhinus molitorella (assembly GCA_033026305.1). Classification (NCBI taxonomy): domain Eukaryota; kingdom Metazoa; phylum Chordata; class Actinopteri; order Cypriniformes; family Cyprinidae; genus Cirrhinus; species Cirrhinus molitorella. The sequence goes on along the minus strand of CM065141.1, from coordinate 31,076,322 downwards.
TGAGGGCCGCTGAGCTGTTCCACATGTGCGAGGAGCAGCGTCAGATCGAATTAGAGGTGGACAAAGCCTCTTTCTGCACACAGGTGTACGGTGAGTGAAGTGTTAAAGAGATCTCTTATGTGGGACGCCCCCCTCTCTGAGCGGCTGCTTGAGTGAGACTCTTTGTGCTGATGTAGCATTTGCGATGTCTGGCACTTGTTCTGTTTGTTTACGTCTGGATCGTAATTGAAAAGGCAGTTTAGGCTGGTCAATCAATTCGCAGACAGAAAACGCCATAGTGTTTGTGCTTTGCAAATTCGTCATAGATATGGATTTCCGATGGGAATGAAGGGACACTCACCCTTTTATATGAGGAATTGTTATGTAAACACATTCAGGCCTTTATTCTGAAATCATTCAAAAAACAAATCACTGAACCTTTGCTAGGTGGTTCGAGGATGTCCTGTGTGGTTGTAGGTGTTTCTAAGTGGTTTCTAGGGTGTTTTGGGCGGTTGTAAGTGTTGCTCTAGGGTGTTTTGGATGATTGTAGTTACTATGTGGTTTCGTTGACGTTCTGGTTGTTGGTGTTGCTAGGTGGTTTCTAGGGTGTTCTGGGTGGCTGTAGGTTTTGCTAGATCATGTTCTATGTAGAGTAGTTGTTACTAGCTGTTACTAGGTTGTTTATGTGGTGGTTGTAGGTGTTGCTCTGTGATTACTAGGGCATTTTGAATGATTGTATGTGTTGCTAGGTGGTTTCTGTGATGTCCTGGGTGGTTGTATGTGTTACTATGTGGTTTCTAAGATGTTGTTTGTGTCTCTAGGTGGTTTCTGAGGTGTTTTGGATTGTTGTCGGTGTTGCTAGGTGGTTTTGAGGATGTCCTGGGTTGTTGTAGGTGTTTCTAGTTGGTTTTCTATGGTGTTTTGGGTGGCTGTAGGTGTTGCTAGGTGGTTTTTAAGATGTTGTCTTTGTTTGTAGGTGTTTCTAGATGATTTCTATGATCCTGGGTGGTTGTATGTGTTACTATATGGTTTCTTTGGTGTTTTGGGTGGTTGTAGAGGTTTCTAGAGTGTTTTGGGTGATTGTAGGGGTTGCTAGGTGGTTTCTAACATGTGGTCTGTGGTTGTAGGTGTTTCTAGATGGTTTCTAGGGTGCTTTGGGTGGTTGTCAGTGTTGCTAGGTGGTTTTTAGGATGTCCTGGGTGGTTGTAGGTGTTTCTAATTGGTTTTCTAGGGTGTTTTGGATGGCTGTAGGTGAATGGTAGGTGGTTTCTATGATCCTGGGTGGTTGTATGTGTTACTATGTGGTTTCTTTGGTGTTTTTGGGTGGTTGTAGGAGTTTCTAGAGTGTTTTGGGTGATTGTAGGTGTTGCCAGGTGGTTTCTATGATCCTGGGTGGTTGTATGTGTTACTATGTGGTTCTGTTGGTGTTTTGGGTGGTTGTAGGGGTTTCTAGAGTGTTTTGGCTGATTGTAGGTGTTGCTAGGTGGTTTCTAAGATGTGGTCTGTGCTTGTATGTGTTTCTAGATGGTTTCTAGGGTGCTTTGGGTGGTTGTCAGTGTTGTTAGGTGGTTTTTAGGATGTCCTGGGTGGTGTAGGTGTTTCTAGTTGGTTTTGTAGGGTGTTTTGGGTGGCTGTATGTGAATGGTAGGTGGTTTCTATGATCCTGGGCAGTTGTATGTGTTATTATGTGGTTTCTTTGGTGTTTTGGGTCGTTGTAGGGGTTTCTAGAGTGTTTTGGGTGATTGTAGGTGTTACTAGGTTGTTTCTGGGGTGGTTGTAGGTGTTGCTCTGTGATTACTAGGGCATTTTGGATGATTGTATGTGTTGCTAGGTGGTTTCTGTGATGTCCTGGGTGGTTGTATGTGTTACTATGTGGTTTATTTGGTGTTTTGGGTGGTTGTAGGGGTTTCTAGAGTGTTTTGGGTGATTGTAGGTGTTGCTAGGTGGTTTCTAAGATGTTGTATGTGTTTGTAGGTGTTTCTAGATGGTTTCTATGGTGCTTTGGGTGGTTGTCAGTGTTGCTAGGTGGCTTTGAGGATGTCCTGGGTGGTTGTAGTTGTTTCTAGTTGGTTTTCTAGGGTGTTTTTGATGGCTGTAGGTGTTGCTAGGTGATTTTTTTGTTTGGGATTGTTTCACCTGTTTTACGTCCACCAGGATAAAATGGTCTGATCACTTTAAAATAACCGCACACTCTCCTCAATAACACACATTATTTTGATGAATCATTCTGGGATGAGTTATGTGCTAGAGTGACTTGTTCAAATACCAATCCCTGAGCAGCAGAAGCAGTACTAGTGGTGCTTGCAAAGACATCACTAACTACACCAGTAACCCCCACCTCCATCCCCCGGCTGCTTAGCGACCCTGATTTTATCATGGTGGGGACACTAATTGTTTGGTTTCACAGTCTTTAGTCTGCGTGGAACTAATTCTGTCTGGGCATGCAGCTTAATTCTCCACACTGGCCTAAAGCTGCTTCTCAAAGCCTCCACCCCCAACAGCACAGGAACTCCTGATCCTGATGTACTGCGTCTGGGACACCGAGGGGCCTGTGCAGTGACTAATTTCTCCAGAATCCATACACCATTCTTCTGAGGTTTAGCCGTTCTGGCATTGAGAGCAGCGCTGGCAATCGGGCCACGTGTCAGCAAATCAGGAGAAATCAGCTTACCACATCATTAAACGACCTAAATGTTGTTAGACAGGTGACCCTCTCAAAAAAAAAGTGCTACCATACAGTTTTTTTATTAGTGTTATTTTAGCATTATTTAAATTATTTTATGGTATTTATTCATATTTTTATTTAGCTTTTATTTAGAAGTTTTCTTTTTATTTGAATTAAAAGTTTTAATAATTGTATGTGTTAGGCATTCACCACAGCCACCTCCATCAGAAGCACCTCCCACCAGATCCCAATCACCCGAATACTGATCATCTGCACCTGTTCCCAATCACTCCTCCCCCATATAAGACGCTCTCCCTCAGTACTCACTTGTCGGTTCTACCGTTCACATCCCTGACGTTTGCTCCCGACCTTTCTATGATCTTCATTGTTGAAACTATTGGACTCTGCTGGCTTTCTACACCGATTGGACTATTCACGCCATTTCTATCGACGAACTATCAGATAAGCTTACCCTGCCATCATTCCATCTGTTTACATTCTCTTACAACATCTGTATCAATAAACCAACCTCTCCATTGTCACTCCATCTCCTGTGTTCGTGTTGTGTGTGTGACAGAAGAACCGACCGCTTACAGAAATGAACCCGGAAGACACCGCTTCACCCAGCCCGGTCACCGAATTGGTGAATGCCCTGACAGCGGCGTTAAGACCACCTCCGACGCCGCCATCTGCCTCAGGATGTCCCATGGCCATGCCTGCTTCCTTCGCAGGCGAGGCGGCTGAGTGTAGCGGGTTCCTCCTACAAGTCAAGCTATTCATTCAGATGCAACCCCACCAGTTCACCTCGGAGAATGCTAAGGTAGCTTTCCTCATTTCGTTACTCACCGGCAAGGCGTTGCAATGGGCTAAGGCCATATGGACAAATAATAATCCCATCATTCACTCCTTCAATCAATTTGTCAGTCATTTCTCCGAGGTGTTCTCTACAGCTACCGGCCCACTAACCATTTCTGATCAGTTGTTCCGTTTACAGCAAGGTTCTTCCTCGATCCAGGATTACACTCTCCATTTCCGCACGCTGGCGGCGGCTAGTGGCTGGGATGAGGTAGCGCTTCTGGGCGCGTACCGACATGGTCTCAACTCCAACATCAAGGCCGCCATGGCGTTTTATGACGATTCCATCGGTTTGGAGGCGTTTCTACAGCAAACCACCCGCATTACCCAGCGACTGGCCGCCTGCCAGCCTCAAAACCCCGCTCCTCAGTCGACCTCGGTGGCAGCTAGGCCCCCAGTACCAGAACCTATGCAAGTGGATTCTAATCGCCTCACACAAACGGAACGAACTCGTCGCTTATCATCTGGACTTTGTTTGTACTGTGGGAACCCTGGTCATATCATCCGCAACTGCCCTGTTCGTCCCCCACGCCCCGTGGTGAGTACCATTCGTACTGAAATTAATACAACTTCTTTGACTCTTCTACCGGTAACACTTCATACTGCTGAACTCTCGCTATCTGTCTCTGCTCTGGTTGACTCAGGCTCATCAGGAAACTTCATCTCATCGGACTGTTTGAAACAATTACAGCTCAGAAGTCAACGCCATTCTACCACATACTCCGTCTCAACCATTCAGGGAAAACCACTGGGGCGTGGGAGGATCCGTCACCGATCTCCATACATCACTCTTCAAGTTGGGCTTTTTCACCAGGAGGACATCCAATTTCTGGTACTGGAGGGCTCGACGGTCAACATCATCCTGGGACGCCCCTGGCTTCAGTTACATCACCCGGAACTCCGCTGGGATCCCTGTGATGTCAGCCGTTGGAGCGAACACTGCCAACAACATTGTCTATCTAACCTGCCTCTTCCCTGTTGTGTCCCGATCTCCCTCGCCTCCACCCAGGTTGAGAGCCCAGAACCCACAATCTCGGTGGAGATCCCAGCGGAGTACATGGCGTTCCAGGACGTCTTTAGTAAGAAAGCTGCCACCCAACTACCACCCCATCGGCCATGGGACTGCGCCATCAATCTGCTGCCCGATGCTAAACTTCCTAAGGGACGTATATATCCCTTGTCCATCCCGGAACGCCAGGCGATGGAGGAGTATATTGCGGAGGCTTTGAAGCAAGGTTACATTCGTCCATCTACCTCGCCGGCCGCCTCCAGCTTCTTCTTCGTGGGCAAAAAGGATGGAGGTCTTCGACCCTGCATCGACTACCGGCAGTTGAACTCGCAAATAATCCAACAACCCTACCCGCTCCCCCTGGTCCCTGCCACCCTCGAAGAGCTTCGTGGATCCCAGGTCTTCACGAAGCTGGACCTGCGGAGTGCGTATAACCTCGTTCGTATTCGTGAGGGAGACGAATGGAAGACTGCTTTTATAACACCTGCAGGTCACTACAAGTACCTAGTCATGCCCTATGGGTTGTCCATCAGTCCATCCGTCTTCCAAACGTTTATGAACGAGGTGTTCCGGGAGTTTCTCCATAAATTTGTCGTTGTTTACATAGATGACATTCTGATCTACTCCCGGAACCAGGCCGAACATCGCCAGCACCTCCAGCAGGTCCTCCACAAACTCCGCCTGCATCAGCTGTTCCTCAAACTGGAGAAGTGCGAATTCCATCAAACATCTGTACAGTTTCTCGGATATAACATCACTGCCGAGGGTGTGCAGATGGATCAGGGGAAGGTCGATGCAGTGGTGAACTGGCCCCAACCCACCAACATCAAGGAGATCCAGCGCTTCCTAGGTTTTGCAAATTTCTACCGCCGTTTCATCAAGGACTACAGCACCATCACAGCCCCGTTGACCTCCCTCCTGAGGGGCAAACCTAAACATCTGACCTGGAACCCCTCAGCCCACGAAGCATTCCACCGGCTAAAGGAGATCTTCAGCACTGCCCCTCTCCTACACCATCCAGATCCCGAACTCCCGTTCTACGTGGAAGTGGATGCCTCCACCATCGGCGTAGGGGCAGTGCTGTCCCAAGCGGTCGGCGACTCCACACTCCTCCATCCCTGTGCCTTCTTCTCCCGCAAGCTGTCTCCGGCGGAGCAAAACTACGACGTAGGTAATCGGGAACTACTAGCCATAAAATTGGCCCTGGAGGAGTGGCGTCATTGGCTAGAGGGAGCCGTTCATCCATTTACCATCATCACGGACCATAAGAACCTCCAGTACATCCGCGAAGCCAAACGTCTCAACCCCCGTCAAGCACGCTGGGCCCTCTTCCTCACTCGATTCAACTACAAGATTACCTATCGACCTGGTTCCAAGAACATTCCTGCCGATGCCCTCTCACGTCAATATGCCAAGGACTCCTCACTCGAACCAGAACCCATCATCCCCTCACACCTCATCATCAGCCCCATCATCTGGGATGTGGATCAGCAGATCCGCGACGCCACCCTCCAGGAACCAGCTCCGCCGGAATGTCCAGAAGGGAAAACCTACGTGCCTGGCTCCCAACGTCTACCCTTTCTGGACACAGCTCATCGGTCTCCGGGCTCTGGACATCCGGGCAGCAGACGGACCCTCTCGCTCCTCCAATCTCGCTACTGGTGGCCCCGTATGGACCGTGATACCATCAGGTACGTCCAAAGCTGCTCAGTCTGTGCCAGGTCTAACTCTCCCCGCCAACTTCCCGCAGGCAAACTGGTTCCACTACCCATTCCCCAGAGGCCCTGGTCCCACCTGGGGGTGGATTTTGTCACGGACCTCCCCAATTCAGAAGGTAACACCTGTATTCTGGTCACTGTGGACCGATTCTCCAAATCTTGTAAACTCGTGCCTCTAAGGGGTCTCCCAACAGCCATGGAGACGGCGGAGGTCCTGTTTCACCAGGTATTCCGTCACTACGGCCTCCCAGAGGAGATTGTGTCGGACCGGGGTCCTCAATTCATCTCACATGTATGGAAAGCTTTCTTTAAACTACTGGGCATTTCTGTCTCTCTCTCATCAGGATATCACCCGCAGACCAATGGCCAGACTGAGAGGAAGATCCAGGAGCTTGGACGTTACCTCCGGTCCTACTGCGCAGAAGATCAGCACAGCTGGAGCAGGTTCCTCCCGTGGGCCGAGTACGCACAGAATTCCCTTCGCCAGGAGACCACCGGACTAACACCTTTCCAGTGCGTACTCGGTTTTCAGCCCCCGCTGTTTCCCTGGACGGAGGAACCCTCGAATGTTCCAGCTGTAGACCACTGGTTCCGAGAGAGCGAGAGAGTGTGGGACTCAGCTCATCACCACCTCCAGCGGGCAGTCCGTCGTCATAAGACCTTCGCCGACGCACGACGTAGGACGACGCCCGTATACCATCCAGGGGATAGGGTATGGCTCTCCACCCGTGACATACGCCTTCGACTGCCCTGCAGGAAGCTGAGTCCCCGCTACATAGGTCCCTTCAAGATCCTGAGGCAGATCAATGATGTCACCTACCAGCTTCAGCTCCCACCCAGGTACCGCATTCACCCCACCTTCCACGTATCCCTCCTAAAACCCTTCTTTCCCTCTGCCACAGATCCCACCAGAGCTGAAGCTGGACCCCCTCCTCCCGAAGTCCTGGATCAACCCGAGATTTACACCGTCCATGAGATCCTGGACTCCCGGCGTCGAGGAGGCCGCCTAGAATACCTGGTGGACTGGGAGGGGTATGGACCGGAGGAACGATCCTGGGTGCCACGTGAGGACGTCCTAGATCCTACGCTCCTGCTGGAATTCCACCACAGCCACCCAGATCGTCCAGCCCCTCGCAGTCGCGGTCGCCCTCGGCGCCGCAATAGGGCGTCGGGAGCCGCCCTTGGAGGAGGGGGTAATGTCAGGCATTCACCACAGCCACCTCCATCAGAAGCACCTCCCACCAGATCCCAATCACCCGAATACTGATCATCTGCACCTGTTCCCAATCACTCCTCCCCCATATAAGACGCTCTCCCTCAGTACTCACTTGTCGGTTCTACCGTTCACATCCCTGACGTTTGCTCCCGACCTTTCTATGATCTTCATTGTTGAAACTATTGGACTCTGCTGGCTTTCTACACCGATTGGACTATTCACGCCATTTCTATCGACGAACTATCAGATAAGCTTACCCTGCCATCATTCCATCTGTTTACATTCTCTTACAACATCTGTATCAATAAACCAACCTCTCCATTGTCACTCCATCTCCTGTGTTCGTGTTGTGTGTGTGTGTGACAGTATGTGAGTTTGTCGTATTTTGTTTTTTTAATATGTAACAAAATGTTTAATATAATTAAAAAAATATATTTATTTTATCAATTGATATTATATAATATTAATATAAATAATATATTTTTTTTAAATATTAATTACATTTTTGGTCATTTTATTTTTTAATCATATTTTAGTGCACATTAATAATTTTTCATTTCTAGTTTTTGCCTTGGACTGACCAATATCTTTAATAATATTAATAATATATATATTATTAATCAAGTATTAATATCACATGTTAAATAAATTATTATTAAAATGAAATATATTTATTTATTATTTTTTGGCCGCTGTTTTTTCCCTATAATGTCTAAAAAATATAAGTTAGTAATGGTGAATAAATATAAAATACTAATTACAAATAATTAACATTTATTTATAAAATGTGTTTTTTTTTCTATGTGGTCTCTACTAGCTTTTGTTCTGATGTTTTCTTTTTTATTTGAATTGTAAGTTTTAATACTTTTATGTATTTTTTGTCTTATTTAATTTTGTTTTATATGTAACAAAATGTATTTTATCAATTGATATTGTATTAAATTATATTAATATACAAATATTGTTATATAAATATTATTTATAAATAATACATATTTTCATTTTCATTCATTTTATTTATTTTTTAATCATATTTTAGTGCACATTTTTTTGTTTCTAGTTTTTGTCTTGGACTGACCAGTTTCATTAATAATAATATTAATAATATATATTATTAATCAATTATTAATATTACACATTAAATACATATTAATAATTGTTTATGCATATTTTTGTAATTTTTTTCATTTGTATTTTTATTGCCTCTATTTTTTCTCTATAATATCTAAAAATATATATATTAATAATGTTAAGTAAATATAAAATTAAATATAAAGATAATTAACACATATATATTAATACAATTAGAAAAATTTATTTTGATAATTTTAAGTTTTATAATTTTGTGTGCTTTTGTCATTTTTTAAACTTATATACTTATATACTTATAAATATTTTCAATGTATTTATTTTTACATTAATCATTTTTCGTTTCTAGTTTTTGTCTTGGAATGACCAATATCATTAGTAATACAAATTATAAATAATTAATAAATAACATTTATAAAAAATGCTTTTTTTTGTATATTGTCAGTTTTATGTGTCTGTAATATTTTTACAATTTTGCTTAATAATTTTGGTACTTAAAATTTATTTTACTTCAGCTAAAAATGTTTGTGTAAGTGTGCATTTTTCATCTAATATTTGTTTTAATTTTATTTCATGTAATGAAAATGTTGCTGACAGATGTGTTGTGAAGGTTAACGGTGGCAGCTCATGCTGAAATGTGTTCTGAATTTTGTTTGAAAAACAAGCGAGTTGAGTTTCTCCAGCCCTCGCAGCATTACAGTCTTGGCCTGTTCGTCTTTAGCGGCTTGTCTTGATTAGCATCGTGAAAATAAGACATGGAAAACACCTGATCCTGGCGTCTCGTGTCGTCATATAGCGTGCGCTCGCACCGATAGCTGTGATTGAATCATACGATGGCACCAGCGTCGTAACAGTCCGCCTGCTGTTTGCCAAGCGTTTCTGATTCACAGGAGCATTGTGTTGATGTGGCCAGTCAAACTGACTTTGAAGTTGGAGAGCATCCATACTTCCTTCCTCAGTCCAGTTGTACCACCCTGTTTTTCTTCTACTAATAACAAACTCACTTGTTCTGAATTATTCCCAGTGTTTGAATTTACAGTTATTCTGAAATCAACCGGGGTTGTTGGTATAGTTTTGGAGGGGAAAAAAAAAAAATAGCTTTGATGTTTCATTTCAGTTTTAGTTATTATTTTATATATATATATATATATATATATATATATATATATATATAAATTATTTAAATACAATCGTCAAATATCTAAAATATGTATTTTACATATTCCAATGCCAATTGAAAATATTAAAATAAAAAATATATAAATATTAAATAAATATTAAATATCATATATTTAATATTTTATATTAATATTTAATATTTTAATATAATATATTTCATATATTAATTTAACATATCATATGTTAAATTATCAATGTATTTGTCATTTTATTTAGTTTTTAATAATATTTAAGTGCACATTTATTTTTCATTCTTTTGCAAGCACCAGTTTTTGGTTTATTTTCATTAACAGTATTAATATTAAATCAAATTAAATATTTTAAAAAATGGTCATTTTATTACATTGTAATAATATTTCAATGCATATATATATAGTTTTCCATTATTTTGCAAACAGTTTATTTTCATTATCGATTATAAATTGTTTTTTTTTTCACTGTTAATATATATATATATATATATATATATAAAATAATAATGAAATATGAATAACATTTTACGTTTTTAATCATATTTTAGTGAACAGTTATTTTCAAGCTCCAGTTTTTGTTTATTTTATTTACAAGCTCCAGTTTTTTGTTTATTTTTTATTATCAATTATAAATGTTTAATTTTTTTGCACCATTCATATCTAAAATTATATATATATTTATATATTTATATATATATTTTTTTTTTTTTTGCACTGTTAATATAAAAAAAAATATTAATAGTAAATAATAATGAAATATGAATAACATTTGCCATTTTATTAAGTTTTTTGTATTATATTTTAGTGCACAATCATAGTTTTTTATTCTTTTTCAAGCTCCAGTTTTTTATTTATTTATTTTTTTGCACCATTCATATCTAAATAAAAAAATATTATTAATAGTAATTAAAAATTGAATACTAAAAACAATTGTTTTTGTCATATAATTAAGTTTTTAATAATATTTAAGTGCACATTTATTGATTTTCATTCATTTGCAAACTCCAGTTTATTTTTATCTATTACATTTTCATTTTGTTTGCAACATGCAAATCATGCTAGTAACTTGTTAATCATACTAGCAACATGCTGCTAATATGCTAAACATACTAGCAACATGCTAGTAGCATGCTAAACATGTTAAAAATAACGTGTTAATCATGCTAGAAACATACTAGAAACATACTAGCAACTTGCTAATCAATGTTTATTTTTAATCAGGCTAGAAACATACTAGTAATTTGTTAATCATACTAGCAACATGCTAGTAACATGTTAATCACGCAGGAAACAATCTGTCAACATGCTAGAAACATGCTAATCATGTTAGAAACATACTAACAACTTGCTAATCATGTTAGAAACATGCTAGAAACATACTAGCAACTTGCTAATCAAGATATAAACATTAGAAACATATTAGCAACTTGTCAATCATGCTAGAAACATGTTAGTAACTTGTTAATTATACTAGCAACATGCTAAACATGTTAGAAATAACGTGTTAATCATGCTAGAAACATACTAGAAACATACTAGCAACTTGCTAATTATACTAACAACATGCTAAATATGTGAGAAACATACTAATAACATGTTAATCAGGCTGGAAACATACTAGTAATTTGCTAATCATGCTAGCAACATACTAGCAACATGTTAATCATGCTGAAACAATCTATCAACATGCTAGTCATGCTATAAACAATGCTAATCATGTTAGAAACATGCTATCAACTTGCTAATCATGTTAGAAACATGCTAGAAACATACTAGCAACTTGCTAATCAAGCTATAAACATGTTAGAAACATACTAACAACTTGTCAATCATGCTAGAAACATGTTAGTAACTTGTTAATCATACTAGCAACATGCTAGTAACATGCTAAACATGTTAGAAATAATGTGTTAATCATGCTAGAAACATACTAGAAACATACTAGGAACTTGCTAATCACACTAGTAACATGCTAGTAACATGTTAAACATACTAGCAACATGCTAGTAACATGTTAATTATGCTGGAAACAATCTGTCAACATGCTAGTCATGCTAGAAACATGCTAATCATGTTAGAAACATACTAGCAACTTGCTAATCAAGCTATAAACATGGTAGAAACAGCAACTTGTCAATCATACTAGCAACATGCTTGTAACATGCTAATCATGTTGAAACAATCTATCAACATGCTAGTCATGCTAGAAACATGCTAATCATGTTAGAAACTTACTATCAACTTGCTAATCAAGTTATAAACATGTTATAAATGTACTAGCAACTTGTCAATCATGCTAGAAACATGTTAGTAACTTGTTAATTGTTCTAGCAACATGCTAATCATACTAGCAACTTGCTAGTAACATGTTAATCGTGCAGAAAGCAATCTATCAACATGCTAGTCATGCTAGAAACATGCTAATCATGCTAGAAATATGCTAACAACATGATAGTAACATTTTAGCCATGCTGGAAACATGCTAGTCATGCTATTAACTTGCTATCTATCTAACAAACATTAAGCTTTCGAAACTACTTTAAACTTCATTTCAGACTGAAAACTGTCAAACTTAAAACTTTTAAAACTATCCAAACTTTTTAAACTTTCTAAGCTTTTAAACTTCTTAAACTTTTTCTAACTTTCTGGTCAGGCTTTCTCAAGCCAACTTAAAGTCTGTCTCGACTCAGCTTTTTTGATCTAGTTTTCATTTTTGTTTTTTGAGGTATTTAAAGCACGACTGACGCTATTTTTCCATCTCTGTGGTCAGATGTGTTAACAAGACACTCATTTAACTGGGTTAAATCTGGAGAGACACGAACGAGAGCCCACACAGTATTTGTTGCTTCACATGCAAACTTTCCGTGCATGCACTCGTAACTTTATAGACTTTTTTGGCGATGTGCATGAAGGGTTCATGTTAGTTTTGAGCAGTCGCACGTTTCTCATAGTGAAATCATGATGTGTCACTTGTGCATGCTGAAAATGAGCGTTTGCTCGTGAAGCTGGTTGTCATTCGTGTCACGTGTAGGTTCCCATAGTGATGTTTAGAAAAAAGGATGTTTCCTCGGCTATTGTTTGGGGAAGTGTGTGTGTGGTGCTATCGTAACCTACATATTATTTTTAGCTTGTGTGTGCGTCCCTGTGTGAGTCAGAAATGAAGCGTGTGTGTGTAAGATGTTCTCACACAGGAACAAGTGTGAAGTCTGTACAGCATCAAAGCAATTATGCCAGAAAATAACCACCAGTTCTCACACGCAACCGCTCACAACACATCTGTGTGCTCTGCTTCTCATTCTCTGTCCCCACTTTCTACTTCACTCCCACTCTTTCAACTGTAAGTGGCAAAGATCCATTAGAAAAACCCAGATCATTACTTTTATTTTATTATTATTTGTGATCATTTGTGGTGAGATAAATGGCAAAGGCCTAGTATGAAATCAGTATGTTAAATCAGATTTGTGGTTTAAGTGGCAATCACATAAATTGCAATATTTTATTTTATTTTATTTTATTTTATTTTATTTTATTTTATTTTGTTTTATTTTATTTTATTTTATTTTATTTTATTTTATTTCAATTTGTGGCATAAGTGGCAATCAGACTAACTATACATATTTTATGCTAAATATTTAATATTATAATTAATAATTAATAATAATTATTATTGTTATTATTATTATTATTATTATTATTGCAGCAATTCTCATGACTGTAATACAGTAATGTTTATTTTACTAAACATATATACTAAATATGTAATATTATGTGTAATATTATGTGTGTGTGTGTGTGTGTGTGATACAGTAATGTTTATTTTACAAATTCTTACTAAATATTATATATATATATATATAGAGAGAGAGAGAGAGAGAGAGAGAGAGAGAGAATATATTTACTGCCATTATATATTTTTTTATTATTTAAATGACATATCCCACATCCCATATTCCACATTAATGTACAATTAATGAGATTATTTAATATTCTAAAATCTTATTTTTATTATTATTTATTTATTATTTGTTATATAATGATTATTACAGCAATTATCATAAATATATCTACTAAATATTTTATAATTTATAAAATAATATTTTTCCACATTTTAATTATTATTATTATTATTATATAATGATTATACTATATATATATATATATATATATATATATATAGTAATGTTTATTTTACAAATAAATTACTAAATAATATATATATATATATATATATATATATATATATATATTAGTGCTGTCAAACGATTAATCGTGATTAATCGCATCCAAAATAAAAGTTTATGTTTACATACTATATATTTGTGTACTGTGTATATTTATTATGTACATATAAATACACACGCATACATGTATATATTAAGGAAAAATATTTTAGATTTATATCTAAAATATTTATATTTATTTATAATCTAAATTGTATACAGGTATAAATATATATATATACATATAAATATTTTATTTTAATATATACATGTATGTGTGTGTATTTATATGTATATAATAAATATACAAAGTAAACACACATATAGTATGTAAACATCAACTTTTATTTTGGATGTGATTAATCACGATTAATCGTTTGACAGCCCTAATATATATATATATATATATATATATATATATATTCTAAAATATATTTACTGCTATGATATATAAATATTTTACTATTTAAATAACATAATATTTCCATATTAATGTACAATTAATGAGATTATTATTGCACTGACAACTGGGTTTAATTGTCGTGAAAATAATCTCAGAATGGAAATATCTTAATTGGCTTAATTTCATGGTCTTAAAAAATGATAATTTCTCATTTCTTCCAGTTGATTTCATGGTAAATTGTGGCATGTTTTCGACCAGTTCACCTGAAATATCAAACACGCCCGTCTCCGACAGACCCTTTCTGTTCATCTCCGATCATTATCTTTGATCTCGACCGCGTATTGAGGGCTACGTCGCTGTTATTTTAGCTGCGAGTCGTTTCATGTGAAATATTAATCAGGCTTTCCATTCATGAAATCACAGCAGCTGTCCCGAAGGCCCGCGGCTCCGCTCGCGCCCGCGTTACGCTTTCATTCGGGCTGGAAAAACATGCCGAATAAAACATCAGCGTTAAGTGCTGCAAAACTTTCCTAATCAAACAAAGCTGCATTAAAGAGCGCGGGCTTGAGAAATATTAACTTTGGCCTCCATCCAGATTCTTGGGGCACTCCTGCCAAATGAAGACTCTTTCAGGCCTGGAGATCCTCAGGAGGGTTCGGGGCCCGTTTTGGAAATGCGGAAATGTATCTGGAGTCTGTAATGTATTCAGACTTGAGCTGCAGTTGACGCAGGTGCTTGCTGGAGATGTTTTCCACATTTTGAAGCGCTGGCAGACGCCTGTCTTTAACGCTGGCCAAGGGCCAGATTTACGTGAGCTTTTTCACTGCTGTAGGTGGGAGTGTGTTGGATGCTGCAAGGTCATAGTTAGAGCCCTGCATGGGCCTCAAATATAGGCCCTAGCCCGACAGCTTATTGAAATTATCGGCCCTAGTTTGACCCAAGCCCATCTTTTTTCAGCAATTAAAATATTTCACTTTTGTATGCAATGGCAAAGTGATTATATTTTGTTTGTTTGGAGCATTTTTTGTTCGTTAAATACATATATATATATATATATATATATAATTTTTCTTTTAAGTAACGAACAGCCACGAGCAGAAGTCTGTTCATAGTCTGTTTGATCAGTTTGCCTTCTCAAATCATCACGATTTGTCTGTAGATATAAAACAGCTCAAGTTTAAAACAATGTTAGTTTAAACGTTAAACCTAGATAAATGTGCGCTATTAGGTGCATATCCAATCGTCTGCCACCTCGTTCTTGAACAGGAACGCTTCACAAAAATTAACCGGAACTCAGCAAATACTTGCCTCACAGACATGATAATTATGTATATAGAAAGCTTTAAATCATTACTTAACGAAATAAAACAAAATCGAAAAACAAAAACATCCATAAAGATGCATTTCTCTCTAAAGGCGCGTTCAAAGAGGAGATTGTGAGTCAGGATTTTTGTCACACTGACTCAGAATACACTAGTTTGTTAATAAATAATTTAAATATCTCCTTACTATTTCCCCCTGACACATTCTGTTTCATCAATTTGCCTTCTCAAATCATCACGACTTGTCTAGATATAAAACAGCTCAAGTTTAAAACAATGTTAGTTTAAATGTTAAACCTAGATAAATGTGCACTATTAGGTGCATATCCAATTGTTTGTGCAGAGAGTGGAAGCTGAAGCCGCTTTGCAGGACATGGAGCACAATCACTTGCATTTTTTCAGAAGAAACAAATTAAAATTACCCATCATTTTTGCTCACTAAGATGCAAGTAATACATCATTTGTAGCTGTAAAAAATCTACTTTTATTTGTGTGCACAATATCAACAAAACGTTGCAAACAGTGCTTTTGTAAAATAAAGAAAACAAACATAATGTCCTTTCTGCCACCTCGTTCTTGAACAGGAGCGCTTCACAAAAGTGAACCGAAACTCAGCGAATACTTGCCTCACAGACATGATAATTATATATAGAGAAAGCTTTAAGTTATTACTTAACGAAATAAAATAAATCGAAAACAAAAACATCCGTAAAGATGCATTTCTCTCTAAAATCGCGTTTAAAGAGGAAATTGCAAGTCAGGATCTTTGTGACACTGATTCAGAATGCACTAGTTTATTAATAAATAATTTAAATATCTCCTTACCATTTCCCCCCGACAAATTCAGTTTGATCAATTTGCCTTCTCTAATAATCATAATTTGTCTGTAGATATAAAACAATTCAAGTGTAAAACAATGTTAGTTTAAACGTTAAACCTAGATAAATGTGTGCTATTAGGCGCATATCGAATTGTTTAAAATTACCCGTTATTTTTGCTCACAAAGGTAAGAGTTATACATCACTCGGAGCTGTAAAGAGTCTACTTTTATTTGTGTGCACTCACAATATCAGCAAAACGTTGCAAACACTGCTTTTGTAAAATAAATAAAACAAACATGATGTGCTTTCTGCTGTCTTGTTCTTGAACAGGAGCGCTTCACAAAAGTGAACCGAAACTCAGCAAATACTTGCCTCACAGACATGATAATTATATATATAGAAAGCTTTACATTTTTACTTATCTCTAAATGTGCGTTCAAAGAGGAGATTACAAGTCAGGATCTTTGTGACACTGACTCAGAATATACTAGATTATTAATAAATAATTTTAATATCACCTCACTATTTCCCCCCAACACATTCGCTGTTTTGCTGCAAATTTCAGCCTATTGCGTGCGCTTGAACTCGGATCTCTTCCAGCTGCGCTGAAGGCACTGCTGCTGGCTGAAACACTAAACGCTATCCAAGCTGGTCTCGAAAGTGAAAGCAAAAGTGATGTCTTATGTTGTTTCCACCAGCGCAGCATTTTTTTTATCACCCATAATTGATGGATGTATAAAATATAAAAAATAAAGCCTAAAACAGGCCAGAGTCTGAACTATGACGTGAAAATTGGCCCGAAGCCCGGCCCTATGGGGCGTAAAAAAGTCTAGTCGTAGAGAGTTGTGGACTTGCTTTTGGATGACTTCCAGCTGCTTTTGAATTAAAACATGAAGTCCAGCTTTCGGTGGAGTGTTTGTGTGGTTGGGTTTCTCCGGGTGTGAATTATGCCGAGGCCTGACTCTCTAATTTATGCCTGTAACCATCTCTGGGGAAGGTTTGGGGCACAGGAGGGTCTTAAAATGAACATGTGTGAAAAGTTTTTGTTCTATATGTTGCACAAGGACTGGGAGATATCAGGGTTATTACTGTGAATTAAAACTAGAAACCATAAAATAAATAAATAAATTAATTATTTGCTTGAAACAAAATTAAAGATAACTGAAATAAAATATAAAAACCTATTTTATATTACATATAAAAATATATTATATTATATTATATTATATTTCTTTATTTTTATTTTTATTTGAATATATATATATATATATATATATATATATATATTAAAGTAAAGACTAATAAAATGGCAAAAACGCACAAAAAAGATAATAAATAAATACATTTTATTATATTATTGAATAAAATAATACAAATAATCTAAATATGATAGCTGATGTTTTAAGAGCATTTATGATTTAAATCTTATTAAACTATTTATTTATTTATTTATTTATGAATAAATGAGTCCTTTTGAACTGCAAGTTTTAAGTTGCTGTGATCATTTGTTTGCATTATTACTCCCAAAATATTTTTGGGTGTCTGTATGTGGCATTTTACATACCTAAGTCAAAATATTGCTATTTATTATATAAATTATTATAAACTATTAATATAATGCGTTTATAATAATTTTTTCAATATTTTTATATGATATAAATTTATTAAATTTATTTGTTTGTTTATCATTTATTTGTTTTATTTTCCGTAAAAATATATTACATTTATTTTTATTTTTTTATTTTTTTTAATTCTACATTAATTAATTTATTTATTTTATTTGTTATTATTAATGTTTTTTTTTTTTTTGGTGAATCAGTCTTTTTGAAGTTTTAAGTTTTAGAACTGCAAGTTTTAAGTTGATATGGTCATTCATTTGCATTATTACTCAAAAATGTTTTTTGATGTCTTTATTTGGCAAAAAACATATTGCTGTTTGTTATTTAAATAACTATAGATATAATGCAAAACTGTTTAAAATATACAGAACTCCAGAATGAAAAAAAATTACAAAATGTGTAATATTACAAAAAACCTAAGACTAATAAAATGACAAAAACACACACAAATAATAATAATAATAATAATAATAATAATAATATTTTTTGTGTGTGTGTGTGTGTGTGTGTGTGTGTGTGTGAAATAATATATTGTTATATTTCTATTATTGTTATATATTTCTATATTTTTATATTAAATCTGTATTTGTTTATTTGATTTATTTTTGTGAAAATATTTTACATTCTTCTTCTTCTTCTTCTTCTTCTTCTTCTTCTTCTTCTTATTATTATTATTATTATTATGTGGTGAATCAGTCCTTTTTAAGCTGATATGATCGTTAATTTGCATTATTATTCCCAAATATTTTGAAGGCAAATTTTTCATTTGATTTTTTGATTACTGATTAGAAGGTGCTCCTGAAATTTTGACTGCTCCTAAATTTTTTAAGAAAAGTAAGCGTAGAGCCCTAGTGTTTGTGTCACACAGAGGCAGTGTTGTTTACTGACTTGCCATTGTGCGCGTCTCTGTCTCTCTCTGTTGTATTTGAATATGAATGGCCCGGGGCCCGGAAAAGTGCAAGATATACAAATCACCATCATTGATGTAAAGTAGATGGTTACACGCTGAAAACGGAGTCACTGGCCCCAGTTTATGCACACATTGTTTCACACAAAGCCTAATTTTGCGCCGGCGATCGGCCGAGATAGGCTTAATTTGTTTACGCTCAGATTGATGAATTGCGGCGGATTTAAAATAATATCTCTCAGACTCGGTCTGTTGTGAATTCAATCAAATTACATCCGCGCCGCCTTTCAGACTGTTATTTTTACGTTTCGCCGGGGCGTTGTTCCCACGGGGAAGTGCCGAGCGCCGCATAACTGTCTCGTCCGTCGCCCGGCGGCCCCCGGCGGCCCCGGCCAAACGGAGGCCCCGTGTTTAGCTGTCTCTATTTGTCAAAGTCCCGAGAGCTGAATGGCGTGGAGTTAAACAAATGGAGAGACTCCTCACCTCTTCTGTCTCCCTGAGCAAACACGACCCGATCGGGCCGGACCGGCGCAAACAGCGCTCGCACAAAAGGGCGCTGGCTCTGGAGACGAGACGGACGCGGCTGTCGAGAGCCTTATTTATGATGCGGAGAACGGGCTGTTCTGAGGTCAGCTGTTGAGCTGGTGATGGTTCATGTATAGGAGGTTAGCGCCGTTAAACGGGTCTGAGAGTCATGAAGGTCTAACGCTGAACTACAGGAGCGTGCTGTTGCTCATCTGTGTGATAATTGTGACCCTGGAGCACAAAACCAGTCTTAAGTCGCTGGGGTATATTTGTAGCAATAGTCAAAAACACATTGTATGGGTCAAAATTATCAAAAAAAATGTTATGCCAAAAATCATTAGGATATTAAATAAAAATCATGTTCCGTTAAGATATTTTGTAAATTTTGTACCGTAAATGTTTCAAAACTTAATTTTTGATAAGTAATATGCATTGCTAAGAACTTAATTTGGACAACTTTAAAAGCGATTTTCTCAATATTTTTCTTTTTTTGCACCCTCAGATTGCAGATTTTAAATAGTTGTATCTCAACCAAACCTTGTCAGATTCCTAACAAACCATACATCAATGGAAAGCTTATTTATCAACTTTCAGATGATATATAAATCTAAATTTTGAAAAATTGACACTTATGACACACTTAGGTCACAACTGTTTTAAACACTCATCACAAATACTGCCACTGAAACATCAAATCACATTGACAATTATCACACAGACTGAACAATATGACAATTATTATAAATTTACTTCAAAAATGATAAATAACATGCATTTAATGCATTTTTAATTAAATAAATAAATAAATACTATTTCTTATTAACAACATTTGACAATCCCCAAAAAATTTAAAATATTGTTTAAACAATACTAACAATATTAATTAATATTGTTGATATATATTATAATATAACATAATATAACTAGATAAAAAAAAAGTTGGCTGAAAAGAAGGCTTAAAAAAGTTTTAAAAGTTTAAGTTTAGAAAGTTTCAAAAGTTTTAAGTTTGATGGTTTTCAGTCTGAAATAGTTTGAGGTTTAAAGTATTTTTAAAAGCTTAATGAATCGATAGATGCTAACATAATTAACATGTTACTAGCATGTTGGTATCATGATTAGCAAGCTACTAACATGTTTCGAACATGCTTCTAGCATGATTAGCAAATTACTAGCATGTTATTAGCCTGTTTCTAGCATAATTAGCAAGTTGCTAGCATGTTTCTAGCATGATTAGCAAGTTTCTAGTATTTTGCTAGCATGTTTCTAACATAATTTGCAAGTTGCTAGTATGTTGGTATCATGTTTCTAGTATACCATGTTACTAGCGTGTTGTTAACATGTTTCTAGCATAATTAGCATGTTTCTACCAAGTTGGTAGCATGTTTCTAGCATGTTATTAACATGTTTCTAGCATAATTAGAAAGTTGGTAGCATATTTCTAGCATTATTAGCAAGTTGCTACTATGCTGCTAGCATTTTTCTAATGTAATTAGCGAGTTGCTAGTATGTTGGTATCAAGTTTCTAGCATACCATGTTACTAGCATGTTGTTAACATGTTTCTAGAATAATTAGCATGTTTCTACCAAGTTGGTACCATGTTTCTAGCATTATTAGCAAGTTTCTACTATGCTGTTAGCATGTTTCTAACATAATTAGCAAGTTGTTAGTATGTTGGTGTCATGTTTCTAGCATACCATGTTACTAGCATGTTGTTAACATGTTTCTAGCATAATTAGCATGTTTCTGCCAAGTTGGTAGCATGTTTCTAGCATGTTATTAACCTGTTTCTAGCATAATTAGCAAGTTGGTAGCATTTTTCTAGCATTATTAGCAATTTGCTACTATGCTGCTAGCATGTTTCTAACGTAATTAGCAAGTTGCTAGTATGTTGGTGTCATGTTTCTAGTATACCATGTTACTAGCATGTTAACATGTTCTAGCATAATTAGCATGTTTCTACCAAGTTGGTACCATGTTTCTAGCATGATTACCAAGTTGCTACTATGCTGCTAGCATTTTGCTAACATAGTTAACAAGTTGCTAGTATGTTGGTGTCATGTTTCTAGCATACCATGTTACTAGCATGTTGTTAACATGTTTCTAGCATAATTAGCATGTTTCTACCAAGTTGGTAGCATGTTACTAGCATGTTATTAGCCTGTTTCTAGCATAATTAGCAAGTTGGTAGCATGTTTCTAGCATTATTAGCAAGTTGCTACTATGTTGCTAGCATTTTTCTAACGTAATTAGCAAGTTGCTAGTATGTTGGTATCATGTTTCTAGCATTCCATGTTACTAGCATGTTGTTAACATGTTTCTAGCATGATTAGCAAGTTGTTAGTATGCTGTTAACATGTTTCTAGCATGATTAGCAAGTTGCTAGAATGTTTCTAGTATGATTAGCAAGTTACTGGCATGTTATTAGCATGTTTCTAGCATAATTAACAAGTTGCTACTATGCTGCTAGCATTTTTCTAACATAGTTAGCAAGTTGCTAGTATGTTGGTGTCATGTTTCTAGCATACCATGTTACTAGCATGTTGTTAACATGTTTCTAGCATAATTAGCATGTTTCTACCAAGTTGGTAGCATGTTACTAGCATGTTATTAGCCTGTTTCTAGCATTATTAGCAAGTTGCTACTATGCTG
This sequence comes from Cirrhinus molitorella, assembly GCA_033026305.1. Taxonomy (NCBI): domain Eukaryota; kingdom Metazoa; phylum Chordata; class Actinopteri; order Cypriniformes; family Cyprinidae; genus Cirrhinus; species Cirrhinus molitorella. The sequence continues at coordinate 31,054,173 of CM065141.1, read as the reverse complement.
CTAGCATGTTTCTAATGTAATTAGCAAGTTGCTAGTATGTTGGTATCATGTTTCTAGCATACCATGTTACTAGAATGCTGTTAACATGTTTCTAGCATGATTAGCAAGTTGCTATAATGTTTCTAGTATGATTAGCAAGTTGTTAGTATGCTGTTAACATGTTTCTAGCATGATTAGCAAGTTGCTATAATGTTTCTAGTATGATTAGCAAGTTGCTGGCATGTTATTAGCATGTTTCAGTTAGAAAAGATATAGCATAATATGTTACTAGAATGTTGTTAACATGTTTTTAGCATGATTAGCAAATTGCTTGTATGTTTCTAACATGATTAGCAAGTTACTGGTATGTTGCTAGCATGATTAGCAAGTTACTAACATGTTGCTAGCATTATTCTAACATAATTAGAATGGTGTCAAATGTTGTTAATAAGTAACAGTATTTATTTATTTAAAAATGCATTAAATGCTTGTTATTTATAATTTTTGAAGTAAATTTGTAATAATTGTCATATTGTTCCGTCTGTGTGATAATTGTCAATGTGATTTGATGTTTCAGTGACCGTATTTGTGATGTGATTTTAAAACAGGTCAAGCTTGTAAGATGGATATCTGTCCACACCATGAGTGTCTCTCTTTTTATTAAGTTGGCTTGAGAAAGCCTACTTACTGAAATGCTATTTAAACTTCTTTTTCTTCTTCTGAGACTAAATCTGTTTACTCCTCCTAGAGCTTTAACTCTACAAACTCCAAACTCAGATGCTATATGCTATATCTTTTCTAACTGATTGGACTTATGTTTTCTCAAAACATGATGATTAAAACTGTGAAAAATCCCTTAGACTTCCATTGAGGGAATGTTGAAATGAGCCAAGACTATTCAAACTCACACTGACAAAACTCCCAGAATCCCTTCAGACTCAATCAAGCTGCCCTTCTATCTACTATTATAATCCATTCAAACTCATTCAGACTAACTTGATCATCATGCTAGAGACATGCTAGTAACATGCTAATCATGCTAGCAACATGCCAGTAGCTTGCTAATCAGACTAGAAACATACTAACAGCTTGTTAATCATGCTAGAAACATGTTAGTAACATGCTAATCATGCTACCAACATGGTAGTAATTTGCTAATCATGTTAGAAACATGCTAACAATTAGCTAATCATGCTAGAAACATGATAATTTGCTAATCATGCTAGAAACATGATAGCAACACACTAGCAACTTTCTAATCACTTTAGAAACATGATCGCAACATATTAGCAACTTGCTAATCATGCTAGAAACATGTTATGCTAAAAACATGATGCCAAAATACTAGCAACTTGCTAATCACATTAGAAACATGTTAGCAACAAACTGGCAACTTGTTAATAATGCTAGAAACATTCTAGCAACTTGTTAATCATGCTAATAACATGCCAGTAACTTGCTAATCATGTTAGCAGCATATTAGCATCTTGCTAATCATGCTAGAAACAGGCTACCAACTTGCTAATCATTGTAGAAAAATGCTAATCATGCTAGAAACATGTTAACAACATGCTAGTATAATGTTATGCAAGAAACATGATACCAACATACTAGCAACTTGCTAATCACGTTAGAAAAATGCTAAGAACATACTAGCAACTTTCTAATCACTTTAGAAACATGATAGCAACATACTGGCAACTTCCTAATCATGCTAGAAACATGTTATGCTAAAAACATGATATCAAAATACTAGAAACTTGCTAATCACGTTAGAAACGTGCTAGCAACATACTGGCAACTTGCTGATCATGGTAAAAAAAAGCTAATCATGCTAGAAACATGTTAACAACATGCTAGTATAATGCTATGCTAGAAACATGATACCAACATACTAGCAACTTGTTAATCACATTAGAAAAATGCTAAGAACATACTAGCAACTTGCTAATCATGCTAGAAACATGCTACCAATTTACTTATCATGCTAGAAACATGTTACCAACTTGCTAATCATGCTAGAAACAGGCTAATAACATGCTAGAAACTTCCTAATCATGCTAGAAACATGTTAGAAACGTTAGTAACTCGCTAATCATGCTACAAACATGCCAGTAACATGTTAATTATGTTATAATCATGCTAGCAACATGTTAGTAACTTGCTAATCATGCTAGCAACATGTTAGTAACTTGCTAATCATGCTAGTAACATGCTAATAATGCTAGCAACATGTTAGAAATGTGTTAACAACTTGCTAATCATGCTAGAAACAGGCTAATAACATGCTAGAAACTTGCTAATCATGCTAGAAACATGTTAGAAATGTTAGTAACTTGCTAATCATGCTACCAACATGCCAGTAGCATGTTAATTATGTTATAATCATGCTAGCAACATGTTAGTAACTTTCTAATCATGCTAGTAACATGTTGGAAATGTGTTAGCAACTTGCTAATCAAACTAGAAACATGCTACCAAGTTACTATTCATGGTAGAAACATGCGAATCATGCTAGAAACATGTTAACAACATGCTAGTAACATGTTACGCTAGAAATATATCTGTCTATCTATACATTAAGCTTTTATAAATACTTTAAACTTCAAACTATTTTAGAACCGTCAAACTTAAAACTTTTAAACTTTTTTTTATCTAGTTATATTATGTTATATTATATATCAACAATATTACTTAATATTGTTAGTAATATTAAATGTTGTTAATAAGTAATAGTATTTGTTTATTTATTTATTTATTTATTTATTTGTTTAATTAAAAATGCATTAAATGCATCAAATGTATAATTTTTAAAGTAAATTTATATTTATATTATTTATATTATTTATTTACTATTTATATTATTATTAATACATTTACATTAATTAGAATATTATTATTATTATTATTATTATTAAATTAATTAAAAATTACGTGTGAAAGAACAAGCCAAGTTCTAATCCCAGCTGAACACCTCTGGTGTGACTTTAAATGCAGACCTTGAGCCAAACACCAATGTCTTGTGCATATGGCTACAGTCATTTTAGACACTTCCAAAGCTGAAGAAACAGAGATGGAAATACAGTTTTTAAATACATTAATTATGCTTCCAATCTTTGTTGCTGCAGTTTTAAAAGTGCCTTTTTCTGCTCTAAAGAATGGGGCGTCCCAACACTTTTGTCCATAAAGTAAATGCACAAGTCATTGGTGTTTGGTGATGAGTTTTCTGGCTCAAGTTTGGTATAAAATTAGGACACAATTCTCTAGAATATCATTATATGCTTAAACATTAAGATTAGTACTCATGGAAATTGCTAAAGTAGTCAAACCTGTTCATTAGAAGAAGATGTGCCAATACTTTTGGCTATATATATATATATATATATATATATATATCAGTCTAAAAACATGCCTGTGTTGCGAGCGCCTCCAAACACGTCCGCGTCCCAGACGTCAGGCCTCCAGACCGCACTCTTTATCCGCCGCAGAGGCCCCATTGTTTGCTGCTGGGGAAAAGAGAGGTTAACTCTTGGCGATAAAGGGCCTCTGCCCCCCGCCATGACTGAATGAGGGAGTGAATGAATGAATAGAGAAGAGGGATGTAACACTAGCTCTCACCCTGCAGTCTATGTATATTAGTCGAGTCGGGCTTGAAGGACCCATAGACAGACAGCGTCAATTGGCACATCCAGTCCTGGTCACCATATGGCTGGTGGCCTATAGAAAGAGCTCTGTTCAGCCTCCCAGCGCTCACATGTTTGGAAGAAGCCATTATACATGCTGGTACTGATAGGTACTGAGCTTCCCTTTACAGAGGGGCTTTATTTCAGGGGCAGGATTGAGTTGCTTATGGGGAAAGAGGGAGGGTTGTGGGTAGTTGAGGCAGATTTTAGCACTAGTGGTTTTAGCACAAATACGTTTTTACTTCAGATTATTTAATGCTTATTAATATGATTTGGCATTATATTTAATATTTAATATGTTCATGATAGTAAAAAAAATATTTTTTATTTCTATTTATGTTTCTATGTAAAATGTTATAGTTATATATTATATTATTTGCTTTTTAAACAGTTTGCACCTGAAGCTGCTGGAATTTTTTTATATTTAAATTAATATTTCTTGTTTATATTTATATTACATTTCAATGTTTCAGCTTTACATTTAAAGTCTGCGAGGTTTTTGTTCAGGATAGTAAAAGTATATTTTTTATTTAAATAATATTTATGATAATATTATAATAAATAAAAATATAATATTTAATTATTTATAAAATGTATTATTAATAGATAAATTAATAAATAAATATAATTGTACATTTAAAACAATGTTTCATATTTAATATTTAAAATGAATTAATATAATTTAACAATTGTAAAGTCCGCTAGTTTTTTGTTCAGGATAGTAAATGATGTTTTTACTTTAATATATATATATATATATATATACCATTTATGTATTTATAATATTAATTAGAAATAAATGAATGAATAAATAAATGTGATTGTACATTTAAAATAATATTGCATATTTATATTACATTTAAATATTTTAGATGTGAAGTTTATTAATAAGATTTAACATTACATTTAAAGTCTGCTAGTTTATGTTCAGGATAGTAAAAGGATATTTTAATGTAAATATTATATATATATATAATTTTTATTTATTTCGAATATTTGTCATTAATACATGAATAAATAACAAAATACTATTTTATTTTAAATAATATTTATTATATATGTTTAAAGCAATCGTTTAGAATTTTTCATATTATATTTAGTATTGTATTTGCACTAAAGTCTGCTATTTTAATAATATTTATTATATATGTTAATAGCAACAATATTTTTTATAATATTAATACTATTATTTGCACTAAGGTCCGCTGTATTTATTTGTAAGTATTTTTTTTTTTATATTTAATTAATTTTTTTTAAATTTTTCAACAAAAACAACAATAAATATTATATTTAATATTTGCATGACAGTCTGATAATAACAGAATAGTTTTTTTAAGGAAATGTTATTTTTAATATTTTCTTTAACAACAACAACAATAATAATAATAATAATATCTTAATTTCATTATTATTTATTTTGCACTGAAGTCTACTGTATATAATAATAATATTTAATCATTTTTGTTGGTATTGTTGTTTATTTTCCCTCACATCATTCCAAACAATGTATTCTGAATAGTATTTGTTTGTTTCCTGTGGATCAATGACTAGAATTATTTGGTTATGTTTGCACTTATTTCCATGCAACGTGAGTTTGACAAGTAAGCGAGAATACCATTCATGCAAAATGAAATCACACAAACGTGTTTGTGTTTGCGCTGAGGGGAGTGTTTCTGCAACGTTGAGTAATGTATCACAGACATACCTCACAAATACTCTCATAAACAAAGTGTAGAGAGAGTGTAAATAAGAGATTGATTGTGCAGCGTAGAGAGATCATTGATTATAATGGAGCTTTGTGAGATCGCCATGAACTAATACAGCTTTTAATGATTTTAAGGGAGTTTGTAAATGAGATATTGATTTAATACAACAGTTAAATAAACAAGAAGTTCATATTAAGTGACTGACTATAACACTATTGCCTGATTTTGACAAAAATGTTCTGAAACAAGTCACAACTGGTTTATGAATGAATGTGAATGCAGTCAATGATTCAGTTTTCCATTCATGAAGACAGTCACTTGCTTTATTCCTGAATGAATCAGCTGTTCGAACGAATCAAATGAATGATATGATTCAGTTATAAATCAGTGACTGCCACCTACTGGCAGATTTAGTTTTAGTTTTAAAGTATCTTTATAGTTATTTAAACCATTGATTGCTAATCATGGTAACAAAATGCTAGTACCTTGCTAATTATGCTAAAATCATGCTATTAACATTCTAATCATGCTAGCAACATGCTAGTAACGTGTCAATAATGTTAGAATCATGCTAACAGCTAGCTAATCTTGCTAGAAACATGCTAGCAACTTGTTAATCATGCTAGAAACATACTAGCAATTACTAACCATGCTAGAATCATTCTAGTAACTTGCTAATCATGCTAGAATCATGCTTGTAACTTACTAATAGTGCTAACAACATGCTAGTAAATTGCCAATCATGCTAGAATCATGCTAACAACTTGCTACTCATGCTAACAACATGTCAGTACCTTGCCAATCATGCTAGAAACATGCTAGAATCATGCTAGCAACTTGCTAATCATGCTAGAATCATGCTTGTAACTTGCTAATCATGCTAACAACATGCCAGTAACTTGCCAATCATGATAGAATCATGCTAGCAACTTGCTAATCATGCTAGGAACATGCTAGCAATTTACTAACCATGCTAGAATCATGCTAACAGTTTGTAAGCCATACTAGAAACATGCTAGCAATTTACTAACCATGCTAGAATCATGCTAACAGCTTGTAAACTATATTAGAATCATGCTAGCAATTTATTAATCATGCTAGAAACATACTAGCAATTACTAACCATGCTAGAATCATGCTAACAGCTTGTTAATCATGCTAGAAACATGCTAGCAACTTGTTGCTGGAAACATGCAAACCATTTGCTAATCATGCTAGAGACATGCTAGCAATTTGCTAATTATGCTAGAAACATGCCAGCAACTTGCTATTCATGCTAGAAACATGCTAGCAATTTATTAACCATGCTAGAATCATGCTAACAGCTTGTAAACCATACTAGAAACATGCTAGCAATTTGTTAATTATGCTAAAATCATGCTAACAACTTGTTAATCATGCTAGAAACATGCTAGCAATTTGCTAATCATGCTAAAACCGTGCTAACAACTTGTTAATCATGCTAGAAACATGCTAACAACTTGCTAATCATGCTAACAACTTGTTAATCATACTAGAAACGTGTTAGCAACTTGTTAATCATGGTAGAAACATGTTGGCAAACTTGCTAATCATATTAACAACATGCTAGTAACATGCTAAACATACTAGCAACATGTTGATCATGCTGGAAACAATCTAACAACATGCTAATCATGTTATCAACATACTAGTAACATGTTAACCATGCTGGAAACATGCTAGTCATGCTAGAAATATGCTAGTAACTTGCTAATCATGCTAGAAACATGTTACAAACTATATCTATGAAACATTAAGCATTAAGCAACATTAAACTTTTTTACATTTTTCAAACTTTTTCTAACTTTCTTGACAAACTTTTTTATCTAGTTCTACTTGTGTGTGTATATATATATATATATATATATATATATATAATTATTATTATTATTATTATTTATTTTTTTTATTTTTTTTTTTTTACATAAAAGGTGACATACTTTTAAAATGTTGCCAAAAAATGCCATTACAAAGGTAAAAGCAAAATTCCCCTGTAAATCACTTTGAGCCAAATATCCCCTTATAATGGGAAGGCACATTTTTGATCAGATTTTTTGATTATTGATTAGAAGGTACTCCTGAAATGTTGACTGTGCTCCTAAATGTGTTAAGTTAGGAGCACATGTGCTCATAAAGAGAAAAGTAAGCATAGAGCCCTGCCTCCTCATCAGGCTCACATTTGTTGTCCATATCTGCGTTGGCAGAAGAAGCCGGAAAGCCATGGTCCGCAGATGGTTTTCACACGTTTAGGGGTATTTCCCAGCACTGACTCAACCAGAAAACTTCCGTTCACACGCTGTTCAAGCTAAACAAAGGCTGCGGGATTAAACGGCGCTATTTAAACCAGCCGCTGACCCGGACCCTGTTGACTCGGGATGCCACGGCTTTACCAACAAAACCAGATTGGACCAGAGCGCTAGGCCTGAACTACACAAATGTGTCATAATGCAACTCAAGCTCGGTATTAGCATTACTGTACTTCCGCACAGCATTCAATCTGAAGTTGCAATGAATTCGAGCCACTTCAGGTCATGACCCGAGCTCTTTCCGTCAGATGGCATCTATACGGCTGTCAGGTGTATGTGGTCTCTTCTCTGTGGGTGGTTTTACGGGACGTTGTCGTGGATTGTTGCTTTAGACAAATCTCTTATCAAAACAAGCCTATGGTGTCTGTATCTGCAACACACCAACATATATGTGTGTGTGAGGGAAACTTCCCACAGTTTGTGTGCATAAGTGTGTTTAGAGCACCGATACGCTGCAGACCAGATGGAAAGCAGCATGTGTTTCTGTCTGAAGGGAATTTCAATGCATAGAAATCTAAGGTTTATGTTGCGTTAAGGTATATGAAGCGTGTGCGACTCATGGGTTTCAGCAACTTGGTCAGTATAGCAGCGTGTTTCCAATATTTCTTTCTGATATATCCAATATTTCATATATTCACATTCATTTATTTGTATATGTTTATTTTTATTGTCAATCTTGTCATTATTTATTCACCCTCATTCTTAATTTAATTATTTATTTAAAATGAGGGTGAATAAATAACTATTTACTTATAATAAATAGCTACATATTACCATTACTCACATCATAAAGACAGTATTTATTAATTTATTTGTGTATTTATTTATTTATTTATTTATTTATTTATTTTATTTTAAAGGGTGAGTAAATAACTATAAAACATTTTTTTGTTTATTTGTTGTTTCTAAAAAGCTGTCATTATTTATTTATTTATTTATTTATTAAGAATGAGTGTGTGTAAATAACTATTACAATAATTAAATACATACATATATGGGTGATTCTTAGACTATGGGCACTTTGATGTTCTTTGATCATAATTTTAATAATACGTAAAATTTTGGACAAATTCTTTTTTCTTTGTTTAACTAACAATAAAACCAACTTTTTAAAAAAATTACTCCCTTTCTATTGATTTTTTCATATGTTTTAACCCCCTCATGGGTGTCAAAATCACTGTTTTCTCCTTGTCGCACACCCAGACTTTTAAACTTCAACAATGAAAATACAGTTTAAAAATATGACTTATCTGGTAACTATTAATGTACCTGAATTAAGCACTGGTAAAAGAATTAACATACATGACAGTATTTAATGTGAGACCACTATAAATATAAACGTTCATACAAAATATTGCTGTCGCACACCACAACACTGGTATGTCCCTTTAAAAAGTTTGTGTGAAAGATTGTTTCAGTGGTTTCTATGGAAATGTTCAGTGATATCAGAGCACATGTTGGACATGGAGGGAATTTAAATTCCCATCAACAACAAATTAAGAAAAATCAAGGTAAATATCGCTTGATCAGTTAATACATTCATTCTACGTCATTTCCAAACATGCTGTACCTTCAAGGGTGTTTTTAAAAAGTTACACATTTTCAGTTAAATAAGAGTATTTTGCATACATGAAATGCAAAATATTAATTCAAAGTTAATCAGTGAAGCTATCTTCCATTTTTTCACAAAAAAAAAACTTCCCTCTGTGGTGGAAATGACATGTATAGTTAAAAAATACATTGGAATTTTAATATTTCACCCTCATTTCCTGTAATAAATCTATTTTACATTAGGTACAAAAAAACTAGCTCCTCTCAGTACCTTTTTGTCAAAAATGTCCTCATTGAAACCCATTAAAACTGCGATTTTTAATCTTAGGGCCATTTAACTATAAAATGATACAGTATTTGTTAATAGACTTTTATTCTGTTGACAAGGCTTCACAATTAAATGCTGACTACTTTTTACACTTTGCTTTGGCATATAAAGCAAACGACTTGCTTTATTCTCGTTTTCTGCTTATGCAAAACAAAATCTTACTAAAAGCTAATTGTTTGAGATATCAACCTCAAAAGTGGAACACAGCTTGTTCAAATTTATGGCTTTGATTTTCTTACAATTTCTGAGTTGTTTAATTCAAAATGTTTTATAAAATATATATTTTATATTTAAAAAATGCTCATAAATCATTTTCATAAAAGTAAACCTCTATAACTTTTTTGGTTTAATTTTTTTACAGCCTTTTTTTTTTTAATAAGCTTTTACCCAAACCAATATTTAATTTGAGAGTGTGACAGGTGTACAGTTCAGCATTTGGTCCTTAGGGCAGTTCATTTATCTCATTGACAAATGTAGAATTATTGTACATTGTGGAAAAACTGTTAAAATTAGCTCCAAAAATGATCTTAGACAATTCTTGAGTGGCATAAATTATTCTATTTTTAAATAACAGCTGTATATTGAGATGTGGTGGAAATGACATTTGTTCATTGCAGGTCAGAAAAAAGTAAAATATTAACAATTTCTCTTGTAATCTAAGTTTGTCCTCTTACAGACCTTAAAAATAGACAGATTGTTTAAACTTATGAGACTGTGTTACGTGATTTTTGAACAAGTTTTTTTTTTTATTTAACTTTACAAGGCTAAAAGTGCCCCTAGTTGAAGAAACGCCCATATATATATATAATGTATTTATTAAGAATGAGAGTAAAAAAATTATGACATTGTATATGACAGACCGGCTGCAATATAATATAATATCATCTTTATTTATTATTTAATTTATTATATATATATTAAAATAGTATGCTAACACTAAAAGGTAATTATTATTCTTATAAATATTCCTGTATTTATTTATTTATTGTTATTATCTATCTATCTATCTATCTATCTATCTATCTATCTATCTATCTATCTGTCTGTCTGTCTGTCTGTCTGTCTGTCTGTCTGTCTGTCTGTCTATCTATCTATCTACCTGTCTGTCTGTTTATCTATCTATCTATCTATCTATCTATCTATCTATCTATCTATCTATCTATCTATCTATCTATCTATCTATCTATCTATCTGTCTGTCTGTCTGTCTGTCTGTCTGTCTGTCTGTCTATCTATCTATCTATCTATCTATCTATCTATCTATCTATCTATCTATCTATCTATCTACCTGTCTGTCTGTTTATCTATCTATCTATCTATCTATCTATCTATCTATCTATCTATCTATCTATCTATCTATCTATCTATCTATCTATCTATCTATCTATCTATCTATCTATATACTCTCTGTCTGTCTGTCTGTCTGTCTGTCTGTCTATCTATCTATCTATCTATCTATCTATCTATCTATCTAGCTATCTATCTATCTATCTACCTGTCTGTCTGTCTGTCTGTCTGTCTGTCTGTCTATCTATCTATCTATCTATCTATCTATCTATCTATCTATCTATCTATCTATCTATCTATCTATCTACCTGTCTGTCTGTCTGTCTGTCTGTCTGTCTATCTATCTATCTATCTATCTATCTATCTATCTATCTATCTATCTATCTATCTATCTATCTATCTATCTATCTATCTATCTATCTATCTACTCTCTGTCTGTCTGTCTGTCTGTCTGTCTGTCTGTCTATCTATCTATCTATCTATCTATCTATCTATCTATCTATCTATCTATCTAGCTATCTATCTATCTACCTGTCTGTCTGTCTGTCTGTCTGTCTGTCTGTCTGTCTGTCTATCTATCTATCTATCTATCTATCTATCTATCTATCTATCTACCTGTCTGTCTGTCTGTCTGTCTGTCTGTCTGTCTGTCTATCTATCTATCTATCTATCTATCTATCTATCTATCTATCTATCTATCTATCTACTCTCTGTCTGTCTGTCTGTCTGTCTGTCTGTCTATCTATCTATCTATCTATCTATCTATCTATCTATCTATCTATCTATCTATCTATCTATCTATCTATCTATCTACCTGTCTGTCTGTCTGTCTGTCTATCTATCTATCTATCTATGTATCTGACTGTATTGTCTTCAAAACATTCATGCTTTATGCTTTAAAACTACTTTAAACTTCAAACTATTTAGACTGAAAACTACCAAACTTTTATAACTCTTTACAACAAGGTCAGGAACAAGGAAATAATGACCTTGTTAATGAAGAGGGAGGCGTTTCTCCTCCGGTTGTTGGTTTTGTGCGGCTCAGATATGTTTTGACAAGCTTTTTTAGATTCATGGCTCGGTGAATTAGACCTGAAACATTGTATTGTTACTCTATCAAGCGCTTAAACTCCGACAGGAAGCTCTCAGGCCCGCGTTTGAGCCGTGGGTCCGTTGGCAGCAGATTTTTCTCCAAGGTAACGCGAGTCCAACAGCGGCACAAAGCCAGAAAAGCGTGTTTTATCTTTGATTTGGAGACGTTATTCCAGGGCCGTGGATCTTTTTGATCCGGCAAACAGCGTGCTTATCGAGCAGCACACATGGCTTACATTTAAACATTAAAGCTGATGATTATGAGATTAAATCTGCGCCCACGTCGCGTCCAAAGGTCAAAGATAGACTTAAAAGCTTCTGGAGTGGAGCTCGTCTCTTCTCGTACGGTCCGATTACAGGTTTGACGGCAGTTGAACTGGAATGAACTGATGCTTATTTGCGCAATATCTGTGAAACCACCGCTTTGGCATTGCTTTCTCATTTTCTGGAGCTTATAAAGCTTCCAATCGAACCAAATGTTTTGTGAATAATGAGCAGGTACTGTAAATGCAGTGCATTATGGGTTATGAGGGTGCAGTGATAAACACAGGCTGTTAAAATCTTTTATGGCGTGGTGAATATCGCTATACTTGCAATAAAATGAAAAACGAGGTACCTGGGAAAGGAAAGCAGGCCGTTGTACGCCGCAGGGCTTTGTTTACTGCGGTCAGTGTGTCGTTTTCATATTCTGCCATGCAAATTGCATTTGCATTGCATATTTACTGTACACTACCGGTTAAACATTTGGAGATAGTACGATTTTTGGTTCATGGTGTGGAAAGAAGTCTCTAATGCTCACCATGGCTGCATTTGTTTGATTAAAAATACAGTAAAAATGGTAAAATCGTGAAATATTATTACAATTTAAAATAGCTGTTTACTTTTTAAATATATTTTAGAATGTCATTTATTTCTGTGATGCAATTCTGAATTTTCAGCATCGTTACTCCAGTCTTGAAATCGTTCTGATGTGCTGATTTGCTGCTCAGAAACATGTATTATTATCATCAAACTTATTCATATCACACTTTTTTTTTCAGATTTGAATTTTTTGTTTCACAGAAAAGTTAAAAATAGAGGATTTGTATTCAAAAAAAGTATATATAAATGAAATATAATTAAAATATATTAAAATTAAAAAATAATATGTAGTGTGATTATTATTATTATTATTATTATTATTATTATTATTATTGAAAACAGTTATGCTGCTTAATATTTTTGTGAAAATCATTTTTTAAAGTATATTATGGAAAAAAAAAGATATATATATATATATATAGTTTATATACATTTATTATTATTATTATTATTATTACTGCATTTAGAAAATGGAATAAAAATAAAAAAAGAAATTCTAAATATGTATAGTAATTATAAATATATTAAAAAATAACAATATTAGTATTAAGAATTGTTTAATTATAATCATTTAAAAGTAAGTATTTATTTATGATTATTATTAATAATAACAATAAATAAAAATATGATATAATAAACTGCATTTTCTTATTATTATCAATGTTGAAAACTTTGTGCTTTTTGTGCTGTTTATCATATATATATATATATATATATATATATATATATATATATAATCATGATACATTTTTGTCCAGTATGTTTTCATGGAGAAAATTAAATACAAATAAACAGTAAATTCGAAATATGCATATAAAATACAAATATATTATGAAATAACAATATTAGGATTAAGCTTTTTTTTATTATTATTATTATTATTATTATTATTATAAAAAAATAACTATAATAATATAATATTGTAGTCATGCTAAAAAAAACAAAATCCAGTGTGTTAACGTGGAGAAAATGAAATAAACATATGAATAAATATATTATAAAATAACAATATTAGGATAAAGAATTGTTTAATTATATAAGTGAAAAAGAATTATGTAATATTAATAATAATGTTAATAATAGTAATTACTTTAAATTATATTATTATTATTATTATTAAAGTAATTAAATTATATTATAAGTAAATATATATATATATATATATATATATATTCAGTATGTGTTTCAGAATACAGATTTTGTCTTTGATAAATAGAAAGTTCAAAAGAACAGCATTTATTTGAAATATCAATCTTTTGTAAGATTATACAAGTCTTAACTTACACTTTTGATCAATTTAACGCATCCTTGCAGAATAAAAGTAGTATTTCTTTTAAAAAAAATCCTACTGACCCCAAGATTTTTAAGTGGTAGTGTACAAATGAAAAGATTACAGCTTTAATTTTGTGCATGCAAACTCATCTTTATGCCTGCAATGTGGTCCAGAAACAATATGGTTGCTCTAAATAAAATAAATAAATAAAAAGTTGTATGAATGTCATTGCATTATCACAAAATATCAAAGCCAATATTTAGATCAGTAACCTGCTTAAAAAAGTCAGTAAACTCATTGAAAATGTGATGAATCTGTGCGGACATGTGCCGGTCACTGCAGAATATTGCAGAGGAGTTTGCTCCGGTGCCCCCTGCGATAGACATCGGCGTGTTTAATATCCTGTTGGCTCTCGTAGCCTCCGTCCCCCGCAGATGATACACAGACCGCAGGCGCTTCCTGAGCCGCAGCCACGCATCCAGTGCTTCAGAATGACTTCATTCAGCAGGACAGCAGACGCTCCGGAGGGATCCTGTTGGAGCACTTTTAAATGTCAACAAATAATAGCATAAGCCATTTTTAGTGGGCAAACTAAATGGAATTACACTGTTCTAGATCGCAAAGGTTAAAAATGTAGTTTTTTTAGTTTATTTTTCATGCATAGGATATGCGTTTGTAGCGTCTTTTACACTACTGCTCAAAACATTGGAATAAAGTTGGAATTAAGTTGGCTTGAGAAAGACAATTTACTGATCTGCTATTATTCTTCTTCTTCTGAGACTACAATTTCAAAACGCTACTCCTCCTAGAGCTTTAACTCAACAAACCTACAGTAGACTGCTCTGACTCCAGTTGCTATGTCTTTTCTGACTGATCAGACTTACGATTTTCCTAACAATGACGATTAAAACTGAGAAAAATCCCATAGACTGACATTGAGGGAGTGTTCAAATGAGCCAAGACTATTCAAACTCACACTGACAAAACTCCCACAATCCCTTCAGACTCAATCAAGCTTTCCTTCTGTCTGCTATTAGAATCCATTCACACTCATTCAAACTAACATGATCATCATGCTAACAGTATGCTAATAACATGCTAATCATGTTAACATGCTAGTAACTTGCTAATCATGCTAACAACATGCTAGTAACTTGATAATCATGCTAGAAACATGCTATTTATGTGCTAATCATGAACCATGCAGCAACTTACTAGTAACTTGCTAATCATGCTAGAATCATGCTAGCAACATGTTAGTAACTGGCTAATCATGCTAAAATCATAATAACAACTTGCTAATCATGCTGACAGCTTGTTAGTAACTTGCTAATCATGCTAGAATCATGCTAACAACATGCTAGTAACTTGCTAATCATGGTAACACATGCTATTAACTTGCTAATTATGCTAGAATCATGTTAACAGCATGCTAGTAACTTGCTAATCATGCTAGAATCATGCTAACAACTTGCTATAAACTTGCTAGTCATGCTAACCATGCTAACAACATGCTAGTAACTTGCTAATCATGCTATAATCATACTAACAGCATGCTAGTAGCATGCTAATCATGGTAACAACATGCTAGTAACTTGTTAATCATGCTAGAATCATGCTAATAACTTGTTAATCATGCTAGAATAATGCTAGCAACATAGTAACATCTATCTATCTATCAAACATTAAGCTTTTAAAACTACTTTAAACCTCTACTTTTTAAACTTTTTAAACTTCTTAAACTTTTTTTTTTTTTTTTTGCTTTTTTTAAACTTTGTAAAACTTTTAAAAACTTTTTAAAACTTTTCAAACTTTCTGGTCAAGCTTTCTCAAGCCAACTTTTGTCAAAGTTTGTCTTGATTAACTTTTTGATCTAGTTAAGATTTGTTGTTGAAAGAAGTCTTGTGTGCTCACCTTAGAAATTAGAAAAAAGGTTTAACATCATTACAATTTAAAATAGCTGTTCTATTTTAAATATAATTTATTCCTGTGATGCAATGCTGAAATTTCAGCATCATTACTCCAGCCTTCAGTGTCACATGATCCTTCAGAAATCATTCTAATATGCTGATTTATTATCATTGTTGGAAACAGTTGTGCTGCTTTTTGTTTTAGTATTTTTATTTTTAATTTATTTATATTTTATTTTTATACTTTATGCCTTATACTTTTTATTTTATATACATTTATATTTAACTTTTTATATATTTATTATTATTATTATTATTATTATTATTATTATTATTATTATTTATTTATTTTTTTATTTTATTTTTTTTTTGCAATTTTAAACAATTATTTTCTATTTTATGATAGATCATGTTCATATCTCTGGGTTTATTACTTTTTACCCAGCAAGGATGCATTAAATTGATTAAAAGTGATAGTAAAGGCATTTATAATGTTACAAAACATATCTATTTCAAATAAATGCTGTTCTTTCGGAACTATCAAAGAATCCAGAAGAAAAATGATTTCATGATTTCCAAAAAAAATAAAATAAAATAAAATAAAATATTAATCAGCACAATGTGTTTTAGCAAATATGACATCAAATGAAAGCATTAAATCAAAACCGACCATGTTTACTTTGTGATTTCATGTTCCTGGTCTTATTAGTGCACGCTATTCTAAAGAAAACATGTTTGCATTTAAAATCTTAAAAATGTCATGGCTTTTAACCTTTGACCTTTTTGTTGTTGGCCAAAAGAGACTATTAGTTAATGTTAGCCAATAGTAAAATAACTATTTAGTTATTGTTTTAGGCTACATATTTATTTTTGGATGTCTTGGCTGTTGGATGTGTTGTTTTGCTCATAAAAAGTCTGGTTATAGGTCAAATGAGTTGTAAATGCTGTTTAATGTTGAGTTTTATCTATAGACATGCTTTTTGAAAAATGTTTGAGCCAAGACAGACTAGAAAAAACTTGACATAAATATCAAAACTGTGACTGTTATTAGTTTGGCAATATTTTTGTTCGGCTTAATCCTTCTAGAAATTTCTTGTGTCTGTGAGTAATGACTATGACTTCACTTTGCTCTTATTAAACAGTTTTTCCTCAAGGCATGATTATAAATAACTGCTTGAAGCAGAATAATCAGCTCCTTCCTTAATAATCATATATAAAACCGGTTTGAAATCCAGTTTCTTCTGCATGAGTGTATAGATTCATCTAGCAGACAGTTCTGGAGGCACGTCGGCACCTGGCAGCTTCCAGGAACAAGCAGACGCAGTTTAATCATTTATGGGAAGATTCATTTGATGTGAGTGCGTCTTGGCTGAGCTCTCCAGGAGAGAGAGAGAGTGTGTGTGTGTGTGTGTGTGTGTGTGTGTGTGTGTGTAAGATTGTCTCCTCCGCTTTTGTAAATGTGTAACAAACAGTAGCTCACACAATCAAAATGCTGCAGACCTTCATTCTAAAACATGTAGAACTTTGAATTTCATTATAGAACGCTAAGATTCCATATAGAACTATCTAGTTTAAATAATAAGTGAACTGTTCTAGAATTCCAAAATTAGAATCTTAATTCTCTCAATATATATTCCAATTCTGTTCTTGAACCCTGAGCTTCAGTGTTTGTATATATATATACATTTATTTATTTATTTATTTATATTTTTTCTGTTGCATTTCCCTTTATTTTCTTACTTTTTTTTTCGTAATTTTTGCATTCACACCAGTGTTACAGATTTCATTATAGTTATTAATATTTTGAATTAGTTATATTTTTATATTCTGTTGTAATTTACACTTTTTGTCATTTTTATTAAATAAAAATACACTACCAGTCAAAAGATTTGTAATGTTTTTAAAGAAGTCTCTTCTGCTCACCAAGCCTACATTTATTTGATTAAAAAAATGTGAAATATTTTTTTATTATTTAAAATAATTGTTTTCTGTTTGAATATATTTCAAAATAAAATTTATTCCTGTGATTTTACAGCTGAATTTTTAACACCATTACTCCAGTCACATGACCCTTCAGATATTATTCTAATTTTCTGATTTGCTGCTAAAATATTTATTATTATTATTATGTTGTTAAAAACAGCTGAGTAGAATTTTATTTTGTAGGTCCCTTTGATGAATAGAAAAAAGAACAGCAGAAATAAAAATAAAAAATATTGTTCACCTTTTTATATATATATATATATTTTTTTTATTTGCACCAGTACTATTATAGTTGTTATTAATATTTTAAGTTATTTTTTTATTTTGATTTTATCTGTTTTAATTTTAATTTTAGTTTGTTTTTATTCTTTTTTGCACCCATATAGCTTAATTTTTTATTTCAGTTTTAGTTAGAACTATTTTAGTATATCAAGTTGAAATGAAAATGAGAGTTGTCAAATTGCTAAAATAATATATATATATATATATATATATATATATATATATATATATATACTTTTTATGTATATATATTTAATTTGTTGCATTTCCACATTTTTTTTTTTATTTATAATTTTTCCATTCACACCAGCACTATTATAGTTGTTATTAATATTTTCTGTTCTCATTTTCATTTAAGTTCTTTTTTTTTGTTTTTGTTTTTTGGTTCCCATAAGCTTATTTCATTTTTATTTCAATTTTAATTTTAGCTGATTTAGTACATCAAGATAAATTAAAATAAGACTTGGCAACTTGCTGACTTAAATATAAATATATATATTTGAGATACTATTATAGTTATTATTAATATTTTGAATTCCTTTTTAGTTTCTCATTTTCTGTTTTCATTTTAGTAAAAAGTTTTACATATATGTTTTAATATGTATATAGTTATTAATTTTAATTTCAGTTTTATTTTTAGAAATTTTATTATTGTAGTTTAATAAATTAAAATGGGACTTTGTGTGGCAATTTATTTATTTATTTTTATTTATTTATTTTATTTTATTTTTTTGCATTTGTTTCAGTTCAAGTTCATTTTATTTCAAGTACCAAAAAATGTTTTTTTAATATATAGTTTTAGTTAATTGTAAAATAACCCTGATTTACTAACACACACACACACACACACACACACACACACACACACACTTGCTCTCCTTCTGTTATGAGACTGAGATAATGTTTGCATTTGCATTTAATACCAGCATACTATTTGCTGCATACTGCTCTATATACTGTACTATGTACTGTATGTAGTATGTTAGCATTCCATTTAGAACACAGACAGACTTTGAGTTCTCACACACATGCCATTCTGCCCACTTTGTGTATTCACAGTCGTGTATGAGTCAGGTTTTGTGTCTGAAGGTCACTCCAAGTCAAACGTGAGCAGCTCTGAGAGCTCATATGAGTCAGAGACTCCATCATTTAAAGATAAGGACAAGAGATGCCCCCTCCCTTTATCTGTTCTTCCTCTGGAGAAGTGCAGGATTTACGTTCAGAACACGCTCAGATAAGCAGCGGAGCTGAATGCAGCCAGGGGTCGTGGGTTCAGATGGTAAAGCGCAGACAGCGGTGTCTCGCGGCCAGGGGTCACGGAGGATCCTAAAGAGGCCGTTTGCTCAAATTTATTCTGGTTGCCCATTAAAAACACGGAGATCATCTTTCTCTTTTTTCCCCCCTCTCTGCTTTCAGCCATGAACTCTGTCTGCCCAGTCACCCGATCTGTAAAAACACAACATAAGTGAATAATAACCATGAGCTCTTACTGAACGCTATATCATCGCGGGCTGCTAAACGCACTGACCTCAGCTTTCAGAAATATTACCCTGCCAAAGCATCCATGGCTCAGGAACAGCTGTGCCCAGATCAGCTTAAAATATCCCAACAGCACAACCATAACTTCAGCCTCATTCCAGGACTATTCCAGCTCACACTGACACAACTCCCACAATCCCTTCAGACTCAGTCAAGCTGCCCTTCTGTCTGCTATTAGAATCCATTCACACTCATTCACACTAACTTGATCATCATGATAACAACATGCTAATAACATGCTAGAAACTTCTAATAATGCTAGAATCATGGTAACAACATGCTAAACATAATATAAACATGATAATCATGCTAGAAACATGCCAGAATCATGCTAATAATGGTATAAACATGCTAGAATCATGATGACAACTTGCTAATAATGCTAGAATCATGCTAACAACATGCTAATCATGATATAAACATGATAACCATGATAAACATGCTAGAATCACGCTAATGATGGTATAAACATACTAGAATCATGATAACAACTTGCTAATCATGGTAAAACATGCTAGAATCATGATAACAACTTGCTAATTATGCTAACAACACGCTAATCATTGTAATCATGCTAACAACATGCTAATCATGGTAGAAACATGCTAGAATCATGATAACTTGCTAATCATGCTAGAAACTTGCTAATAATGCTAGAATCATGGTAACAACATGCTAATAACATGCTAGAAACTTCTAATAATGCTAGAATCATGGTAACAACATGCTAAACATGATATAAACATGATAATCATGCTAGAAACATGCCAGAATCATGCTAATAATGGTATAAACATGCTAGAATCATGATGACAACTTGCTAATAATGCTAGAATCATGCTAACAACATGCTAATCATGATATAAACATGATAACCATGATAAACATGCTAGAATCACGCTAATGATGGTATAAACATGCTAGAATCATGATAACAACTTGCTAATCATGGTAAAACATGCTAGAATCATGATAACAACTTGCTAATTATGCTAACAACACGCTAATCATGGTAATCATGCTAACAACATGCTAATCATGGTAGAAACATGCTAGAATCATGATAACTTGCTAATCATGCTAGAAACTTGCTAATAATGCTAGAATCATGGTAACAACATGCTAATAACATGCTAGAAACTTCTAATAATGCTAGAATCATGGTAACAACATGCTATACATGATATAAACATGATAATCATGCTAGAAACATGCCAGAATCATGCTAATAATGGTATAAACATGCTAGAATCATGATGACAACTTGCTAATAATGGTAGAATCATGCTAACAACATGCTAATCATGATAGAAACATGATAACCATGATAAACATGCTAGAATCACGCTAATAATGGTATAAACATGCTAGAATCATGATAACAACTTGCTAATCATGCTAACAACATGCTAATCATGGTAGAAACATGCTAGAATCATGATACCTTGTTAATCATGCTAGAAACTTGCTAATAATGCTAGAATCATGGTAACAACATGCTAATAACATGCTAGAAACTTCTAATAATGCTAGAATCATGGTAACAACATGCTATTCATGATATAAACATGATAATCATGCTAGAAACATGCCAGAATCATGCTAATAATGGTAGAAACATGCTAGAATCATGATAACAACTTGCTAATCATGCTAACAACATGCTAATCATGGTAAAACATGTTAGAATCATGATAACAACTTGCTAATTGTGCTAACAACACGCTAATCATGGTAGAAACATGCTAGAATCATGATAACTTGCTAATCATGCTAGAAACTTGCTAATAATGCTAGAATCATGGTAACAACATGCTAATCATGCTAGAAACATGCTAGAATCATGCTAAAAAACTTGATAATCATGCTAGAAACATACTAACAACATGCTAATCATAGTGGAAACATGCTAGAATCATACTAAAACCTTGCTAATAATGCTAGAATCATGGTAACAACATGCTAATCATGATAGAAACATGCTAGAATCATGCTATAAACTTGCTAATAATGCTAGAATCATGATAATCATGCTAGAAACATGCTAGAATCATGCTAATAATGGTAGAAACATGCTAGAATAAAAAAAACCTTGATAATCATGCTAGAAACACGCTAACATTGTGTAATCATGTTAGAGTCATGCCAACGACATGCTAGTCATGGTAGAATCATGGTAACAACATGCTAATCATGATAGAAACATGCTAGAATCATGTTATACACTTGCTAATCATGCTAGAATCATGATAACAACTTGCTAATTATGCTAGAAATATGCTAGCAACTTGCTAATCATGCTAGAATCATGGTAACAATATGCTAATCATGATAGAAACATGCCAGAATCATGCTAATAATGGTAGAAACATGCTAGAATCATGATAACAACTTGGTAATCATGCTAACAACATGCTAATCATGGTAAAACATGCTAGAATCATGATAACAACTTGCTAATTGTGTTAACAACACGCTAATCATGGTAGAAACATGCTAGAATCATGATAACTTGCTAATCATGCTAGAAACTTGCTAATAATGCTAGAATCATGGTAACAACATGCTAATCATGCTAGAAACATGATAGAATCATGCTAGCAACTTGATAATCATGCAAGAAATATACTAACAACTTGCTAACCATGCTAACAACATGCTATTAAAATGTAAAATATACTAGCAACATGCTAGTAACATGTTAATCATGCTGGAATCAATCTAGCAACCATTGTTTTTAATTTTGTGTGTGCACGTGTCCGTGTATTTTTTTTTTATTAAATGCATTTGTGCTTTTAATTAATTATCAAATTAATTGAATTAGTTGTTTTTAATTTGTGTTTAATTAATTGTTCAATTAATAGTTTTCATTTTTGTTGGTGCACGCGTTCGCATTTTAATTATTAAATACATTTTAAATTAATTGTTTTTAATTTGTGTGTGTGTGCATATATGTTTTCAATTAATTATTTAATTAAATTATTTTTAATTTGTGTGTGCAAGTGTTTTAATTAATTACTAAATTAATAGTTTTTAATTTGTTTTTTAATTGTTAAATTAATAGTTTTTAATTTGTGTGTGTGCACGTGTCCGCATTTTTAATTAATTGTTTTTAATTTGTGTGTGTGTGTGTGTGTGTGTATATATTTTCAATGAATTATTTAATTATTATTTTTTTATTTGTGTGTGTGCAAGTGTTTTTAATTAATTATTAAATTAAAGTAATTGTTTTTAATTTGTGTGCACGATGCGTCCACATTTTCAATTAATTATAAAATACATTTTAAATGAACTGTTTTTAATTTGTGTGTGCACAAACATGTTCAATTAATTATTAAAATAATAGTTTTTAATTTGGGTGTTTGTGTGCATTGTTTTTAATTACTTATTAACTGAATTAAATTAATAGTTTTTTAGTTTGTGCATGTGTGCGTGTCTGCATACATGTATTTTTAATTAATACATTTTTTTGTTAACTTTTAGTTTATGGAACACAGTGGAAAATATATAACTCAATTCATTTAATAATCCACATTTACATTTGATTTCATTATTTGTTTTTATAAAGATTTTATGGGCATTTTGTAGCACAATGTGGTCAAATTAAAACCCTTTCAGTTCCAATTCACTGTATGATTTGAAGTGGAGCTATTAACTTTTGCTTTGTGACAAAGGTGTGTGTGTGTGTGTGTGTGTGTGTGTGTGAGCTCCTCACACCTTCAGGTCCTGAGGGAGGAGAATCTCTCGCTGTCAACACTTCTGCTTCTCTTTCTCTTTCCTTGCCTCGTTTTTCTCCTCTCCCCTTGCCAAAAGCGATCTGCGCCAGGTCGTCCTCCCTTTCCCTGTTTCCTCTGGCTTTTCCTCATGTCTCACACACACTGAAAACACATCAGTCTTCCAGTAACAAGCACCTCACTCACACACACACTATTCTCAGGTGTCTTGCATTCCCTGACCGCTGTCCTTGAAACACACTGTTGGTTTCTCTTCGGGGAGTCAGTCGGGGGAAACCGGCCTTTCCCCGAACAAAAGCTGCAACCGCAAGAGAAAGAAGTAATTAGGAGGAGGCGGCGTTTTACGTCTTTGCCCCCGTTTAGCAAAGAGTGGCTAGTTTACAGGGACAAAAAGCTGAAAGAATAACTTCTCGGAGAGGGGGAGCTAGTTTTATAATCTGCTGCTCTGAATGGAGAGATTGTAGCTTGAGGTCAAGGAGCCGCAGCGGGGGCCGAATCAAAGAGCTAAAGCAGGCTGAACTGGGCGCCAACGTCCCGTCCCTCGGTCCACGACGCTCTCGTATGTTGTTATTAACTCGGAGTATGAATCTGAAGACAGTTTAAAGGGACAGTTCATCTAAAATGCATGCCTGCTCACCCTTATGCATTTCTAAACTTGCGTTTTTTTCTTCTTCTGGGCAGTTTAGTAATAGAATGCTCGCAGTGCTGTTTACAATAAAGTCACAATGAAAAAAAAAAAAATATATATATATATATATTTTAAAATAGATAAAGTAGAATTTGTAAAATTGAATAGTTAAATTAAATTACTAATTATTAATTAAATTAAATTGATAATTATAATTATATATATATATATATATATATATATATAGAATTAGTTAATTTAATAAATAAAAAGAAAACAGATAGAATAGAAAAAGAAAAAGAATAGAGCAAATTAGTTGGTAAAATGATTTATATACTTATATTACATATTGCTATTATATAGTTATTTGTAGTTTATAGTTATTTATAGTTAACTTATTACTCCATAGTATAATGGAAATTATTTTTATTCAACTATGTATTTTTCATTAATTATTAAATATATTTTAATTTTTTTTCATTCGTGTGTGTTTGTGCTTGCATGTTTTTAATAAATTATTACATTGTTTTAAATTTTGTGTGTGTGAGCGCATATGCATGTTTATAATTAATTTTTTAATATATTTTTAATTAATTGTTTTTAATTTGTGTGTGTGTGTGTGTGTTTGTGCGCACACATATGCATTTTTTATTAATTATTAAATACATTTTAAATGAATTGTTTGTAATTTTATGTGTGTGTGTTTAATTAATTAATTAAATTAATTGTTTTTAGTGTGTGTGTGTGTGTGTGTGTGTGTGTGTGTGTGTTTGTGTGCATTTTTTACTAATTTTTAATAAATTATTAAATACATTTAATTTGTGTATGCGTGCGTTTGTTTTTAATTAATTAAAAAAATATATTTTGAATTAATTGTTTATAATTTGTGTGTGTGTGTGTGTGTGCGCATTTTTAATGAATTATATAATTAAATTATTGTTTAACATACTTGCGTATGTTTTTAATTAATTATTAAATTAAATAAATAGTTCTTATTTTTTGTGTGCGTGTTTTTAATTAATTATTAAATTAATTGTTTTATCTTGTGTATGTGCGTGCATGTATTTTTAATCAATTATTAAATACATTGAAAATGTATTGTTTTTCATTGTGTGTGTGTGTGTGTGTGTGTCTAATTATTTAATTAAATTAATTGTTTTTAATTTGTGCGTGTGTGTGTGTGCGTATGCATGTTTTTAATTAATTATTTAAAAAATATTTTAATTAATTTGTGTGTGTGTAAATAATTATTAAATAAATGTTAAGTTATTAGTTTTTCATTTTGTGTGTGTTTTTTTCTTAATTATGTAATGCATTTATTGTTTTTAATTTGTGTATGTGTGTGCGTGTGTATGCATGTTTTTAATTAATTATTTAAAAAATATTTTAATTAATTTGTGTGTGTGTGGGTGGATGCGTATATATTAAACACACACACATATACTGTATGTATATATATGTGTGTGTGTGTGTGTGTGTGTGTATATAAACAATAATTTAATAATTAATTAAATATTTTTAAAATAATAAATATTATGTATAAAATAGTATAAAAATCTTAAATAATACTTTAATAATTTATTACACACATACACACACACACACACACATATATATATATATATATATATATATATATATTCACACACACTAGCTTGCTCTATTCTTTTTCTATTCTGTTTTTTTTTATGTAATTAAAAAAAAAAACCTTGCTATGTATACTGCATTAAGCTAATGGAGACTTGTCATTGCACTTATGTTCATTGCTCTTTCGTTGATTTTGATTGCTTTCTATAAGAAAAAGCTCATGAAGGTCTAACACTATTAGTTCATTTTAAGCATCAGTCACAGAAGTTCATCCACAAAATCAGCCATAATAAACAACCTCTTTCTTGAATGTGTCAAATCTAGCTCAAGTCGTATCAAAACATTATAAACCCGCACCCGCTTCTTTGTATTACAGAAGTAACTTTATCTTGTTTCTTTTTTCCTTCAGCGGTGTGAACTGGGCCAGCGTTTCATTCTTCATAATTGCCTGTCATCCGATCTGGAGGTGACATACCCATGTATATAGTCATTGTTTATGTTGACTATGAGCCGGTCAGATTGCATGTTATTGCATAACTTGGTCTCTGTTACTGTGTTTGTAATGTGGTCATCGCTTTTGAGGTTTAAACCCCAACGGCTGTCAAACACACCCTGTGTTTTCGGCTCTTTGAAAAGCTTTGTTGCTGATTGCGTGATTATTTATGCCTCAGACGGCCACTTCCTCTTCCTGTGACAGAGAACGGACACTCGCTAGAAATCAGCGCTGTTGACCAGGAATTCATTAGTGATCCGGCTGGCCTCCCGAACATCTTTTCTGCTTTTATCTCGTTTCTGAAGACAAATTTAGTTAAACAAATAAAGCTTGTGGCTGTATACATGTTCCTGCCATAGAGGAGCCATTAATTGAAACTTAAGCTCGGCAAGGCTGCATTTATTGGGTCATAAATACAGTAAAAACAGTAATATTGTGAAATATTATTACAATTTAAAATAAATGTTTACTATTTGAATATATATTTAGGATGTAATTTATTCCTGTGATCAAAGCTGAATTTTCCGCATCATTACTCCAGTCTTCAGTGTCACATGATCCTTCAAAAATCACTCTAATATGCTGATTTGCTGTTCAAGATACTTTTCTGATTATTATTATTTTTGAAAATTGTTTTTTAAGACTCGTTGATGAATGGAAAGTTCAAAAGAATAGCATTTATTTGAAATAGAAATATTTTGCACTTTTGATCGATTTAATGCATCTTTGCTGAAAACAAGTATTAACATGTTTCGTCATTTAAGCATTTAAAATAACTAAAAACTGTATATAATACTAATAATTATAAATAGTAATTTTATTATTAATAATATTCATATTAATAAATAAATTATTAAACAAATAATTTAAATACATAGTAGATTTAAAACATTCATATTAATAATTATGAATAATTATTTAATTAATAATAATAATAATAATCGTAATAAATTATTAAATACATTCAATAAAACATATCATTTAAATACATAGTAGAAATACAATGCAGTCAATTTTAAGATGTAAAATATTTTAAAATTGTAAATGATATGAATAATTGTGAATAATTATTTTATTATTAATAATATACATTATTAAATAAATTAAATAAAACACATATAATTTAATTGGTATTTAGATTTTTTTTCCTTGCAATTCTGACTTTATTTCTCAGATTTGCAAGTTTATATCTCACAGTTAAAAAGTCAGAATTGCAAGAAAAAAGTAAGAATTGCAAGATATAAACACAATTGCGAGAAAAAAGTTAGAATTTCATACAAGCTTGTGATTGCAAAAAAAAAAAACAGAATTGTGACTTTATATCTAGGATTTTTTAAAATTAATTATTTCTCAGATTTGCATGTTTATATCTCACAATTAAAAGAAAAAAGTAAGAATTACGTACAAATTCTCCCAGTATATCTTGCAATTCTGACTTTATTTCTCACTACTGTGACTTAGTTTCTTAGATTTGTGAGCTTATATCTCACAATTGCGAAAAAAAAGTCAGAATTGTGAGATATAAACTTGTAATTTTGATAAAAAGTCAGAATTGTGAGAAAAAAAGTAAGAATTGCGTACAAATTCTCACAATTCTGACTTTATTTCTCACAATTGCGACTTTGTTTCTTAAATTAGCGAGTTTATCACATATCGTATATAGTTAATATTTTTATTTAAATTTACATCTATGCATTTGCCAGACTTATAGTGAATTATACAAACCCATGCATAGTGTCATTCTTTACTCTTTTAGCTGCAAGAATGCTAATTTGAGCTACATTATGCTGTAAACAGCTAGAAAGGTCATGGAAATGTTATGGTGATTCATTGTTTGACAAAAAGGGGGTTGGAAACTTTGGAGGAGAGCATGATTTAAACTTAAACACAAACGCTGCAGGATGAGTTTGAGGTTTGGTCACATCAGCAGCTATGAACACTAGTAATCATGACGCTTGCCAATAGTTATTTGTGTTGTTCAGTAATCGTGTAAATGTGAGAATCGAATGCGAACATGTGGCGTGTTGCGAGGCGTGTGTTATCCTGCATGTGTCCGTGTGCCGCTATAATGCGAGGAGGCAGTTTCGTGATTAAACAGCATGTGTTTCATGTTTTGAGGGCATGTGTTTTCTTTCCCAATCATGTTGGGATCTGAGACGCTCTCTCTCTCTCTCTCACACACACTGACGCACACACATACATGCATGCATGGATGTTTTCATATTGTTCACATGCATTTCCTGCGAGAGGGAGGATGGTGGGCGTTTGAAGGCGCTTTGATCTGCGTGCTTTACGGTCTGTGTCTGCGCCGGGGCTGCTGGGAGCTTTTGTCCGGCTGTCCCCACCTCTAATTAAGACGTCGTCTGTGTTTGCGGACAGGGACGGAGCGCCGGAGGCCGCGGCAGAGGGAAGTGATTTGTGTTTTGTAGATCAGTGACAGCAAAGAGAGCTTTATCACGACAGACTCAAGCTGAGAGGAATCAACACGTCGGCCTCTTTTGTTGGACACACGGGGAACAGCTTTAGAGATGTCACAGAGTGTGTGTGACGGGCCTTTCAAGTCAACCAAAAAAATCTAAATACATATGTGTAGTATATATATATATATATATATTAGATAGATAGATGGACAGATGGACAGAGAGATAGACAGACAGACGGACAGATAGACAGACAGATGGACAGATAGATGGACGGACGGATGGATGGACGGATAGATAGATAGATACATAGATAGATAGATAGACAGATGGACAGAGAGATAGACAGATAGATAGACAGACGGACAGATAGACAGACAGATGGACAGATAGACAGACAGATGGACGGACAGATAGACAGACAGATGGACAGATAAACAGACGGACGGACAGATAGACAGACGGACGGACGGACAGATAGATAGACAGACAGACGGACAGATAGAAAGATAGATAGACAGATGGACGGACGGACAGATAGACAGACAGATGGACAGATAGACAGACGGACGGACAGATAGACAGACGGACGGACAGATAGACAGACGGACGGACAGATAGACAGACAGATGGACAGATAGACAGACGGACGGACAGATAGACAGACGGACGGACAGATAGATAGACAGACAGACGGACAGATAGAAAGATAGACAGATGGACGGACGGACAGATAGACAGACAGATGGACAGATAGACAGACGGACGGACAGATAGACAGACGGACGGACAGATAGACAGATGGACAGATAGACAGACGGACGGACAGATAGACAGACAGACGGACAGATAGACAGACAGATGGACAGATAGAAAGATAGATAGACAGATGGACGGACGGACAGATAGACAGATGGACAGATAGACAGACGGACGGACGGATAGATAGACAGATAGATAGACAGACAGACTGACAGATAGACAGACAGATGGACAGATAGACAGACGGACGGACGGACAGATAGACAGACAGACGGACAGATAGACAGATAGATAGACAGACGGACAGATAGACAGACAGACGGACACACAGACAGACAGACAGACAGACGGACAGATAGGCAGACAGACGGATGGACAGACAGATAGATAGACAGACAGATAAATAGATAGACAGACAAACAGACAGACAGACGGACAGATAGATAGATAGACAGATGGACGGACATATAGATAGATAGATAGGTAGATAGACAGACAGACAGATGGGCGAATAGATAGACAGACGGACGGACAGATAGATAGACAGACGGACGGACAGATAGATAGACAGACAGACAGACAGACAGACGGACAGATAGATAGATAGACAGACGGATGGACAGACAGATAGATAGACAGACGGGCGAACAGATAGACAGACGGACGGACGGATGGACGGATAGATAGACAGACGGACGGACAGACGGATAGACGAACAGATAGATAGATAGATAGATAGATAGATAGATAGATAGATAGATAGATAGATAGATATTTTTATTTATACAGTTGCAATCTCTAATTTCCTGATATGTGCAAATTTTGTTTTATTTATTAAACATTTGCTAAATTTATTAAATACTTTTTTATCATGAGAAAGTGTGCATGTGTGTGTGTGTGTGTGTGTGTGTGTGTATACACATATATATGTAATTGTGTTATAATACTAGAATTTGTTATATTTTGTAATTAGCTATTTATAATACATATTACTGTGTATTTAAAATTGTTTACTGTTTTTAAATGTATTTAAAAAATGTATATGAAATATTATTGTATATAGCTGCTTGTAATTTAATTGCATTTCTGTTACGATTTCTATTTATATACAACTATATATAAACATTAATTATATTTGTTTATATTTGAGAAAGTGTGTGTGTAAGACATTTTATTGTGTATTTAAATGTTTTTTTTATTTATTTTCAATTCTTTTACTCTTCCTGTTTTCCTAAATACCAGCGTTGGGGGTAGTGCTTTTTTAAAAAAAAAAAGTTACTTTTTCAAAAAAAATAAACACCAGTTAAATTTTGTTTCCTTTATGTATTTAATCCCATTTTATTAACCAATGTCTTTGCTGCTGACTTTTGTTTATCCAATTCAGCCATACTAATAAGCAAAACTTACTTTAGATGAACTCTTTTGTGCTTCCTTTCTTATTGCTGAAGAGTGTTGAACTTCCTTTTTTTTTTTTTTTGTTTTTTTTTGGTTAACAGTTCTACTGTACAGACGTCAGTTTACTTTTACTTCAGCCTTAGGCTTATTCATGTCACTTTTTGATGTGAAAGCACTTTTACATTTGTTAAAAACTGAACTTTTTATATTAAAAACAAACAAGCAAGCCCTGCCCAGATTTAAAAAGTAACGAAAAAAAGTAACATAATGCATTACTTTGCATAAAAAGTAACTAAGTAACGTAATTAGTTACTTTTTTAGGGAGTAATGCAATATTCTAATGCATTACTTTTAAAAGTAACTTTCCTCAACACTGTTAAATACAGTATACTATAGATCTACATGTGTACATGTGTGTCTATGTGTGTATGTCACATTACAGGAGTGAGATGGGTTTGGGATGACTTGTGTTTGGGGTAATTTGAGTTACGTAACGCAAGTTACGTAATAATATTACTTTTTTTCAAGTAACTAGTAATGTAACGCATTACTTTTTAATTTACAAGAAAATATCTGAGTTACTTTTTGTTTCCTTTATGTATTTAATCCCATTTTATTAACCAATGACTTTGCTGCTGACCTTTGTTGATCCAATACATCAGTACACTGCAAAAATACTTTTCTTACTTAGATTTTTTGTCTTGTTTAGAGGCCAAAATATAAAAAAAAACCTTAAATCAAGTAAATAATATTTTTTTTTGTTTGTTTTCAGAAAAAAAACTACGTCAAAATTAAGTGAGTTTTTGCTTAGAACTAGCGAAATAATCTGCCAGTGGAGTAAGCAAAAAATCTTATTTCAAACAGAAAACAAGATAATTTTGCTTACCCCATTGGAAGATTATTTTGCTTGTTTCAAGCAAAAACACTTAATTTTGACTTATTTTCAGAAAAGAAAAATGTTTTACTTCTCTAGAAAAACCACCTTGATTTTAAAAATATATGATATATTAGAAATATTATTAAGAGATATTGTGGCTAGAAACAAGACAAAAAATCTAAAAAAAAAACTAAAAAAAAAACTGCAGTGTACCAATAAGCAAAACTTACTTTTGTGCTTTTTTTCTCATTGCTGAAGAGTGTTGAACTTTCTTTTCCTACAGTTCTACTGTAAAGACGGGAATTTATTTTTCCTTTAGCCTTATTCACTTAATTTCATTTTGGTGTGAAAGGGCTTTTACATTTGCTAAGAATAAATCTTTTTATATTAAAAACAAACAAGCAAGCCCTGCCCAGATTTAAAAAGTAACGAAAAAAAGCAACATAATGCATTACTTTGCATAAAAAGTAACTAAGTAACATAATTAGTCATTTTTTTTAGGGAGTAATGCAATATTCTAATGCATTACTTTTAAAAGTAACTTTCCTCAACAAATACAGTATATAATAGATCTACATGTGTACATGTGCGTCTATATGTGTATGTCACATTACAGGAGTGAGATGGGTTTGGGACGACCAGTGTTGGGGGTAACGCAAGTTACATAATAATATTACTTTTTTTCAAGTAACTAGTAATGTAACGCATTACTTTTTAATTTACAAGAAAATATCTGAGTTACTTTTTGTTTCCTTTATGTATTTAATCCCATTTTATTAACCAATGACTTTGCTGCTGACCTTTGTTGATCCAATACATCAGTACACTGCAAAAATACTTTTCTTACTTAGATTTTTTGTCTTGTTTAGAGGCCAAAATATAAAAAAAAAACTTAAATGAAGTAAATAATATTTTTTTTTTTTTGTTTTCAGAAAAAAAACTACATCAAAATTAAGTGAGTTTTTGCTTAGAACTAGCGAAATAATCTGCCAGTGGAGTAAGCAAAAAATCTTATTTCAAACAGAAAACAAGATAATTTTGCTTACCCCATTGGAAGATTATTTTGCTTGTTTCAAGCAAAAACACTTAATTTTGACTTATTTTCAGAAAAGAAAAATGTTTTACTTCTCTAGAAAAACCACCTTGATTTTAAAAATATATGATATATTAGAAATATATTATTAAGAGATATTGTGGCTAGAAACAAGACAAAAAATCTAAAAAAAAACTAAAAAAAAAACTGCAGTGTACCAATAAGCAAAACTTACTTTTGTGCTTTTTTTTCTCATTGCTGAAGAGTGTTGAACTTTCTTTTCCTACAGTTCTACTGTAAAGACGGGAATTTATTTTTCCTTTAGCCTTATTCACTTCATTTCATTATGGTGTGAAAGGGCTTTTACATTAGTAAAGAATAAATCTTTTTATATTAAAAACAAACAAGCAAGCCCTGCCTAGATTTAAAAAGTAACGAAAAAAAGTAACATAATGCATTACTTTGCATAAAAAGTAACTAAGTAACATAATTGGTTACTTTTTTATGGAGTAATGCAATATTGTAATGCATTACTTTTAAAAGTAACTTTCCTCAACACTGTTAAATACAGTATACAGGGTTCCCACAGGTCATGGAATTTCTGGAATGTCATGGAATTTTAAAAGGTCTATTCCAGTCATTGAAAGTCAGGGAATTATTATATTAATATTTTAATATTAATATTTTTAATATTAATATTAATATTAATATTTTTTTGGTCCAAGTCATGGAATATCAGGGATTTTTGTTTGTTGCTTTAAATTTTTGTTTCTATTTATCAAAATGTAATTTTTCTATACCTTTTTTTTTTTGCATTGTTTTACACGTTTTGCCTATTTTTATGGTTAGGCTATTTTTCAGTGCCATTTTATTCCCTTCCCGCACATCAACTGGCAATCACTGAAGTCAAATGCAGTCACCAGGCTAAGATAACTAAGGCAAACATGTCAGAAAAATGTACATTTCAAGTGCTTTGGCTACAAAATGACCACTTCAAAGACTGGGTATGAAAAGTAGATGATAGAAAAGCAAAAATGAATGTGAAGAAATAAAAAAAAAACAAAAAAACCTGAATGATGAACTTGATTACAAACAGAAAATCCTTCAGATTGTTTAAATCATAAAAAAAACAAATTAATTTCTGTAGAAATACTAAATAATAAAAAAAAGGTTATTGCGACTTATCTCTCAATTCTGACTTACTTTCTCACAATTGCGTGATACAAACTCGCAATTCTGACTTTCTTTTCTCTAAATTGTGAAACTCGCAATTCTGAGAAATAAAGTCAGAATTGTGAGATAAAAAGTCGCAATTGCGAGTTTTAAAATCAGAATTGCATGATATAAACTCACAGTTGTGAGAAAAAAAAAGTCAGAATTGTGAGTTATAAAGTCTTAAACTTGCAACTGAGAGTTAAGTCAGAATTTTGTGATATAAACTCGCATTTATGTGAACATATCAGTATTTTTCTCTCCTCAGAAATGAGTTAATATTTCACAATTCTGAGAAAAAAAGTCAAAATTGCAAGATACAAGTGAAACAAGTAAATGAAGCTTGCAAGTGGATGGATCTGTTCATTATAGGTCATGGAAATTCAGCTTTTTAGTCATTAAAAGTCAGGGAATTTGACATTTGGCTTAGAGTGGGAACCCTGAGTATATAATAGATCTACATGTGTACATGTGTGTCTATGTGTGTATGTCACATTACAGGAGTGAGATGGGTTTGGGATGACGTCTCATGACGTGTTTGTGACGCATGTCTTTGTTCAGTTGTTATCAGGAGGAAGTGACACCCTCTTTTGAACCTTTTCTCCTCTCACAAGCGCCATGTGTGTTCATGCTGTAGTCCGTTCTCTGTCTGAAGTATGTGTGCAGGAATGTAAAGCAATTTAAGTGGCCAACGCACACCGATCAGCCCACTTAGCACACACACTCCACACTCAGCATCACTTAACACACGCCCTTAAAGAGACAGTACACCCAAAAATAAACGTTGGTCATCATTTCCTCAGCCCAAACCCCTATGACTATCTTCCATGTGTGCATTGCAAATATAAATGCTTATGAAGCGAAAACGAAAGCTGTACGGGTCTGGAACAACATGAGTGTGACTAAATGATGTCTTAATTTCTCTATATGGATGCACTGTTCCTTTAAGACGCTCTTGTTAGACTGCACTGTGGATTAACTAGGACTTTGATGTCAAAGGTCATCGTCGGGGTCACTGATAACATCCCAGACGAGCTCTTCAACTGAGTTGATTCGACTCCAGACGTGCGTTTGAGATGCTTGTCTCCACGAGGTCAACTTTTATCTAGTCTTGAGTGGCAGAAGTGAGCTTTGTTTTTCCACTAGGGCCTGTTTACAGTGAGCGCAGCCTGACATGACGACTGCTGCTGCGTGGATTTCTGGGTAGAAACTTTGGCACGGCAGCGTTACGCTGGAAATAACAGGGTGTTTTGGCCAAGAAAACCCAAGTGCCCTCCCTTAGAGAGTATCTGTGTGTGTGTTGTGTGTCTGTTGTTGTTGTCGCCAGGTTTTACTGCCACGTACACACACACACACACACACACACACACACACACACATTTACAGCGGGCTCTGTGTTTTCTGACGCTGTGTGTGTTTGTTTATTTTTTGTCCGCAGACTTTCCCACGCACACAGATCTGCCATCAAGGTCATCAGGCGGATGCAGTACTTTGTGGCTCGACGGAAATTTCAGGTACTTTTATTTTGTATGTCAGAATTAATGCTGGTATATGTAATTTTGTAATTATTTTATATTTTATAAAAGTAAAATTTAACATATGAATGTAATATCTGAACACACATATTTATTATATTTATTAAATTATGTATTTTTTATTTTATTTTAATTTTATTTTGTATGTTTTTCATTTATATTTTTAATTATTAAATCTATATATAAATGTAATATTTTAAGACACAATTTGTTTTATATTTATTAAATTATCTATTTTTTATATATATATATATATATATATATAATATTTTAATATACATTTGTTATATGTATTAAATTTAGTTTTTTATTTTATAATTTGATTTTGTATTTATTTTATTTTTCATTATATATATATATATATGTGTGTGTGTGTGTGTGTGCATTACATTTATTTGTAATAATTTGATAATTAATTGTTTTATATTTATTACATTATATATATTTTAATTTTATTATTTTATTTTATATATTATATATATATATATATATATATATATAACATTTTACATTTATATATACATTTAAAATTTTAAAACACACTTGTTATAATATTACACTATATATTTTTTTCATTTTATAATTTTATTTCATGTCTTTTATTTTTTTCATATATATGCGTGTGTGTGAATTTTATATTTTAACAGACACACAAAACTTACATTATTTTGATTAGTATTTAATTTTTATTTGATATTATTTCTGTTTCTATATATAAAAATAGTATATAATAATAATAATAATAATAATAATTATGCATGATATGTTGCGTATTTTTATTAGATGTATTTTTATATTTTTAAGTAATTGTAATTTAATTATTTTACTATTCCTACATTCCTACATAGATAGATAGATAGATAGATAGATAGATATAGATTTATTATTATATTTATAGATAGATAGATAGATAGATAGACAAGTAAACACTCAGTCAAAACCGAGACACATTGCATACCTTTGCTATTGTTGTTATTGAGTTAATTTGAGCTTTAATAACAAAGCATGGAAGTTCAAGGCCCGAGGGACCCGAAAAAATAGTCGCCTGTGATGACAATAGCTCTCATGGACGGCGTCTCTGTCCCGCAGCAAGCGAGGAAACCGTACGACGTGCGGGACGTGATCGAGCAGTATTCGCAGGGACACCTGAACATGATGGTCCGCATCAAAGAGCTCCAGAGAAGGTGAGACTCGATGACGTCGTTCCCGTCGCTTCCCACAAAACCAGTGGAGTAGGCGGGATTTCCAAACAATCGCCGTGGGTTTCACAGTTTCCTGCTGTTTTTCCTCTCGCAGGTTGGATCACACGTTGGGAAAACCGGGAATATTCCTGCCAGGTAAAGGAAAAATTTGTTTTTAAATGCTCCCACATCAAATACAGATTCAGAATATGTGAATAAATCAGCGCAAAATCATATTGAAGGACTGACAATAATAATAAAAAAAAAGGATGCTAGGCATCCTCCCATATTTACATATGATTTTATATATTTTTTTAATATTAAAATGTACATTTTATATATAAAATATACAAAAAGAATAATTTGGAGGCAAATAAATAATATACAAACTTGAAAAAATTAGCATTAATGGTGTGTTGTTGCGGGTAAAAAAAACCCATAGTAAATATTTCTGTATGTTCAGATGAGCCAAGACTACTCAAACTCACACTGTCAAAACTCCCACAATCCCTTGAGACTCAATTAAGCTTCCCTTCTATCTACTATTATAATCCATTCAAACTCATTCACACTAACTTGATCATCATGATGACAATATGCTAATCATGCTAGCAACATGCTAATAACATGCTAGTAACTTGCTAATCATGCTAGAAACATGCTGTTAATGTTCTAATCATGCTAGCAACATACTAGCAACTTGCTAATCATGCTAATCATACTAAAAATATGGTGGCAAGTTGCTAATGATGTTAGAAACATACTAGCAGGTTGCTAATCATGATAGAAACATTAGAAACATGCTAGCAACTTTGCTAATCATGCTAATCATACTAGAAATATGGTAAGTTGCTAATCATGTTAGAAACATACTAGCAACTTGCTAATCATGCTAGAAACATATTAGAAATATGCTAGCAACCTTGCTAATAATGCTAAAATATGCTAGTAACACGCTAATCATGCTAGAATCATGGTAGCAACATACTAGCAACTTGCTAATCATGCTAGAATCATGCTGATAACTTGTTAATTGTGTTAACAACATGCTAGTATCATGCTAATCATACTAGAAATATGGTAGCAAGTTGCTAATCATGTTAGAAACATACTAGCAACTTGCTAATCATGTTAGAAACATACTAACAAGTTGATAATCATGCTAGAAACATTAGAAACATGCTAGCAACTTTGCTAATCATGCTAATCATACTAAAAATATGGTAGCAAGTTGCTAATCATGTTAGAAACATACTAGCAGGTTGCTAATCATGATAGAAACATTAGAAACATGCTAGCAACTTTGCTAATCATGCTAATCATAATAGAATTAAGGTAGCAAGTTGCTAATCATGTTAGAAACATACTACCAAGTTGCTAATAATGCTAGAAACATATTTGAAATATGCTAACAACCTTGCTAATCATGCTAAAATATGCTATTAACACGATAATCATGCTAGAATCATGCTACCAACATACTAGCAACTTGCTAATCATGCTAGAATCATGCTGATAACTTGTTAATCATGTTAACAACATGCTAGTATCTTGCTAATCATGCTAGAAACATATTAGAAACATGCTAGCAACTTTGCCAATCATGCTAAAAATATATGCTCTTAACATGCTAATCATGCTAGAATTATGATAACAACATGCAAATCATGCAAGCAACATGTTAGTAACCTGCTAATAATCCTAACAACATACAAGTGACATGTTAATCATGCTGGATACATAACAACATGCTAATAACATGCTGGTCATGATAGAAACATGCTAGTAACATATTAGAAATATGCTAGCAACCTTGCTAATCATGCTAAAATATGCTAGTAACACGCTAATCATGCTAGAATCATGCTGATAACTTGTTAATTGTGTTAACAACATGCTAGTATTTTGCTAATCATGCTAGAAACATATTAGAAACATGCTAGCAACTTTGCTAGTCATGCTAAAAATATATGCTCTTAACATGCTAATCATGCTAGAATTAGGATAACAACATGCAAATCATGCAAGCAACATGCTAGTAACCTGCTAATAATGCCAACAACATACAAATGACATGCTAATCATGCTGGTCATGATAGAAACATGCTAGTAACATGTTAATCATGCTATCAACATGCTAGTAACATGCTGGTCATGATAGAAACATGCTAGTAACATGTTAATCATGCTAACAACATGCTAGTAACATGCTGGTCATGATAGAAACATGCTAGTAACATGTTAATCATGTTAATAAATGCTAGTAACATGCTGATTATGATAGAAACATGCTAGTAACATGTTAATCATGCTAACAACATGCTAGTAACATGCTGATTATGATAGAAACATGCTAGTAACATGCTAATCATGCTAACAACATGCTAGTACATGCTGATTATGATAGAAACATGCTAGTAACATGTTAATCATGCTAACAACATGCTAGTAACATGCTGATCATGATAGAAACATGCTAGTAACATGTTAATCATGCTAACAACATGCTAGTAACATGCTGATTATGATAGAAACATGTTAGTAACATGCTAATAATGCTAACAACATGCTAGTAACATGCTGACTATGATAGAAACATGCTAGTAATATGCTAATCATGCTAACAACATGCTAGCAACTTGCTAATAATGCTAACAACATACAAGTGACATGCTAATAATGCTGGAAATATGCTAACAACATGCTAGTAACATGCTGGTCATGATAGAAACATGCTAGTAACATGCTAATCATGCTAACAACATGCTAGTAACATGCTGATTATGATAGAAACTTGCTAGTAACATGTTAATCATGCTAGAAACATGGTAGTTACTATCTACCTATCTAACATTAAGCTTTTAAAACTACTTTAAACTTAAAACTATTTCAGACTGAAAACAGTCAAACTTAAAATGTAAAACTATTTAAACTTTCTAAACTTTTTTACACTTCTTGAACTTTGTAAAAGTTTTTGAAACTTTTAAAACTTAAACTGTCTTGACAAAGTTTTTTATCTAGTTTAAAATTGATATTTTAGTTAAATTTTTGTCTCTTATAAACATGTATTGCTCTGGCAGTGAAACATCAGCTTTTGACTTTTACATACAGAAAGTAATTGTTTCTAACTGTCTTTTTCACCTTGTGTTTCCAGAGAAAGGTGTGGATAAGGAATATTATACAGTGGGAGCTCGACTCATCCGACTGGAAGATAAGGTACAATAGAGATTTTATAGACTGAAAAGGTGTCTTTCTCTAACCGTTAGTTAATGTCCACTCATTTTATTGACCAAGAGAGTGCCATATTTGATGCGTCATAAACAATAAGCCTCTTTCTCTGTCCCATTCCCTCACTGATAGTATCTGAGTCGTCTGGTTGAAAGCGTAATCATGTAGTTGCGATCTGCTCGTCGAGCGCAGACAGAGGACACGCGTGTTTCCCTTCAGTTTGTTGTGTGTCGTCGAGGAAGCCAGACTGTGATTGTGAGAGAGATTGGAGGATTTTCAGAGATAATGTGACGGCGGATCTGTCAGATGAATCTTAGCAGACGTTCTGGAGCTGGAGTGTGTTTTCCAGCGAATGCATATCTGATGTGCGTCTCACCGGTGTTGTTACAGGAGATCATGGATAGTCTTAATCACAAAATAAACCCAGACAGGACAAGCAAGACCCAAATATGAAGCTTATTATGCAGCAAATTAACAATTTGATAAGCTAATCGATATGATATATTGAGTCATTCTGTATTTATATATTTAAATACTTACCTACTTAATATTATGTTTGTTTTTCAAAGATTCTGTTCTCACCTACCAATATATATATATATATATATATATATATATATATATATATATTATAATATATCGATTAATAATACACATTAAATAAAATGTATTAAAGTAAATGTTACATATATTAATTTGTATTATAGAAAATAAATATATAAACTAAGAATTAATATGCACACACACACACACACACACACACACACACACACACACACTAACAATATACATTTATATATATATATATATATATATATGAAATTATAGATTATATATTAAATTATTACATTTTAAATTCTTAAGAAATTTTGTGCAAGATTTATATTAATATATTATTATGTTATATAATATTATAGTATTAGTATAATATTAGTATATTATGTTATTAATATATTATAATATATTAATTATTAAATATTAATACATGCTAAATTAATGCTAACTTAAATGTATAAAATAATTGTATAAAATTACATTACATCTGTTGTCAATTAAATATCCACATTCAACTTTGATAAATGTTATTTTATTTATAAATTATTTATAACACTGTATTATTATTAACACTGTATAAGTATAAATGTATAAATATTAAATGTATAAAATAATAATCAAAATAATAGTAACATTTGATAAAACATTTGTTATTAATATATTATAATGTATTAATTAATAATACACATTAAATGAACACTAAATAAAATTCAATTAAATATAAATTAAAAATATTAATTTGTATTATACAAAAAATGTATAAAATCAAAATATATTCATAAATGTTACACAATTTTATTTAGTACAAGATTTATATTAATATATATTAATATTATGTCATTAATATAATAATATATGAATCAGTAATTATTAATACACCCTCAATTAACACTAAATTAAATGTAGAAAATTATAATAAAATTAATAATAGCATTTAATGTCACATTACATCTGTTGTCTATTAAATAGCTGCTTTCAACTTTAATATGTATATAAGAAATTATAGTTTATATATTAAATTTTAATATTAATGTGTGTTTGTGTGTGTGTGTGTCTATATATCTATATCTACAGGTCCTTCTCAAAAAATTAGCATATTGTGATAAAGTTCATTATTTTCTGTAATGTACTGATAAACATTAGACTTTCATATATTTTAGATTCATTACACACAACTGGAAGTAGTTCAAGCCTTTTATTGTTTTAATATTGATGATTTTGGCATACAGCTCATGAAAACCCAAAATTCCTATCTCAAAAAATTAGCATATTTCATCCGACCAATAAAAGAAAAGTGTTTTTAATACAAAAAAAGTCAACCTTCAAATAATTATGTTCAGTTATGCACTCAATACTTGGT
Organism: Cirrhinus molitorella; assembly: GCA_033026305.1. Lineage (NCBI taxonomy): Eukaryota > Metazoa > Chordata > Actinopteri > Cypriniformes > Cyprinidae > Cirrhinus > Cirrhinus molitorella. The sequence continues at coordinate 31,012,373 of CM065141.1, read as the reverse complement.
CGGGAATCCTTTTGCAGAAATGACTGCTTCAATGCGGCGTGGCATGGAGGCAATCAGCCTGTGGCACTGCTGAGGTGTTATGGAGGCCCAGGATGCTTCGATAGCGGCCTTAAGCTCATCCAGAGTGTTGGGTCTTGCGTCTCTCAACTTTCTCTTCACAATATCCCACAGATTCTCTATGGGGTTCAGGTCAGGAGAGTTGGCAGGCCAATTGAGCACAGTAATACCATGGTCAGTAAACCATTTACCAGTGGTTTTGGCACTGTGAGCAGGTGCCAGGTCGTGCTGAAAAATGAAATCTTCATCTCCATAAAGCTTTTCAGCAGATGGAAGCATGAAGTGCTCCAAAATTTCCTGATAGCTAGCTGCATTGACCCTGCCCTTGATAAAACACAGTGGACCAACACCAGGAGCTGACATGGCACCCCAGACCATCACTGACTGTGGGTACTTGACACTGGACTTCAGGCATTTTGGCATTTCCCTCTCCCCAGTCTTCCTCCAGACTCTGGCACCTTGATTTCCGAATGACATGCAAAATTTGCTTTCATCCGAAAAAAGTACTTTGGACCACTGAGCAACAGTCCAGTGCTGCTTCTCTGTAGCCCAGGTCAGGCGCTTCTGCCGCCGTTTCTGTTTCAAAAGTGGCTTGACCTGGGGAATGCGGCACCTGTAGCCCATTTCCTGCACACGCCTGTACACGGTGGCTCTGGATGTTTCTACTCCAGACTCAGTCCACTGCTTCCGCAGGTCCCCCAAGGTCTGGAATCGGTCCTTCTCCACAATCTTCCTCAGGGTCCGGTCACCTCTTCTCGTTGTGCAGCGTTTTCTGCCACACTTTTTCCTTCCCACAGACCTCTTGCTTGAGGGCGTCAATGATGGCCTTCTGGACAGCGGTCAGGTCGGCAGTCTTACCCATGATTGCGGTTTTGAGTAATGAACCAGGCTGGGAGTTTTTAAAAGCCTCAGGAATCTTTTGCAGGTGTTTAGAGTTAATTAGTTGATTCAGATGATTAGGTTAATAGCTCGTTTAGAGAACCTTTTCATGATATGCTAATTTTTTGAGATAGGAATTTTGGGTTTTCATGAGCTGTATGCCAAAATCATCAATATTAAAACAATAAAAGGCTTGAACTACTTCGAGTTGTGTGTAATGAATCTAAAATATATGAAAGTCTAATGTTTATCAGTACATTACAGAAAATAATGGACTTTATCACAATATGCTAATTTTTTGAGAAGGACCTGTATATCTATCTATCTATATTAGGGCTGTCAAATGATTAATCGCATCCATAATAAAAGTTTATGTTTACATACTATATGTGTGTTTACTTTGTATATTTATTATGTACAAATAAATACACACACATACATGTATATATTAAAACAAAATATATGTATATATATTTATACCTGTATACAATTTAGATTATAAATAAATATAAATATTTATGATATAAATCTAAAATATTTTTCCTTAATATATACATGCATGTGTGTGTATTTATATATACATAATAAATATACACAGTAGATGAATATATAGTATGTAAACATAAACTTTTATTTTGGATGCGATTAATCGCGATTAATCGTTTGACAGCACTAATATATATATATATATATATATATATATGGTCACACTAAATCATCACTAAATTAAAACATATAAAATAATATGGAAAATAATACACAAAAACACACACACAGCAATAGAAATAAATAAAACACATATATGCAACATTTATATTAATATATTATATTATTAATATATTTATAAATACACATAATTTACACTAACATTTATAAAATAATTATAAAATTATAAATATTTATAAAAAATAATATTTTATTTACATAATTATAAAATGTATATTATATTATATTATATTATATTATATATATGTGTGTGTGTGTGTGTGTGTGTGTGTGTGTGTGTGTTATGGTTGTTGTGGTTGTTGTTGCTGAGACCCAGACAGTATTTTGACTGAATCATGGTTACTAGGTGGGTCTGTAATGCTCTTCATTAGAGTCGCTGTGATGAATCTCTCTCACTGTGCAGCCTCTTATAGTTTCCTACATTCACTACCATACGCATAATAACATACGACAGCCATCAAACATATTTTCATCATTTCATTTGGATCTGGAGAGTTTGAGTGGCACATTGAAAGAATCAAGCAGCTCGAAACCAGACTAGACAGCAAAACACTGCAGCTCATGTCACATTTATTTATAAATAGAGTCATAAAGTGACAGCAGCAAAAAACATCCGTTTCATTCTCGGAGTCATAATGAAATCGTGAAGTGTGACCTCAGTTTGGTGAAGCTGTAAGTGTGCAGATGCGATCTCGATGGCTGCAGTTTGCACACATGATCGGCACGCTGATGTTTTGACTGCAGAGGAGCGATAGGGAGCGAGAGAGAGGCTTGTCGTGACAAGGCCATGGTGGTTTTCGGTCGATCGACGCCTGAGGGCAACAGGTGTGTGAACCGAGTGACCCGCACACATAAACACACACATCTGGATCAGACGCGCTGCATCACTCAGCCTCTCGCCGGAGCAATAAACACTAGCGTAGTGTCTCATGTGTCTCCTATACACTCACAATAGCGTAGATTTTACATTCTACTTTGACATTATATTCTGCCAAGATGTCAACTATTAATGCATTTGTGTCAATGTTTTACTTATCTTTATGAATTTTAGATTTTAAGGCCTACAAATGAGGACACCATGACTGCTCTTAAACAATAAATGAGCAATTTCCGAGCAATAAAATATTCTACTGTAATAATCTGAAAGAATTTATGTCTTGTTAATGTCTGCAAATATTATATTATATTATATTATATTATAAATAATGTTATAAACAATTCAGTGTTCCTCTGAGATATTTTGATACTCTAAAAATATTATATTTGATAAATAATTCAAATTATTTTTTTGAATTATATAATATTATATATTATTATTATATTATATATTATAATTACATTTTTTTATTGATTGTTTAAGAGTGATGAATTATTATTAAGATTATTATATCAAATATATGTTTATAAATATTTTTTTTATAATTGTGTATGTAATTAAAAAATAATTCAAAATATATATTTGATATAATATTCTCTCATATATTGCAATATGTATTGATTATGTTACTATTTATTATATTATATTATTTTTTGTATTATACCTCAAATTAGTGTTATCAATTATTATTATGAATTGAATGTATATATATATTTTTTTTTATTTATTTATTTATTTAATAAGTCAGATATACTCACAGTATACAAATGTTTATTATTAAAAATATCTATTTATGTATATATAATTATAAATACATTTAAATTAATATTTTATTTAATAATCTTTTTTATAATAATCTCTGATTTATTGCAATATATATATATAAATTTGTATGATACATTATAAAAACGATAATATTATATATAGCAGTATATGAGAGACTATTATATTTAATAATTTGTTATTATTTTACATATACATGTATAATTAATTGAATAATTAATGTCTTATAATAATCTTTCACATATATGTATTTTCATAAGTTTATAATAATAATAATTTATAATATATAATGTGTATATAATAATAATAATGTATCAATATATATTGCATTATAAGTCAAATTAGTATGATAAATTATTATTAAAAACTTGTATGGGGTAGCGGTAGGGTTATATATATATAATATATATAATTTTATTATTATTATTATTTATTATAAATACATTTATTTTAAGATGTATTTTTTATTTATATATTCAATATAAAGAATTATGTAAGGATATAAATAATAAGAATAATACGATTTTTATTATTATTATTATTATTATTATTATTATAAATACATTTATTTTAAGATGTATAGATTTTTTATTTATATATTCAATATAAAGAATTATCTAAGTATCTTTATACTTAAAATAAATAAAATAAACATTTTTAGATAATATAAATGTCATACGTCTGATAAAATGTTCCTCTGAGATATTTTGCAGATGGCATGTGTTGATAATCTCTCCATCAGTGAAACCTGATGAATATTAACACGCTTGAACGGCTATAAATCACAGTGTCTTCTGTCTTTTTTCTGGCGCTGTCATTAGCATGGAAACATTGCTTTTCCCCCGCGGCGAGCGTTTCGAGGTGTGTAGCCTGACTGGCAGCTCGGTGAGTAAGTTGTGGTTAATGTGTCAGGGTTTCGCACGGGCCGACATTGATTTATACGCCTCCACAAAGACACACACGGCAACAAACGGCGTCTGGTCGCTCACGCTGTGTGACACGCCGCTCTCTGAGCTCCAGCCCTCATGAAGATGGATGAGCAGCCATGGCATCGCATGTTATCTCGCTGTCTGCCGTCCCACTGAAAAATGTCTCAAGAATAACAAGCCTGAGTTTGGCTTTGACGCCTCCAGAGGAGCTGGAAATGGCTTTTCAATGAGCTTAAGAAAGTATGTACAGCCTCCACTGAATATTGAACAGCCTTGCGTTTCTATCACACACAGAAGATGCTCTTTTTTAGCTTTTGAGACTTGTGATAATAAGGCAAAAAACACCTAAACAGTTTTTTATTTAATCATATTTGTGTGTGTATAATTAAATAAAAATAAAATAAAATAAATAAATAATAATAATAATAATTATATAATTATATATATATATATATATATATATAATACGGTATTGAAATCTATAAAATACAATAAATTATTTATCAAATGTTTATTATAAATTGTTACATTTGGAGAGTTTGTCAGTGTAACTATATTATTAAATAATAACAACAATAATAATATATATTATAATTATATTTTATACTAGTTTTATGTAGTACTGAACATATATATATATACTACTTATATATCTGAATTACTGATGAAATATAAAATTTGATTTGGCGTTCAAATCAAAATTATTTATAAAATGTTTATTATAAAATACAGTATTTGAAGAGTTTATCAAGATAAAGAATATAAATGATTAAATAATAATAATAATATGTAAAAAAAAATATTTTTTTAATATCTTGTATAATAAGAATAAAATTATTTTACTGAAAATTTAAATTTACTGGAAAACTAGATGTAAAATATGTTTAGGATATATGGAGATGTATTATTCAATTTTGATTATATTATTTATTGTATTATTATATATTATTATTTTTTATTTTATTGTGTGTTTAGATCATTATTATTATTGTTTCTATTTCTATTTATTTATTTAAATAATATTTTTAATAATAAAACTATTTATATGTTGTTTTTGTATAGTTCTGAATATATATACTATTTAGTACTATATGGTACTGAATTACTGATACAATATAATATTTGATAGGGCATGTACAAATCAAAATTATTTAAAAATTTTTATTTGAAAATACAATATTTGGAGAGTTTATCAAGATAAAAAAATATAAATTATTAAATAATAATAAAATATATAATTTTCATATACTTTAAAATATAATTTATTCCTGTGATGCAATGCTGATTTTTCATCAGCTGTTACTCAGTTTCCCAGGCTTAAGTGTCACATGATCTCTCAGAAATCATTCTGATATTCTCAATTATTAGTAGAATTATCAGTTTTGGAAACAGTTGTGCCGCCAATGTTTTTTTTTTTTTTTTTTTTTTTTTTTTTCTTTCAAGAACAACATTTATTCAAACTATAAATCTTTTCTAGCAATGTAAATCTATTATGTCACTTTTTATTAATGTAACAATTTATTCATTTCTTTCAAAAAAAATAATGAATAAACATTTACTGACCCCAAACTTTTGAACGGTAGTGTATATATATATATATATATATATACAGGTCCTTCTCAAAAAATTAGCATATTGTGATAAAGTTCATTATTTTCTGTAATGTACTGATAAACATTAGACTTTCATATATTTTAGATTCATTACACACAACTGAAGTAGTTCAAGCCTTTTTTTTGTTTTAATATTGATGATTTTGGCATACAGCTCATGAAAACCCAAAATTCCTATCTCAAAAAATGAGCATATTTCATCCGACCAATAAAAGAAAAGTGTTTTTAATACAAAAAAAGTCAACCTTCAAATAATTATGTTCAGTTATGCACTCAATACTTGGTCGGGAATCCTTTTGCAGAAATGACTGCTTCGATGCGGCGTGGCATGGAGGCAATCAGCCTGTGGCACTGCTGAGGTGTTATGGAGGCCCAGGATGCTTCGATAGCGGCCTTAAGCTCATCCAGAGTGTTGGGTCTTGCGTCTCTCAACTTTCTCTTCACAATATCCCACAGATTCTCTATGGGGTTCAGGTCAGGAGAGTTGGCAGGCCAATTGAGCACAGTAATACCATGGTCAGTAAACCATTTACCAGTGGTTTTGGCACTGTGAGCAGGTGCCAGGTCGTGCTGAAAAATGAAATCTTCATCTCCATAAAGCTTTTCAGCAGATGGAAGCATGAAGTGCTCCAAAATCTCCTGATAGCTAGCTGCATTGACCCTGCCCTTGATAAAACACAGTGGACCAACACCAGCAGCTGACATGGCACCCCAGACCATCACTGACTGTGGGTACTTGACACTGGACTTCAGGCATTTTGGCATTTCCCTCTCCCCAGTCTTCCTCCAGACTCTGGCACCTTGATTTCCGAATGACATGCAAAATTTGCTTTCATCCGAAAAAAGTACTTTGGACCACTGAGCAACAGTCCAGTGCTGCTTCTCTGTAGCCCAGGTCAGGCGCTTCTGCCGCCATTTCTGGTTCAAAAGTGGCTTGACCTAGGGAATGCGGCACCTGTAGCCCATTTCCTGCACACGCCTGTACACGGTGGCTCTGGATGTTTCTACTCCAGACTCAGTCCACTGCTTCCGCAGGTCCCCCAAGGTCTGGAATCGGTCCTTCTCCACAATCTTCCTCAGGGTCCGGTCACCTCTTCTCGTTGTGCGGCGTTTTCTGCCACACTTTTTCCTTCCCACAGACCTCTTGCTTGAGGGTGTCAATGATGGCCTTCTGGACAGCAGTCAGGTCGGCAGTCTTACCCACGATTGCGGTTTTGAGTAATGAACCAGGCTGGGAGTTTTTAAAAGCCTCAGGAATCTTTTGCAGGTGTTTAGAGTTAATTAGTTGATTCAGATGATTAGGTTAATAGCTCGTTTAGAGAACCTTTTCATGATATGCTAATTTTTTGAGATAGGAATTTTGGGTTTTCATGAGCTGTATGCCAAAATCATCAATATTAAAACAAAAAAAGGCTTGAACTACTTCAGTTGTGTGTAATGAATCTAAAATATATGAAAGTCTAATGTTTATCAGTACATTACAGAAAATAATGAACTTTATCACAATATGCTAATTTTTTGAGAAGGACCTGTATATATGTGTGTGTGTGTGTGTGTGTGTGTGTGTGTGTGTGTGTGTGGAAATCCAAGCACAGTTTAAGGCATTGTTGAGACTGATTGGAGAAGGAAAAACATCTGAGAAGCAGGTGAATCAGTAAATTTGACATTTGAGAGATCCCATTCATTAAAATCAATGTCCTCCACGTTTCAGCAGTTAGTGTTGTTTTTCTGGTAAATCAAGATGTGTCAAACCAGCCGTTTGATTTCCTGTAAAACGGAAGCGAACGCTAAAATGTCACTTGTGAAATCTGGAAAATCAGCCCGATTGTGTTTTCTGCATTCTGAAACATGACTTTTCCTACTGCTGTTTGTGAAAACTTCATCTGAAAGGCATTAGCGAGTGCTGCGCACCTACTGATGTAAACAACAGGAGCACAGAGCCGTGTTTAGGCTACAGTCACAGCCCGAATGACCCAGACGGAGTAAACATGCGTGTACGTTCACACATGCCCTCACATGTTTACGCTGGCATGTATACATTTGATGGCTCTCTCGCACATAAACAAACTCACACACAGCGTTTTGCAACGCACACTTCTGCTCACGGTTTATTACAGGGCGAGTCGAGACTGACTCGTCAAATCAACGTCGGGCCGCTGCTCTAAACTAAAACAAATGTGTTGCGTTTTCCAGGTTTTCCCTCACATCCTCTCTTCAGCTGTTAAGAATTCCCTGTGAGTGAATGATTGTCAAAGAATATGGGCTTAAATGTTTGTTTAGGTTTAATAAATTATGGAATTGCTTTTTGCTGCACTTCAGGTCACTTCAGAATGACTCAGTGTTTTTTGTTTTATTGTTCCTGTACAACCTGAAAGATGCATTTCTGTAATCATTTGAGTCATGCTTAGTTTCCTCAAACGTGGCACTGCGTTATACTGTAGTCTGAATTTCACCTTTATATATATTGAAGTCAAAAGTTTACACCCCCTTTCAGAATCTGCAAAATAAGAGGGGTCATGCAAAATGCATATTATTTTTTATTTAGTACTGACTTGAATAAGATATTTTAAATAAAAGATGTTTACATATAGTCCACAAGAAAATATAATAGTTGAATTTATAAAAAAATGACCATGTTAAAATACTCTGTTGTTACATGAATGATCTACAGCTGTGTTTTATGTTTAGTGATAGTTGTTCATGAGTCTCTTGTTTGTCCTGAACAGTTAAACTGTCTGCTGTTCTTCAGAAAAATCCTTCAGCTCCCACAAATTTTTTGGTTTTCCATCATTTTTGTGTATTTGAACCCTTTCCAACAATGACTGTATGATTTTGAGATCCATCTTTTCACACTGAGGACAACTGAGAGACTCATATGCAACTATTACAGAAGGTTCAAACACTCACTGATGCTCCAGAAGGAAAAAACACGCATTAAGAGCCGGGGGGTGAAAACTTTTGATATTTGAAGATCAGGGTAAATTTAACTAATTTCGTCTTCTTGGAAACATGCAAGTATCTTCTGTAGCCTCTGAAGGGCAGTAATAAATGAAAAAAATATGATTTTTAGGCAAAATAAGAAAAATGCACATAAAATTAATTCTGTTCAAAAGTTTTCACCCCCAGCTCTTAATGCATGTTTTTTCCTTCTGGAGCATCAGTGAGTGTTTGAACCTTCTGTAATAGTTGCATATGAGTCCCTCAGTTGTCCTCAGTGTGAAAAGATGGACCTCAAAATCATACAGTCATTGTCGGAAAGGGTTCAAATACACAAAAATGCTAGAAAACCAAAGAATTTGTGGGAGCTGAAAGATTTTTCTGAAGAACAGCAGACAGTTTTACTGTTCAGGACAAACAAGGGACTCATGAACAACTATCACTAAACAAAAAAACACAGCTGTGAATCATTCAGGAAATAACACAGTATTAAGAATCAAGTGTATGCAAACTTCTGACTTCAACTCTTTCTCTCTCTCTCTCTCTATATATATATATCACATCAAACCAACAAACGACTGTATGTTCGTTTTGTCTATCTATCTATTGTTTATTTGCTCGTTCTGTCTGTCATTTGTTTGTTTGATCTGTCTGTCTGTTGTTCTATCTATTTGTCTACTGTTTGTACATTCTGCCTGTCCTTCTATCTGTCTGTCTATCCTTCATTTGTTCTGCCTGTCTGTCTGTCATTCTGTCAGTCTATCTGATGTTCTTTCTGTCTATTGTTTGTTCGTTCTGTCTGTCGTTTTGTCTATTGTTCATTTGTTCTGTCGTTCTGTCTGTCGTTCTGTCTGTCTGTCGTTCTGTCTACTGTCTGTCTATCTGTCTGTCTGTCCCTCTGTCCATCTGTCTGTCTGTCTGTCTGTCTGTCTGTCTGTCTGTCCCTCTGTCCATCTGTCTGTCTGTCTGTCTGTCTGTCTGTCCCTCTGTCCATCTGTCTGTCTATCTGTCCATCTGTCTGTCTGTCTGTCCTTCTGTCTGTCTGTCTGTCTGTCTGTCTGTCTGTCTGTCTGTCTGTCATTCTGTCTGTCTGTCATTCTGTCGTTCTGTCTGTCTGTCGTTCTGTCTGCTGTCTGTCTGTCTGTCTGTCTGTCTGTCTGTCTGTCTGTCTGTCATTCTGTCTGTCATTCTGTCTGTCTGTCTGTCTGTCATTCTGTCTGTCTGTCTGTCTGTCCTTCTGTCTGTCTGTCATTCTGTCCATCTGTCTGTCTGTCTGTCCTTCTGTCTGTCTGTCTGTCTGTCTGTCTGTCTGTCTGTCTGTCTATCTGTCCCTCTGTCATTCTGTCTGTCTGTCTGTCTGTCTGTCTGTCTGTCTGTCTGTCTATCTGTCCCTCTGTCCGTCTGTCTGTCTGTCTGTCTATTATATCACTTTCTATTGTTTGTTTGTTCTGTCTGTCTAAGGTTCATTCTATCTGTTGCTTGTTAGTTTTGTCTTGCTTTCTATCTGTCTATTCATTCATTCTGTATTTTAGTCGTTCGTTCGTTCGGTCTGTCTGTTGTTAAATCTGTCTATCTTTCATTTGTTCTTTCTGCCTGTCTGTCATTCATTCGGTCTGTCTGTTAATACATCTATCTATCTTTCATTCATTCTGTTCATTCAGTCTGTCTGTCTATTATATCACTCTCTATTGTTTGTTAGTTCTGTCTGTCTGAGCTTGTTAGTTTTGTCTTGCAGTCTGTCTATGGTTCATTCATTCTGTCTTTCAGTCGTTCGGTCTGTCGTTAATTCGTAAACTGAATTGCAATTGAATTAATTCTCAGTTCAATATGTAGTGCATGTTGGATAATCAGAAAAACTGGACACGCTGCATTCCAAACGAACAGTCACTGTTTGCATCACACACTCGCCTGTGTTCACTACAAAGACTCCCAGAATTCCTGCTTCTGTTTTGGAACTATTTTCATTGGCCCAAGAACAAATAAACAAAACTGCCACCCATTGTGTCAGAAATGTCATTTATGTAACATAAAGGGGCCTAGTGCACATTCTGCAGGCCATTATTGTTAAACAAACCAAGACAGAATGATCCAGACGCCGACGTGGAGTCTTCAGAGCAGCCGGTTTGATATAAAAGGCCGTAAATGCGTCCGCAGACGGGTGTGGTTTAATTTGCCATCTAACTACAGGGCAGGGGTTGTTGTCTCTGGGGCGAGGGTGCGGCCCAACCCGCCTCCAGACCGTGACGCTCAGGTAAGACCGCGACCGAGAGGTAATTTGACACGTCACGTCCAAACAAACAATCCTTCACTCGGTCTCCGTTCGGCCCAGTGCGCTCAAGTGCCCGCCGTACAGCACAATGGCAGGAAGTGTTCATAAAAAGCCATAAGGAATGACCGAACTCGGCAGGGACGCTCGTGTGGGCTCCCCGCTGCGCTCGGAGCTATGTGTCTTGGCACGTCGTGTGTCCATTCACTATCAACGCCACTCCGCTTTGATTTATGCCTTTGGCTGCAGATCCATTCTGCCGGACTGGACAAAGAGAGGAAACTAGGCTGACATTAGGCAATCCGCTACACATCCTTCTGAGGCTTTTGGGACTCGAGCATGTCTCTCCTTGCCCAGACTGTGGGTCCTTTAAATCTGAATCAAAGGTTATCGGCCTGGCAGAGCACAGTAAACGCCTGTGCCTTTCTGTTCCGGTCATTACCTCGGCTGGAGTCCACTACAATGCGTGCGAGAGACAATGCCGTCGTATCACACCAGATTTCGCCTTTCATTGTTTTGCAATCTCTTTCTGACAGCTTCGAGAGGTCAGCTAAAGCACAGCAGTCTTAGGTTTGAAATGAAGTATTCGGAGGATAATTTTAGTGGCCCGAGTTCACTTGGTGTCAGTTTTTGGCTTGTGTGCCATCCAGAATTTAACTAAAATTTATTGGATTTGTTGGTCGTAGCTGGCTAGGTTAGGCTACACTGCTTAGGCTAATCTCTTGTTGCATTTTTTAAAATAAATTTTAGATAATTGTATTTCTGTACTGCATTTTATTTTATTTTATTTTATTTTATTTTATTTTATTGTCATTTTTGTTGCATATTTTATAGTCTTATTGCATTTTGTATTTAAAGCTTATTGCATTTTATTTTCTTATTTGTTTGTTATATAGTATTGCCTTTTTGTCTTTTTATTATCTAATTTTAAGTTATATTTTATTCTCTTAATGCATTTTATTTTTGTATTTCTGTTATGTAGTAGTCCCTTTTTTATTTTTACTTTTTTTGGCAAGTTTTTTCTATTTTTATTTTATTTTTTTATAAAAAAATATTCCTTTTTAGATATTTTAGTCTCTTATTGTGTTTTATCATCTTATTCTGTTAGATTTTATTACATTTTATTGTCATAATTTTTAAATGGTTTTATTTTTGTATTGCATTTTGTTGCCATTTTTTTTTTTTACCATTTTTTTTTAGATATTGCATTGTCTTATTGCATTTTTATTTTTATTTTTATTTTTTTTTTGTTATATAGTATTGCCTTTTTGCCTGTTACATTTTTATATTTTATTCTCTTAATGCATTTTATTTTATACTTTTTAAATGAATGTATTTCTGTATTGCATTTTCTTATTTCATTTATGTGTTTTTTTTAGATTGTATTGCATTTTATTTTCTTATTCCTTGTAATAAAATATTAAATAAAAATTTATTTTAAAAACTATATTTATTTATTTATTTTATTTTATTCGCTTGGCTTTTTGGACATTTAATTCTATTTAATAATTATTTATTTAAATGTTTTTTTGTTTGTTTTTTACGTTTTCTATTTTTGCATTTAATTTTTGTCACATTTCATTTTCTTATTTTTTAGATTTTTTAAATTTTTAGATTTTTTTTCTCTGTTGTTGCATTTTATCTCATTCGGTTACATTTTATTACTTCATTGCATTGTATTGTCTTATTTTGAATTTATTTTATTCTTTTATTCTCTTTTTATTATTTTATGTTTGTGTTGCATTTTTTGTCTCTGTAATTTTATAGTTTTTTTTTTAGATATTTTTTCTCTTATTGCACTGTATTTACATTTTTATTTTTACTTTTTTTTTTATTTTTGCATTTAATTATTGTATACAATTCTTTCCTATTTTTTTTATTTTATTTAATTTTTAGATATTTTTATTATCTTGCGTTTTATCATCCTATTCTGTTATATATTTTTATTTTATTAAATTTTTTTGTACTGCAATTTATTTTTAAATTCAGGTTTTTTTTTTTTTGTATTATCTTCTATTTTGTTATTTTATTCCATTTTTTGTATTGCATTTTTTGTTATTGCATTATTTTATTATATTTTATATTCAAATTCTTATAGTTTTATATATTTATTTATATATTTATTCATTTTCCTTTATCATAATGTTGTATGACAGCTCTTTTCAAACACAAGAGGAGGTACTACAGAAATGAAGCTTTTCTTTAATGGTAAATGAGGTAGCCAAAGCTCAGGTTGGTTTAATGCAGTCTTTCAGCAGTGTAATGCTTCTCCATTTTTGGCAGTCTGTATGTTCATATTAACACATGGCTCTCTGGCTCCTCTGTTCATTGTCCCGTTGAGGTGAGGTGAACATATTTGTAAGGGTTACTAATGGGTCAATGTGTTTGAAATGAAATAAGTAACTGAGTTTATTAGTCCCAGTATATTTCTCTGGTTTTATGTGGAGCTGTAAGCAGCCGTGGGTCCATTAAGTGCGTCTGCCGCACAGCGCAGAAACATAAACCGACAAGAGCAAAACCTACTAGATGGAGCATGGAAATGTCAGCGTTCACAAAAACTCTAATCTCTTGTATTTGACGATCTACAGTGCAGAATTTAGCTTTGTTTTGATCCGATGTACTCATGGATAAGGTCAAGGACCAAAAAAAAAAAAAAAAAAAAAAATCATATGACCCTTAAAAATTGTTGTTAAATTATATGTTTAGTGATTTCATTTCATTAGACATGCTCTTTGCTTATTAAATTGTAATTTAACCATTAAAACCAGAAAAAAAAAAGAAAAAGAAAAAAAAAATGAAATCTAAAAAAATTTTAAACAGGAAAAAATGGATTTTGGGAAGAAATAAAATGTAATTTGAGAAAAAATAAAACATATTTCACAGGGCCCTAAAAATGTACTTTTAGTTGAATTTTTGTTGTTAAATTATATAAGTTTCATGATTTCAGTTAATTAGACATGCTTTTTCATTACTAAAATTTCATTTAAAACTGAGTCCAGAAACAAAAAAAGAGAGATTTTTTTTTTTTTTACCAAAAATAAATGTAATTTGGAAAAAAATAAAATGTAATTTGAGGAAAAAAAAACAAAAAACATATTTCATAGGTCCCTAAAATGTACTTTTAGCTGAATCTTTGTTGTTAAATTATATAAGTTTCATAGTTTCAGTTAGTTAGACATGCTTTTTTATTACTAAAATTTCATTTAACCATTAAAACAATCCAGAAAAATACAAGGAAAAAATGGGAATTGGGAAAAAAAAAAAAAAAAATCATTTAACAGAGCCCTAAAAAATGTAATTTTAGTTGAACTGTTGTTGTTAAAATGTAGAAGTTTCATGATTTCAGTTAATTAAACATGCTTTTTTTAGCATGCTTTAAACATGCTTTTTTTTCTCTTGTTGCATTTTTTAAAATAAATGTTTGATAATTGTATTTCTGTACTGCATTTTATTTTATTTTATTGTCATTTTTGTTGCATATTTTATAGTCTTATTGCATTTTGTATTTAAAGCTTATTGCATTTTATTTTCTTATTTGTTTGTTATATAGTATTGCCTTTTTGTCTTTTTATTATCTAATTTTAAGTTATATTTTATTCTCTTAATGCATTTTATTTTTGTATTTCTGTTATGTAGTAGTCCCTTTTTTATTTTTTATATTTTTTTGGCAAGTTTTTTCTATTTTTATTTTATTTTTTTATAAAAAAAATATTCCTTTTTAGATATTTTAGTCTCTTATTGTGTTTTATCATCTTATTCTGTTAGATTTTATTACATTTTATTGTCAAAATTTTTAAATGGTTTTATTTTTGTATTGCATTTTGTTGCCATTTTTTTTTTGTTTTTTTACCTTTTTTAGATATTGCATTGTCTTATTGCATTTTTATTTTTTATTTTATTTTTTTTTTGTTATATAGTATTGCCTTTTTGCCTGTTACATTTTTATATTCTCTTAATGCATTTTATTTTATACTTTTTAAATGAATGTATTTCTGTATTGCATTTTCTTATTTCATTTATGTGTTTTTTAGATCCTATTGCATTTTATTTTCTTATTCCTTGTAATAAAATATTAAATAAAAAAATATTGTAAAAACTATTTTATTAATTTATTATTTTTATTTATTTATTTATTTATTTATTTTATTTTATTCTCTTGGCTTTTTTAATTCAGTTAATTAAACATGCTTTTTTATGATTACAAAAATTTGAGTCTAGACAAAATTATAATTTTATAATTAATTATAATATTTATTCTTAATTTCTAAAGTTTTAATGAAAAATAAATAAATGTGTTTATTTATCATGAAATTTATAAAAAAAAATAAAATAAAGTTATTTTATACAGCCCTAAAAATTAAATAAAAAAACAAAGCAGAAAAAAATTGGAATTTAAAAACTGAAAAAATTGAATTAAAAATTAAAACAGGACAGAAATGGAATTTGAAAGAAAAAAACATAATGCAATTTAAAAAAAAAAAAAAAAGGTAAAAAAAAAATTAATGAATTAATTAAATAAATAAATAAATGAAATAAAACATCATTTTGAGGGGGGAATTTTGTTGTTTCAAGATTTCAGTTAATTAGACATACTTTGTAATTACTAAAATTTAAATTTAACCATTAAATTTAACCATTAAAAAATAAAACAGAAAAAAAAAATAGAATTTGGAAGGAAAAAAAGTATTTCATAGGGCCCTACATAACAGAGCTTCGCTCAACAGGCCGTTTTTGTGCGCTGCTTTATCTGATCTGTATGTTTTCTAATGTATAGTCATTTAGAAACCAGAACAAAACAGAAGGAAGTTTCAGGGCCCCACAAAACTTTCCAAAACACTACAATTCTTTCCAAAACAGTCGTTTTTTTCATTTCACAAAGCTCACACACAGATACATGAAAGTGTCTCGCACGCTGCCATCTCTCTGTGTGTGTATATGTGTGTGTATATGTGTGTGTGTGTGTGTGTGTATATGTGTGTATGTGTGTGTGTTGGCTCGCTGTGGTTTACCACTCCTTGTGTTACACTGCATTACTGCGCTTCAACAATACGTTCAAGGCCGGGCCTCCTTTCTCTCTATAGAATGCTCACAAAACAGAGAGCGAGTCGCAGGGAAACCCGATCCCGACTCCACCCTCCAAATTATACGCTCACAGCCACGACAACAATAACAGCCAGTGTGTTTTTCTGTCTTTAACGAGATCTGCGCGTCAGACCTGCGGCCGCCACATACGAGCCGAGCCGCTGTTTGTGTTTTTGTGTGTTCAAGTCACATGACCAGACTGTTTACTTGACGTCTTTCGCAAAAAAGAGGAATCGCTGGTTATTTAGGTTGAAGGAAGAGTTGACTAAACATGACAGTTTGGTCATTTGCTGTTTTAGTGTTGTTTACAGTTTGCCACTGGGCTCTGTTTTTCTATGGAGGCAGTAAACGGGAAATGGAACAATTCCAATTTAAATATTTAGAATTAGAATTTAATTCAAATGAAATGTAAAGAAAGTCAAAAGACAATCTTTGCATGTAGACATGACAAGGCAAGGCAAGGCAGGTTCATTTCTATAGCACATTGCAAACACAATGGTAATTCAAAGTGCTTTACATTAAAGGAAGTACAATAATCACAACAATAAAACAAGGAATTTAAAAACTTTTGAAACAAAGCAGTTTTCATGCTTGAAAATTTTGAAAAATGGTTTAAACAGAGAAACAATATTTGTGTGTATCAGTGTTTTGTATGTTTTATTTAGTATTATACCTTAAATTAGTTTTATACATTATTATTGTAATTATTTATATATGAGTAATATAAATTTATGTATGTATGTGTATATATATATATATATATAACTGTTTTATTATGTGTGTGTGTGTGTGTGTATATATATATATTAATTTAATAAATCAGATAAACATTTAGAAAGCATATTGATATACTCACAATATACAAAAGTTTATTACATAAAATATCTATTTATGTATATATAATTATAAATAAATATATAATAATAATATAATATAATTAATATTTTATTTAAAAATCATTTTTAGAATATTCTCTCATGTATTGCAATATATATATATATATATATATATATATATAAAACGATATATAAGAGATTATTATATAAAATATTAATCTATAAGAATGTGAATAATTTATACGTTTATAATAATAATCATTTGCAATATTTGATGTATATATATATATATATATATGTATATATATAATAATAATTCATCAATATATATTGCATTACAAGTTAAATTTGTATGATACATAATTATTATTAAAAACTTGCATATATATATGTTTGTGTGTGTATATATATCAGTGTTAATTTTGACGGCAAATAGTCATGGTCTTTTGACTAAAATGCCATTTAGTTTTAGTCATATTTTAGTCATCTGAATTGTTTTTAGTGTTAGTCGACTAAATATCATAAGATTTTAGTAAACTAAATCTACAGTAAATTTAGTCAGCTAAAATTGAATGGGTTTAGTAACAGTGCAATGCATTTATTAAACATTTCTCTAAAATTTCATCACATCAAACTCATTATATAGGTTTGATATTAAGGTTTAATCATCATAAACACAATTTAACTGCAGTGATACACAACATGCCTTAATATTGCAATGAAATAAAACCACTTCTCATAAAGAAACAAGAGCATGGTCTTCTTTTAAATGAAATCCCAATGGTTATATCGGCTAATGATGCATTCTTTATAGTCACTTGTTTCCCATATTCTTCATTCTTTCAAACAGACATGTTTATTTCTATAAATTAATTTAGATTCATCTTTAGGGCTATGTAAGTGATTCAGTCAAGAGCAGTGAGTGGTTTTCTGTCTTTCTTTTGTTG